>CM021107.1:245181106-245320458 GCA_007115665.2 Sequoiadendron giganteum
GAGAGAGATATAGGTAGAGAGAGGTAAAAGAGAGATAGAGAGGGAGAGGGAGAGAGGAGAGATAGAAAGAGGGGGAGGGAGGGAGAGATAGAGAGAGGTGATAGAGAGAGAATTAGAGAGGGAAAGAAGGTGGAGATATTGAGAGAGAGGAGGCAAAGAGGGAGAGAGAAATAAGTATAGAGGGAAAACTAGGTAGATGAAAGGAGAGATATAGGGAGAGGTAGGGATGGAGAGAGAGGTAAGACAAAAATAGAGAGAGGTCTAGGTAGATAGAGGGAGGAGGAGATAAAGATAAGTATAGAGGGAAGGAGAGAGGGAGGAAGAGGTAGGGATGGAGAGAGAGAGGTGAGAGAGATAAGAGAGAGGAGGGAGGGATATGTAGGGAGAGAGGGGTGAGATAGAGATAAAGATTGTACAAAGGGAAGGTGATAGACAAAAGTGAGATAGGTGATAGAGATGTGTGATGAAGTTGAAACGTAGAGAGGTAGGGAGAAAGGTGGAGAGATTGAGAGGGAAGGAGGGGCAGAGACAAAGATGTATAGAGGGATAGGTTAGATAGCGAGAAGTGGAGAGGGAGAGAGAGGGGGAGAGAGAGAGAGAGATGAGATAGAGAGAAGTAGAAAGGGAAGGAGATAGGGGGAGATAGAGAGTAAAGAGGGACGGAGAGAGGGAAGTAGAGAGTGAGAGAGAAATAGGGGAGAGAGAGGGAGAGATGGATAGGTAGGCATATAGAGAGAGGTGATATAGAGTGTAGAGATATGTATATATAAATAAAAGGAGAGGGAGGAGAGATAGAGAAATGTAGAGAGGGAAGAAGGGAGGGACATAGATATTGGAGAGGGAAGGAGAGAGAGATGGACATGTAGAGAAATAGTTCTTGAGCTCAAGGAAGATATTGTTAGATAAATGGATGGAGATATTGAGAGAGAGAGGTCTAGAGAATAAGAGATTAAAATGAGTGAGATAGAGAGAGAAAGATGAAATTCGACCTCCTGATTACTAAAATTTGACATGCTGGTTACTGAAATTTGACTAAGTCTGAAAATTTTAAGATCTTCCAAAAACTATTATTTGCATTATAACTCCTAGAGATCTGAAACCACTCTCAAAGATCCTATCTATATATACATGAAATATAACTTAAATTATAAGAAATTAAATTTTCATATGTAAATGTCAACTTATACTTAAATGTTTATTTTATGGATATAGTATCCTTGACAGAGAAATCAAAAATCAAAGAGTTTACAAAAATGCATTTCAAAAGTCATGAAAGACATTTGGAGCTCGCCAAATGAAGCAACCCATTTGGCACACACCAAATTTGGTGTGTGCTAATGCCAAATAATTTTCATTGGGAATTATCAAACCTATGGGTTGGATTTTGCATTCGGCATTTGACCCAAAGATTTGGACAGCCATTTCATGAAAAAGATGTGATTTTTTGAAAGGGTTCTAAATTTCTTCATATTTTCATCTGTGCTCCCCATCTCATTTGCATGTCTTTCAATGCAAGTTTATAAAAAAATTCTGATACCGTTAACCTCTCTTTTAGCTATCTAAATATATATATAAAAATATCATTTTGATTTAGTTAAGGTTTTGATCCATGGCTTCTATTGTAAATGCCTTCATTTTTGGTCAAAATCCAACATGTACTAGTTTTAGGATATATTTTAACTCATTCATTGGAACGTGAAACAAATTACATTTTTTGAAACTAGACTCCATTCTACACATGAAAAAATAATCAATTTTCAATTAGTTTGCAAAAAATTTGGGGGGAGCACGCTCAAATTTCAGCTTTTGAGGATGTGTCCACTTTGAAAATTCATTAAATATTATATATTCATTAAAATAATTATCCAAAAGAATGATGATAAACTACATGGTGTTAGCTAATTTCTCATTGTTGGGATTTTTGTAATTCTAAAAAAAGTTAATCAAAACGGGGGGAGCCCTCAGGTGTTGTGCTATTTTTTTTTATAAAAATAGGACTTGTTTTGCCCCCTTTTGAGACCCTTAACATTCATTAATTTAAAAAAAACAATGTATCTTAGAAACTAGACTAGGAGAACTTCAACTTTTTTTCTTGCCGCATCTTGAAATTTTGAACATAACTATCTTCATTTTTTCGTACAAATCAAATTTTGCTAATTTTAGAAGAAAAAAAAAGTGGCATCTTAACTGCCAAAATTGTGTCACGGATTGGTACACTTACCCTCTTTCGTTTGTTCTGCTTGTTGGACATTCTTGTATTATAACCTTGGAGAATACTTGCTTTATTAGGTATGTATGGAGGGTGTTTTGAAAAGCTTGTTGACTATTACATTGGAGGGTTATGCCTTTCTGTGTTTTCATCTGAAATGTTTGAAAAATATAAAGTACATCCTAGTGAGGTTTTTGTATGTCAGGTGTGAACAAGAATAATCCTATATGTTTTTTGAGCCAAATTCCATCGCACTAGATACCATGCCATCCTGGTTATCTATACCTTGATGCATCATATCTATGTGTGTTATCAAACATAAGGTAAGTAAGCCCTTTTAAAATCCAAATTCCTGATAGGCAAAGCATCATCATCTTCTCTAATAAATTCTCATAGATCATGGACTTGTTGGATCCTCTTTTCATCATTATTTTCTTCTTATTCTTCTATCTTTACAAACATTTCTATCTAAAATTTGTGTGATATCTCGAAATATACGTGAGGCTACCCATGGTTGATGACTATTTATACATCATCAAAATTGTCTACATCAAATATTTGATCTTTCTAAAGAAATATTTTTCATCCTCTGATCAGTAGAAGCACTCCTCTCAAATTTTATTGCGATCTCGATCGAAAAATTAACATTTTAGCTTGATCTCTCAAGGGGGCAGTATACCAGTGTAATCCTTCTTGCTATGGAAGCAATGGGGCGTTTGATAAAATTAGAAGAAAAAAAAAAGAATTTTGATCTCGACAAGATTATTCTTTGAACCAACACAGTAGGTACATTGTTTCAAAGAGGGGAAAAATGTAGACACTAAAAATATCATGATTGATATCATGCACCTGATCCTGATTTACTAACATCATTTCTTCCCAAATGACTTCTTACTAACCAGTTAATTAAATAACCCTTATTTAATTAATTCATCATAATTTCTCTTTTAATTAAATAAATCATCTTATTTGATTAAATCATTATCCTCTTTTAATTAAATAAATCAATTAATCCAACTAACTCTAATATGTCCTCTTTGATTAAATAAATAAATTTAATTTAATCCTAATGTTCCTCTTTTAAATTAAATAGATCATCCTTATTTGATTAAATCTAACATCATCCCATTTAATTAAATAAAACAATCTTTATTTCATTAAATCTAATATCTCAAATTCCTCTCATTTTGATTCAAATAAATCTAAATATCTAAATTAAATGTCAAATCAACTAATCTCCATCTATGTTAATTAAATCCTAATTAAATCTAACTCTAATCCATCAAATCTTCTAGCTTTTGCAAGTTGCACATGTAAATCAATTTATTTGATTTATTAATTCCTCCTATTTTCATTCAAATATGGCATATTTTTGGAATATTCCACTTATTTGAATTCTCCCTCCTAAAGGACTTTTCTCCTCCAACATGCTATTTATGGCTCTTACATGTCCTTTTTCTTGAGCCAAGTGGCATTAACTCATCTTTCATCTCTCCCTCCACAATCCATCTTTTAAATTTCAAATTTCCACCTAATGACATTTATTTGTGTATACACCTAAAAATGGTTTGGAGAATCCAATAGATTAAATATGATTTATTTGATTAATTACCTTTAATTCCTCTACTATTAAATAAATAAAATATTTATTTATATAGCTCATCATAAATTCTTTAATCTCTATTCTATTATTTTCATCTTAATTAAATTAACAAATTTCACTTTGTTTTATTTAATTATCATAGTTAAATTCATCTACTTAATAAATAAATAGAAATATTTATTTATGTTAAGTTCATTATTAATTCTTCTATTTTTATCATATTTCCTCTTAATTAAATAAAGATATCCTAAATTTTTTATTTAATTATCATATCCCTTCTTATTAAATAAGAAAATATCAAATATTGTTTTATTTTACTAAATTTAAATAAATCAAAATATTTAAATAAAGGCATAAATCAAGTTCCTTTATTCACTCACCAATAAAATTAGATTTTTTATATCTAATTAATTCAACTAGCATTCATGGGAAGATTTGGAGATAAATTGGAAATCAATCTCTCGATCCTCTTCCATAAATTATTCCTATCATCTTGCCTCATGTTTTCATGGGTAGGAACCAATCCCAAAATATTCTCTAGCTTATTCATCTCTCACCATTCAATCGTCCAGATTGAATCCAGGCCTCTGTTTGATGCCCCTGTGCAAATGTCCTGCTGGGAAATCTATAAATATGGCCGTATACAAGAACGATTGAATCCCAACCTTATGCAAACTAACTCTGTAGGAAAGCATCAAGCTTCAATCAATCAATAATTAAGTAGCAAGTATTTTAGCAATACCAGTAGTTTTCATGTCATGGCTACATATTGTAGCTTTCATCATAGTTTCATGTCAATTTAGATTACAGTAGCTTCTTTTTATCAAGTATATATCATCAATCATCACATCATTGCATTTAGCATCATTATCATTCTCTAGATTGTCATTTTAATAGTCACATGGCTTACATGATCTAAGAGCCATAGTGGTTTAATAAATCTTTGGAGATAGAGAGCAATATGACACTTTCAATGGATTTCTGGTCTTTAATAGCTTAATAGTTGATTAAATTCATTGATATCATATCGTATTAAGAAGTGTATTTACTTTTTTACTTATTTCACACTTACAATTTGGTGCCCACCATGGGCCATAACCCCATATTTCATAAATTCAATTGGAAAAGTGTCGTACAGAATTCTGGCGTGTTTATTTTAGTGCAAACGAGAGTTTTTCTGGCATTTCCATTGAAAACTATAGTACTTCTGAGGCAAATTTTAGTGCTTCCGAACTCTGTTTCAGCACTTTAACATAAATTATAGTGCTTTTGACATTTGTTTTAGCACTTCTAAAAGGGAAACTATAGCGCTTCCAAAGCCTATTTCAGCGCATCGACCAGAATTTCACGACATAGTTTATCTCTGTTTTCAAAATTTATATAGTGCTTCGAGAAAATTTTATGGTGCTTCTAACAATCTTGTAGCACTTATGAAAAAAAATTTAGCACTTCTGATCTAAACTATAGCGCTTCTAATTTATCTTTCATCACTTCGAAACTCTGTTTCAACGCTTCTATATTTTCTTTTTTTCTTTGCTTCCGACACGACCACGACCAAAATGTTATGCTTTTTGGACTAAAAAGAATCAATCCTAGGGTAGACACTTAATTCAAATATACCAATCCTAGGATAGTCATCATATTTTGTTGCTTCAGTTAAATAAAGTAGCCTTATTTTTTGAAGCAATATATTCACTTAGATTAGCACATTGTTCTTTGGGCTTAAAAATAAATCAATATTTGTTGTGCTTGTGGTGAATAGGCTTGTGCTCTCCCCTTAACTGGGTGATCAAAATTCCAGACTCATCCTTTATTTTCATGAAACTTACACTTTTTAAGTCCCTTAGAAGGCCTTTTGTAGTGGGAAAAAGTACTCACCCTACGGGAACGACCTAAGTGGGAACAACCAAAGCCAAGTTTTCCACCCCACTATAAAATTAAAAGAGAATCTGGGGAAACCCACTTTTTGCCGGAGTTGTGCAAAGATAACCATCCCCAAAATATTTGTTCTAAAGATTGGGAGGTCTCTTGAGGGAGTTTATCTATTGCCTCTCTGAATGGAAACCCTATCTAAGAACCATAGTGTAGTATTTAGCTGATTCAATAACCAAACATTGTAATACTTGCAGTGCAAGGGGAGGGAAGAATTTGCCCCCAAGACACTCACCATATAATTTCCAAGGACTATTTTCTTAAGGGACGAGGAAAAAAAAACATGGTCACCCTCTAGGGGGTGACACGACTGTGTGAGTCAATGTAATTTTAATATGTGGTTTCTTGAGTATAACGATGACCTTTTTGACCTTAAGAGTAAGTCTATCTGAAGTGTATTTTTGTTAAAACAAACTAGTGGAAATTAATAGGGACCATTCATGGTTCTTTGACATACACTATCTTGTTAGATTCTAGGATTAAAGAAAACTATTCTACAATTGCTTGTCATGTTATCAAATCATTCAACTCAGGTAAAGATCATCTGGAAAAACACTAAAAAGAGTAAAAAAAAATTGCCTAGAAAAACTCATGATTAGATATTGGAAATCCAAAAAGTTTGTCAAGAAATTCATCAAAATCAAGAAACCGAAGAAACCACTTAGTTACCAAAATATTTTGAGAAGAAGACGTTTCTTGTATCAGAGTAAATTTTTTTTGCTTCATCATAGAACTTTCATACATAGGTATCATGATTTCGCTAGGGGTTATACTGGTGATTATGCCTTAGAGCCTCTTTATTCACCAGTCTTTTTTCAAAGAAGAGATCTTACACAATATCATAATCATAGTCAACCCATTCGTCAGTCCTCCATCCCACACCCAATGATAGAAAAATCCACTAGGCCCGATTAATTTTTGCAATAAAGAAACTCAGAATATTTAGGCTTATCATCCAACATCAAAAAATTACTAGTGGGGATATCTTGTCAAAATCAAAATTCCCAAAAAACAATCTCTTCACGAGTAGAAAAAATTAGACAAAATCATTGAAACCCAAAGTAGCGCTTCCACTTTCTGTCTTAGCACCTCTATGGTCTATTATAGCACTTCAGAGGTCTGTTTTAGCACTTCCGCAAAATAGCGCTTCAAAAAACTGTCATAGCACTTCCACAAAATTACACTTTTGTGCTTTATTTTAGCGCTTCCGCAAAATCACGCTTCTAAGTTCTCTTTTAGCGCTTCCAAAAACTTAAAAAAAATAGAGAGCTTCCGAACATATCAGTTAGACTTGGTAACATCTAAAGCTCGTATTTTTATTAGACAAAAAAATCTTCTTAGTGCAGGCAGTGTCTTAGACAAGAAACAAAATAGGTTCTTACAAGTCAAAATTCTTTCAACTAAAACTGAGATCTTGTAAACTACAAAGTGTCCCATTATCAAAACACAAATCTACATTATTGAGTTAAGTTGCCTCATCAGGATTTTGACATCCTAAAATCATGAAATGAAACACAATATGAGATTTTTAACTTGTTCTCATCAATCGGATATATCATTCTATTTGACTTTGTTAAAATCTAACTGACACTAATCCAAACATAGAATATCAAAGTTTAGTTCAAGTAAAAAACACTCATATGCCAATTTTGGCGAGATCACAAAGACCGAAATTTAAAGAAAAAGAAACTAAAAAATCAAACATTATGGTTGAAGAAAATCCTTGGAGTGGACTTCATCAAAATGACACAAAAAAAATAACAGCAGAAGACGTACAAACAATGCAACAAGATCCAAAATTCTATAAATTTATCGAAAAGATCTTAGATCAAGACATGGAGAAATATCTCCTCACGTTATCTGAATCAGGTGCCAAACTTCCCAAAGATTTTGATGTCAATCGCTTAAAAGAAGCACCTAGAACAAATGAAACTAAAATACCACAACATACACCAAACACAAAACAAGTTGTGGCCCTAACACAACAAATGCAAAATTTGCAACAACAAATTCAAAATATGCAAAAGGGAAATACAAAAAAGGTATGCATTACAAGACATTTGTCTTTATCCTTTTGACCCAACTGTGGATATGATACAATTCCCTAGGCACTGCGAATTCCTAAAATATGACAAATATAATGGTAAGAAAGACCCAATTGACCATGTAAGGGAATTTAGAACCATGAGCTTAGAGTTCACACAAGAAGAAACTTACCTAATGAGGTTATTCCCAAGAAGCTTAGGAGGTTAGTGTATGGAGTGGTTTTCCAAACTACAACCTGGAATACACACTTTTGAAGAGCTCGTCAATAGGTTCATATCACAATATTATTTGAACATCCAACATGACGTCACTATAAAGGACCTCTATAACATGAAGAAAAACAAAGGTGAGACATTCTTGTCCTTTTTATAGCAATGGTGAAGACTATTTGCTAGGTATCCTCGCTCCATACCTTAGCAGGAAAAATAAGAGTTATTCATTGATAACCTGATTGATGAAATGAGCTATAGGCTCAAATTACAATGTCCTCCAACATTCAAAAAAGTAATTGAAAATGGCCTTAAAATTGAAGAAGCCTTAGTCAAACGAGGGGTGATCAAAAACTACAATGAAAAATCATACAACACCAACTCCTCAAATCAATATACCAACAACGACAAACATAAAATCTGGAAAAAAAATAGAAATACTGGGATCATTGAAATTGTAAATGACTTAAAAAATGCAAATCCATTTTTTAACTTGGTAGCCTTTACTACAAAAACAAACTAAAACAGTGATCAAAACATCAAGTCAAAAATCAATCAAAACAATAATCTAAACAATAGAGAATCAAAACCAAAAACGTATCAAAAATCATCAAACCAGTGTCGATTCACACCATTAGGCCAAACAATGGAACCAAAAATAAAGGAAATTGCTACAATTGGCCTTATCACTACACGAGAAGCACAATTTTGGGATCCAAAAGTCGAACCACCATGGTGGAATGATGCAGATTATTGTAAATTCCATAACAATAAGGGACACCAGACAATTGATTGCATGGAATTAAAACATATAGTCTAAGATCTTATTGACAAAAAAAAGTTATATGTAGAGAGACATCAAAACAACAATGATCATACAGCCTTTAAAGACCCTTTAGCAAATTATGATAAGGGAGGGTCATCTTCTACAACAGTAAAGGAAAAAATGTCAATCACGTTTACGATAACACAATATTTTGTTTATCCAAAGTAGAAAGTGATACTGTGACCAGTAATCACATGGACAACAAGAAAACCAATGACATTATCCCCCTAGATCTAATCCGAAGCATACAAATATCCGACAATCAGATATTTTTTTTTAAATAAGGGAAAGACAAGACTATCAATTGGTTAATGTAATGACAGGGGGGAAATCCAAGGTAATTTTGAAGGGAGCTGCATCTAAAAATACAACTCCACATCCAATTGCGACAACATTGTGGACCAACTCCAAAAAATACCAGAACAAATATCAATACTTGAACTCCTTAAACTATCACCATCCCATTAGGAGATTTTAGAACAAGCACTTGTTGCCACCACAGTACCCAACAACCTAGATGTTTGTCAATTCCAGGATATGGTGGGATATTTGACCACACCACACTATGTATCATTCTCTGAGTAGGATGATGTGTCACTTAATCATCCACATAACACCACCCTCCATATTGAAGTTTTGATCCACAAACATTGGGTTGAAAGAGTCCTAATAGATGGGGGAGCTAGTTTAAATATTTGTACTTTAAATTTAATCTGTGCATTAGGGTATTCATATAATGCTATTTATTCCTAGAGAAAAATGACAATAAAGGCTTATGATGAAGAAGAGAGGTCTTCTAAAGGAATAATTATGTTGCCGATTCAAGTGGGACCAATGGTTAAAAATATAGCATGTCAAGTATTAGAAAAAGAGTTAACCTACAATATACTCTTAGGACATCCATGGATTCATGAAATGCATGCAGTACCTTTGACCTATCACCAATGTTTGAAATTTATAGTTAATGGACAAGAGGTGACTATATCAGCATATTATAACAATCCTCAACATTGTAACACACTTAGAACTTCTCAAGACACCTTTGTGCCTCACAATAGGGAAGTATGCACTTCAAATTCATCAGATGGTGAAAAACCTCCAAACATTATATCCAAGTGGGCAGAGAAAAAAGATAAATCAAAAGATACAAGTGTTGTTGAAATTACATTAACAAACAAAAAGGATCCTCTAAATTCTCTATCACAGAAATTCCAAGAACAGGTCCAACTAACAAAAAAATGCATGGGAAAATATTCTATTGAGCAATCTCTTAATCTTTCACAATTGATGCCATGTCCAAAGTCATATGGAAAACCATCAATGATAAAACAACAAACATCACAACCTGTCATGGTTGTAGAGGAAATATTTGTGAAATTTGGTACTATAGAGGATGAATCAGAAAACAAAGTTATCCTCGATTGGTTGTACAAAGATGAAGAAACATTGACATCAATAAACATCAAAATCAAGATAGATAAGTATGGAAAATGAAAGGATATTTTAGAAAAAATGGGCTATGAAGGATAGGGGCCTATTGGAAAAAGGAAAGAAGAAATTGTGGAACCAATTCATCCTCTTACTCTTTATTCAAAGGATAAGATAGGATTGGGTTACTGAAAAAGAAGAAAAAAAAGAAATGACTAAGAAGGTAGTTGAAAGAATCCTTCAAGTAAGAGATAGCTTTGAAACAAATTCTAATGAATATGAATGGGATATATATTTTGATATATCTTACATAGATTTCCAAATCGATGTCATAAAAAAATATGCACCTACACATGAGGAGGGACAAAGCTCAGGGTCTAGATCACTTGTATTAGAATAAAAAAATATTGATGACTCAAGTGAGGATGAACAGACATTGAGTGAACTAGATAATCTCAAGGAGAGTAACATCATTGACCTCGACATCCCTAATGAAAACTCTAACAACATAATTTTTCTAAACCCTTATTGCCATCGACCCAAGTCAATTTGAAGACTTCCTGCCCTTAGTCTATCCTGAACTTATCGACTGGGAACCCATTGAACCTCTAAATGTACCCATCTATGCAAATGATGATGCTATCATAAATTTCCTTTATTATGACAAACCTGATATGAGTTCTATCCATGAATCTCATAACAACGCGGATCGAATGGAGGGTGTCAAATCTTCTAGTTGCAATAATAAAAATAGGAATAATGGATCTAAGGGTGAAAACCATTCTATGGTAGTATTAGATATTTAAAAGAGAAAAATAAAGAACATTGGATGGTGAAAACCTCTTTGAGGCACTGAAAGATGGGAGATTTGACACCCTTCTGAAGCATTATCATGAAAGGTCATCAATGTTGGTGGAGCCCACACAATTTGTAAACATTGGTATAGAAGAAAGAGCGAAGATTTTACATCTGGCAGAATCAATGATAGAACAAGAAAGACCTGAATTTATCAATTTATTTGAAGAAAGAAGCATAAATGTTGATTGGTCATACTCTGATATGTCGGGTTTACATCCAAATCTTTTAATGCATCATTTTTATTTTCCTACTAGAATCAAACCTGTAAAACAAAAATTAATAAAATGCATCCACATATCTCATTGATGGTAAAATTTGAGTTGAAGAAGTTATTGGATGCAAGATTCATTAGGTCTATTGATTATGTTGAATGGATATCAAATATTGTGCCTATATCAAAGCCGAATAATAGTATCAGGATATGTACAGATTTCAGGGATCTAAATAATGCACTCCCAAAGGATGATTTCCCTTTGCCTAATATTGAAATCATCATAGACTTAACAGTTGGACATGCCATGTTATCAATAATGGATGGTTTCTCTAGTTACAACCAAATCAAAATAGCACCATACGATTAGGAGAAAAATGCATTGACATGTCCATGGGGAACCTTTTGCTAGAATTTCATGCCCTTCAGGTTGAAAAATGTAGGGGAAACTTATCAAAGAGAAATGACCACTATCTTCCATGATATGATGCATACCTTTATGGAAGATTACGTGGATGATATTCTAGCTAAATACTATTCAAAAGAAGGACATATGAATATCCTGGGAAAAATTTTCACAAGGCTAGAAAAGTTCAATGTCAGACTAAACCCTAAGAAATGTGTCTTTGGGGTTACATCAACAAAACTCTTAGGATAGATAGTCTGAGAAAAAGGTATTGAAGTAAATCCAACAAAGGTAAAGGCAATAATGGAAATGCCACCACCCAGAAACATCATTCAACCAAGGTCACTACAAGGAAGGCTACAATCAATTAGGATATTTATCTCCCAGTTGGCAGACAAAAGTCACCCATTTAATCATCTATTGCATAAGAATGTTGTGTTCAAATGGGATCAAGGGTGTGAAACAAATTTCAACCAAATAAAGCAATATCTAATGTCTCCACCTATTCTCATTCCACCTACAAAATGAAGACCTTTAATACTATACATTGCAACAATGGATATTTCTTTAGAAGCACTATTGGCACAAGAAGATTATGAAGGAAGGGAACAAGCCATTTACTACATAGGTAGAACTTTGAATGTATATGAAATAAATTATACCTTCATTGAGAAATCTTGTTTGGAAGTGGTAGTTTCTACCCAGCAATTGCGGAATTACATGTTGACTCACACAATTAGGCTCATAGAAAAAAATGACCCATAAAAGTATCTACTCAGTAAGGTTGCTTTAACAGGTAGACTCACCAAATGGGTCATGCTTCTAAGTGAGTTTGATATTAATTATGTGGAAAGAAGAGCCATCAAAGGTCAAGTGATCGCTGAAAAATTAGCTGAAGCTCCTTTAACTAATGATCGTCCTATGACAATGGATTTTACTAATGCAGACATTCTTACAGTTACAACAGAACAATGAATACTTTATTTTGATGGATCATATACACAAAGAGGATATGGTGCAAGAATTTTATTCATCACACCCCAAGGACACACCATCCCAAAATCCTGTAAACTAATGTTTCCATGTACCAATAATGTGGCAAAGTATGAGGCATTAATCATTGGCGTCAAAGTAGAAATTGAATGGAAAATCACAGAGTTACAAGTATATGGGGAGTCTCAACTAGTCATTTATCAAGTAAATGACGAATATCAGATGAAAGATGAGAATTTGATGCCCTATAAGAAGCTGATAGATGATCTCAGACAATACTTTGTCAATATCAAATTTGAACAAATTCCAAGGGCAAAAAAAAAAGCAGCAGATGCTATGGCGATAATTTATTCTCTTTTACAATTACCAGAGAAATGTGGTTGTTATGAGTTTATGGTAGAAAAAGTATCTCATCCTTCTTATGATAGTTCAAAAACCCAAACCATATACCATTTATATGCCATTGAATCCTCCATCTATGAAAATACCTATGCGTACCTAAAAGACATCCTTCCTCCTAATCTTTCTAGAAACCAAAAATGCAACTTCATTCGCCAATCCACCTGGCATACTTTAATCGCTGACATACTTTATCGTAGAGGTCTATATAGTACTCTTCTTCGATGTTTAGAACATAAAAAATTTGAAATAGCCTTATGAGAGGTTCATGAAGGTATTTGTGGAACTCATTCAAGTGGCATAACTTTGGCTAAGAAACTCCTTCATTTAGGGTATTGCTGGCCAATTATGGATAAGGAGTCTTATCAAATAGTCAAGAAGTGCCAAAAGTGTCAAATTTATAGTAATCTAATCCATGCACCTACTCAAGAACTGCACCCATTCACATCAACATGGCCCTTTTATCAATGGGGACTAGATCTGGTAGGAAAGATAAATCCATCTTCATCCAATGGACACAAGTTCATAATCACAGTGACAAAATACTATACAAAATGGATAGAAGTAGTTCCTCTCACAACTATCACTGGAAAACAAATCTCATCTTTCATATTGAACTACATAATTTGTTGGTATGGCATACCTCAGTCCATTATCACTGATAATGGATGACCATTTAAAAACTAGGATGTCTAAGAATTTTATGAAAAATTTCATATCCAACATCGTTTCTCAACACTGTATTATCCTCAAGGAAATGGCCAAGTAGAGGCCTCTAACAAGACAATTTTGAAGATACTCAAGAAAATGGTTAACGATGTTGGACATGATTGGCATGTTTAGCTCAATCCCGCATTATGGGCCTACAGAACCAACATTAGAACACTAACATGAGCTACACCATATGCCTTGTTATATGGATCAGAGGCCATATTACCCATTGAGGTAGAGATTCCATCACTCTGGGTATCACTAAAGGGAATCATCTCATATGAAGATTATAGAGTATCTAGGCTTCAAGAACATAAACTGTTGGATGAATGTCATCAACAAGTTTTAATCATCTAACTTCATATCAACAAAGAATGTCTCAAAGCTACAATCACAAGGTAAAACCTTGAATATTTCATGTTGGGGATTTGTTCCTAAAGGAAAACCCTTGAAATCAACAAGATAGGGAAAAGAAAGGTAAGTTTGAACCCAACTAGCTAGGACCCTTTTTCATCATATCAGTCTATGGATCATGAGCCTATCAACTATCTACATCAGAAGGGGATCTATTTGATGAACCAATCAACAATATCCATCTCAGAAATTTCTACACCTAAATCATGTAGTGCACGGTTTGAAAATCATAAAAATGGTTGCCTTGATAAAATCCTGGGAAACGAACGTCTTGGTAACAGAAAAATACAAAATTTAAAAAAAAAAAGACAAAAGAGAAGATACAAAAAAAAAGTGCAATTAAAGAATATGGTGAACACTTGGAAACAAGCGCTATATGTGATTTTAACTAGATTTTCCATCTATTTTGATACATTTCATGGTCATTAATCTCACCATCATTTTATATCCATTATCATATCATTTGAAATGGTCATGTCTCACTCTAGCCTGAGGGCAACATTTGAATATGACTAGGGGCAATAAAACATCAATTTTAACAAAATGGACAAACATCAAGGATACAAAAACAATGATCAAAATAGAACCCAACTTGGAGGATCAAGTCACCATCAGAAACATATTAGCCATCCATATCATTTCAAAATCCAAAAACAAAAAAAGCAGGTCAAAAAAAAAAAAGAGTTGTCCAGTCAAACTACGTGGTCTCTGCATGTATAACGTAGGCAAGGCTAATCTTTGATCAGCCCTCGAGGCCCCTAGGATAGGTCACTAGGTTAGGTTTGATTCAAAATCTCAAAAAATAACAAAAACATCACAAAATCAAGATGGATGATCTAAATCTAAATAATGATTGAAACACTTTAAGTAAAGGTTGGATATATTGTATTTTTTATTATTTATCATTTATTTGGAGTAGCTCGATGATGAATTGAACTAGAGAAGCTAGGAAGAAGAATGGTATTTTCATTTGTCTATTGTTTGTGAACTAATTATTTAATGTGTGAATTATCATGGGACGTGCTCTACAAATGCATCACTGATGACATTCAGAATACACACACTAAAATGATTGATCCTTGTTTGTTTGCGCAAGAAATTATCATGTCATCTTAGTTTAATTATACTTTGATGCTTGTGTTCACTTGCAATATCAAAAATCATGAAAGTCATACTCAGGTCATTATGGTCTAAATTATACCATGGATACTTGTACTCACTTTCAAGATTTTTATAGCTCTATGATGATACAAAGCACAAAAGTATTGTTAAAATGTCAATACTTTGCATATAGTTTTTCATGATAAAATTAGATTGCATTTATAAATGATTTCTACATCTACAAAAAAATTGTTCTAAAAAGGATTCAAATTGATGATTATAAATTCTATTGATAATATTGAGTATACTTGACATAGAACAAAAACATCATCATAACCATGTAGTTGCATCAACATTTTTCACTTTAGAAGGCATTTTCTATTCTCATTCATACATTTTAAATCGAATCATGTTGTATTCATATTTCTCCATATCATATAAAATTTCTAAGAGAAAATTTCAAAAATAAATCATATCATTGCATTTTTCATCCATCCACTAATTATTTCTCCCATATCAAGTCATCACATTATCCATTCACATTTTATTATCAATACATTACTAACATTAATTAAAATACATCATACATCCATTCATCATTTTATTATTACATCATATTATTGCATTTCCATCAATTCATAATTTATATCATACATCATATATTTTCATATTTATATCAACATAAGAACATACATCAGATTTGCATCACATCATTACATCCACATTCATGTATAAAGATGATCATCATATAAAAATAAAATAATCATGCATCCATACATCCACAACATACATCCATACATCATTCATTAAATAGACCATCATAAACCATAGCATATCACATGATCATCTAGAATCAACTAAATCATCACATGGCATGTAGAACATGGAAAACGAATGCATTCATCAATAGAATCATAATAGAACCCATCAAAGATCAATAATAGTTTGTTGCATATCATATAAATCATATAAAACATCAATGCCAAGTATACAATGAAATCTGAAATAAGGGAGGTATATCATCAAAACTGGTTGGATCAAAGTATGCACCATGTCTCAAAAACAACACATAATCATAACAACATCTAGGATTTGTTGTTGCCAGAATGTGTAGGCATCATGGGACAAGTACCTCCATCACCACCAGATGGACTAGTACCTCCACCACCACCACTAGATGAACCAGAACCTCCACCACCACCAGATGGATTGGGATCTCTTGGATCTCTATGAGGAGGATGGGTCACACCCTCACTAGCAGTCCTAGTATGTGTCCTAACTAACCGTGAAGGAGCATAACTCGCTCTCTACTCAGCAGGGACTGCATCATGATAATGACCCCTGTAAAACTTTGCCTCTTGACCGACATGGAGAACCTCTCTCGTATACTCACAAACATTGGTACCATTAGCAATCCATTGTAAAGTATCCATAGTCACCTATGCCTGCTCTATGATCTACCTGAAACTATTTTTGTCTGTTGTCAGTGTGGAAATTTGCGTCTATGCAGCTGCCAACTATCCTTGTACCTATGTCAAGCCCTATGTGTGAGCCTTTGCCTGGGTCTATAGCTGCGTCTGTGTCTACACAAGTAAACCCTATGCCTAAAAAAGTTTCCCCTGTAGAGTCTGAATCTATACCTATAGGGAGGCAATCTGTGTTTGATGATCTGAAGAATATGTCTCCACCGCTTGCCTCTTACGAGGCTCAATAGTGGATGGACGTGTACTTCCTGCCACAATACCTCTACCACCATCCTTTCCATCATCCTTGTCATTGCTACTTCTCTCACCACTGCTGCTCCCCTCACTATCCTCACTACCAATAGCATCATGCTCACTACTACCCTCCAAATCCTCAATATAAACATCCTCCTCTCCACCCATATCCTCTCCCTCAACATCCAAAACCTACTCCTCCACCACATCCTTCACTCGTTTCCATTGCCGACAATGTGCAACCACAATATCTACCTCTATAGGTAATCGTGTTGGCTCATCAAGAATAGTGATTTGAGGGCATGGATGTAATGCAAGAAAAGATGCATACTCCTCTATCAGTGGTGCCTTTGTAATATCGTGACATATGTCCTAGGATGAAGGTTGTAAGGCATAGTATCCCTCTACTAAAGTATCATATGATAAACGGGCCCCCCAATCTGCTACATCACTCTACCATCAGGCATAATGTGCAACACCCTAGGGTATGCACTGCACAATACCATACTGTGTGTAGACCCTCTGCGGTAAGAATATCTCTAAGATAAAGCGGGTTCGGCCAATAAAATACATAGAGTCTCAAAGGTAACCCATCTCCACATCATCCTCACCCCAATTCTTAGAGTCTAGATATGGGTGCCATGTCACGGCCTCTAAATCATCCAAAACGTGCCTCTAATGCTCCAACTTACCCATGTTTTCTTGGGTAAGTCTACCTCTATTTTAGAAAACATATGGCCTAGTAGCCAGCCTATCTCGAATTGGCACTGGCCGCATGACAACAGTATGCTCCCATGCCCAAACCTGAAGCAAGGTAGCTCTTGATGATAAATTGTACCCCCTTAAATAAACTGCTAAATGAAAACCATGATACAAGTGGGCTAGCATGCACATTCCCCAAACATAGAGGGTCCCATGTACAACCATACTCTCAAGAACTCGGCCCCTTCTGATAGATAGTCCCTTTGACCTGTGATTAGGACAAAGGAACCCTCCAATAAATCCAACCAAAATTGAAGGAAGGGTGGCATATGCAACACCATCTCTCACCATGTAATCCACATCCCAACAATATGATCATCCTAAAAGACTCTACAAAGAGCATCTATCCCGCCCACCTCCTATGAATCATACACGACAATCTCTCCAACGAACGGGATCCGTAAAATATGCCAGACATCCTCTGGAGTAACTATCATCTCACCAATGGGTAAGTGGAAGGTGTTATGATCACTATGCCACCACTCAACTAAAGCTATGAGAAGACCCCGATTAATCCTAATCTGGGGCATGTCAACTTCAAGAAGAGAAGCTAGTCCACACCAAACAATAATTTGTGTCTCATCTTGTGTCAATTGTGGAATCAAGTCAAAGGTCCATGGAAAATGCTCTTGAATTTGGAGGCTATCCAAATGCTCCTATCATCACGAAATGTTTTAAATTAGTAAACTATGTCAAATATCACATGTCATTATCCTCTCAAATCTAATCAGCTCTTGGTGCAAATTTTGATCAAAATTCATAAGAAAAGCATCATCAAACCTCATTTATCATGAGGTCATCAATATCAATCTAAATTGTACTTTGCCTACATGAGTTCATCATTATCAATCTAAATTGTACTTCACCTACATGAGGTCAATTTATTTAAAATCAACCTCGCATATCATGAGGTTCATCAAAATTGATTTTATTCCTCACCTATCATGAGGATAATCAAAATCTATCGATCATTCAAATAATTTGTCATGAGGTTGAAAATCATCAAGGTTATTAAATCATCAAATCATATCAAACCAAAGGGTTAACATGATCGGACTAAACAAAATCAAGCTTTAAATTTGACAAATTTTGTAAATCTAACTTAGATGCACTAGAACAGACATTCAAAGCGCTAAAATATCATAACCGATATTTCATCGGTCAGAAGCACTAGAACAGTTTATCAAAGTGCTAAAATATCATAAGTGTTATTTCATAAGTCATAAGTGGTGGAATAGTTTATCAAAGCGCTAAAACATCAGAAGCACTATTTCAAAAATTCAAAGCGCCAAAATAGCAGTTTGAAGTGTTAAAATCCTCAAAGCACTAAAATAATCATTTGAAGTGCTAATCTAATCTATCATTGCGCTAATATGCTAAAAGTGCTAATTTAAATACTCGAAGTGCTAAAAAATCCTACCAAAGCGCTAATGTTTTCAAAGCCTTAAACTAGCCTGCTGAAGCGCTACAATATCACATTGAAGCGCTAATTCATCGAAGTGCTAAAAAAGAACCTAAAAGTGCTACACCAGAGTGTAAAAGTGCTACAGCACAATCTTGAAGCGCTAAAACTATGAAAATTTGAAAATATAGAAAAATGCAAGGAAAACAAAATTGCACGAAATACGAGGAAGATTATGGGTAAGTACCGGAGGTCTATAATCAGTCAAGCGCTAGTAATGTCACACACGCTCGAACCGATGGCTGTGGTAAGGAATTGGCATCCTACTCCAAGTGGTTCAAATATGTCTCTCTCACAAAGTTTTCAAAAGTCAAATGCACAAATGAGTATGAAAATGACCTTTTTGACCTTTTATTAGGTTCTTAAAAGTGAAATTTTTGTAGGATTTTTAACATTTTAATAAATTTTATTGGGAAATTAATTGAAATTCATCTAAGGGGAAAATTTTCTTCATCATTATCGGGAGATAAATTATTTTCAGCATCAAATCATCATAGAATAATCAGAAAATCATTAAAATTTTGAATATTTTTGAAAAATAAAAAAGAATCCAAAAATCATAAAGTTATCTCCTAAGAGGGCAGATTATCATCAATCACTTGAAAATCAATGTCTGGGGCATACTAATTTTTTTTCGTCGATATTGGCAACAGCAGCACAAAATTTTCTTTGAAGCAATGCGTAAACACATTACTTCAAAGAGGGGAAAAATGTATACACCTAAAAATGGTCTAGAGAATCCAATTGATTAAATATGATTTATTTGATTAATTACCCTTAATTCCTCTACTATTAAATAAATGGGAATATTTATTTATATAGTTCATCATAAATTCTTTAATCTCTATTCTATTATTTTCATCTTAATTAAATAAACAAATTTCACTTTGTTTAATTTAATTATCATAGTTAAATTCATCTACTTAATAAATAAATAGAAATATTTATTTATATTAAGTTCACTATTAATTCTTCTATGTTTATCATATTTCCTCTTAATTAAATAAAGATATCCTCAAGTTTTTATTTAATTATTATACCCCTTCTTATTAAATAAGAAAATATCAAATATTTGTTTTATTTAATTAAAAAACTTATTTTTCTAAATTTAAATAAATCAAAATATTTAAGTAAGGGCATAAATAAATTTCATTTATTCACTCACCAATAAAATTAGATATTTTATATCTAATTAATTCAACTGGCATTCATGGGAAGATTTGGAGACAAATTGGAGACAAATTGGAGATCAATCTCTCTAGCCTCTTCCATCAATTCTTCCTATCATCTTGCCTCATGTTTTCATGGGTAGGAAACAGTACCAAAATCTTCTCCAGCTTCTTCATCTCTGACCATTCAATCCTCCAGATTGAATCTAGGCCTTTGTTTGCTGCCCCTATGCAATTGTGCTACCAGGAAATCTATAAATACAACCCTGTGAAACAAAGGATGGATCCCAATCTTATGCAAACTTACTCTGCAGGAAAGAATCAAGCATCAATCAATCAAGCATTAAGCATCAAGAATTTAAGCAATAGCTGTAGATTTCATGTCATGGTTGCATACTATATCTTTCATCATAGTTTCATGTCAATTTAGATTATAGTAGCTTTTTTTTAACAAGTATATATCATCAATCATCACATCATTGCATTTAGCATCATTCTCGCTCTGTAGATTGTCATTTTAATAGTCACATGGCTTACACGATCTGAGAGCCATAGTGGTTTAATAAATCTTTGGAGATAGAGAGAAATATGACACTTTCAATGGATTTCTGGTCTTTAATAGTTTAGGAGAGTATTAAATTCATTAATATAATATCGTATTAAGAAGTGTATTTACTTTGTTACTTATTTCACACTCACAATTTGCACATTGACCAAATGTCCACAACCTCCCTTCAATAGCATGTTGACAAGTGGCACATTGTTACTGGTTCATTCTTTTATCCCACATTCATCCTATTTCTCATTCCTCCATCCGTCTTGCCTATAAATAGAAAGCTTCTTTATTGATTTTAGATCCACAACTTCATGCAACATCATTATCTTTAAGTTTTTGAGCAATTTATATCCATTTCCATCCATTTTCATATTTACATAGCTAGTTTATGAAGAAATTTCATCAGGGAGCATCAAATCTTCATCATTTATCATCAAATCTAGCAAGGAATTGAGAAAGGGCCATTTTCCACATCAAAATGGCACCAATTCCCCCTATGGGATGTTGGTTTGAGCATTAGAATAAAATTTCATTAGCTTTCATTTGATATTTTATGTTTGTTTTCTTATTCTTGTGCTTGGATTAATTTCATAGGGAATTCTTTGGTTTAAATCTACTTGAGGACTAAATGCTTGCTTATTTTTTCATGTTTGAATAGGTTGAAGGCCTTGAGCGTTCATAGAGTTTTATTTGAGAATTTGATTACCAAGCTTGCTGATGTTGGAAAAGGTTGTATTGTTGCCATGTGATTGGATAAGCGATAACAGGCATGGGGATCTCATCTTATTTGTTATTTACTTTTGGAATGATGTATCTTGTATGCATGATTGAAATATCTTTTCCAGTATGTGTTTCAGAGATATTTGAATGTTTGGAAAAGGAAATTGAAGCTTTTATGCTATTTTTATAAAAAAAAATTAAGTACTCCATAGTAGGAGAAGAGATTTTATCATAGGTATTATATTCTAGGTATGATTGAACATAAAAGGAACATATGGTATATTTAGCTAAGTTATTGATTTAACTAGGAAAGCTCTTGTTTACTCCTAGGAGAGATAATCCAGTGTGGGAGGAGTTTTATGTATTTATGTGTAAGTAGGATTATTCCAAGTATATAGGTTATCTAGGAAGATGGAGTATCCATTGAAGGAAATACCTATCTTGTGTACTTACTACTTAAATAGTTACTCCAAGTGGATTAATATGGTTTTAGGTTATCTAGAATGATGGACTATCCATTGAAGTAAATACCTATGCATAGCTTAAGATAGATTTAATTCAAATC
Organism: Sequoiadendron giganteum; assembly: GCA_007115665.2. Classification (NCBI taxonomy): domain Eukaryota; kingdom Viridiplantae; phylum Streptophyta; class Pinopsida; order Cupressales; family Cupressaceae; genus Sequoiadendron; species Sequoiadendron giganteum. The sequence goes on from CM021107.1 coordinate 245,203,405, forward strand.
AACCCTGAGTAGTGTATGTGATAGATGACTTCATTCGAAGTACTGAATGAGAAATATTTGGCCAAAGTAGTGTGAATTTCTGAGACTCCACTCTAGAGTGTGTGACTACTGAGACTACATTGCTAGTTCACCATGATCTAGTATTACATGCTAGTTCTAGATTGTGGAATTACAAGGTTCTAGTTATGTAGGACACAACACTATGCTCAGTTGGTTTTTGTTATCGGCTACTCTTCCAATCTCTTCATTGAAGGGAAGATCCATCTATCTAATAGTAGGTGTGTGATGGACCATGTTAAGAGTTTGTGGTTGGTGGAAAAGAACTTGAGTGATGATTCTCCTCCACTGTGGGCGATAGAAGAACCAAGATTTGAAATAAAGGATCCTAGACCGTCTTACAGCTATTTGTTCTAAAGATCTTCGAGCTATGTATGTAAATGTATTCTTTCTCGCATTGATGTAATTAATGAATGAAATTGATTTTATGTTGTAATATGTTGTAAATCTTGTTTGAAAATTATCAATAAAGAAAATAATTTTATTTATTGCAATGACTTGTTACTTACTTTATTTACTCGCATGGTGAAAAATTAGAAATTTTTACTACATAAAAGGGTTAGTACGTTACATGTGGTATCAGAGCTACCAGGGTTAGCTCTAAAAGCTATGAGCTCATCATTTTTTGTCCCACATTATCAAATGTTGTGAATTATTGTGCTAGGATGGTGTGTCTTAGATTAATGGATTGAAACTCATTAATCCGAAATGAGCACTACCTCAAGGACATGAAGGAAAAAGAAGCAATCATTGGAACCATAGAGAGAAGCAACTATGATGATTCTATCTGGTTGAGTGACACCTTGAAACTTTTAGTCACAAAATTTCTCAGATCAGTGATGTGAAGAGGAAGATGAAGATGAAGGCTATGTATAACTACCTACCAACCATCTCACTAGAAAATTAGGAGTCATTACCACTTTCCATGGATATGCCTTCATAAGAAAGTGTTAGTCCGAAATTCACCTTTAGGGATCCTCGAGTTCTACCACTGGCTGAAGTAATAATAATTTCTTCGAGTAATGAGTCTGAGGGATATGTACCAAGGACACTGCCAAATGAGATATGGTCTCATGAAAAAATGTATGTGAAAAGGGTAGAATACATTGTTGATGAACACCATATTGACATTGTCTCTTGCAATTATGTATTTGCTGATAATTTTGAAGGTTATTATCCTTTTTGGGATAGGTACAAACAAGCGAGAGATAAATAGAAAGATGGGGAACAATAACGGTCATAGTGTGTAGGTTACACTCCTTTAATTTATGTGTCTAAGAGTGAATTTGAAGGATACACTCCACTGGAATATCTAAATAGTCACTCCATGTAATCAAAAGGATATTGAAATCCTCATGAAATGAATAAAATTATGTGTTTATCAAAAATAAGTGTGTGCTTAATCTTATGTGGAGTTCTTGTGTGCATATGGAATTTTTTTTTTATATATTTTCCATAAGATAATTGATAAAATAATTTAGTCTAACATGGATACAAAATTCAGGTAAGGACCAATCACTTAATAATGGTGAGGAAAAAAACTAAACCTTGTGGAAGTCAAGATGTTGGAGAATGAACCACTGGAGTAGAGGCTAGGCTTGACCAAATCTTGGCAAGGTTGGGTAACCTAGAGTAAGAAAGAGTTAAGGATAAGGTAGAAAAGGAAGTACCCATTAATGAGCATGAGGGAGAAAACTCTTCCCATAGGCATAATGAAACCCATAATCATGAGAAGGAAAAACCACCTATGCCATATGTTGAAATGAATAAGAAGATTGTAGCTTCCTAACTTTCTAGGGACATGAAGAAGGTTATTCCACCTAAGTTTGATGGTATTATTGGAGGTGATGAGGCTGAGGTGTGGCTTGTTCAAATGGAAAATTATTTTGAAATACAAAACTATAATGAGGTTACTAAATCTGCATAGGGTGCATATTAGTTAGCAAGGGAAGCCTCTAACTGGTGGATGAATAAGAAGTTGGAACTTAATATCAACTCATAGAAACCAACATGGGGAAAATGTATGGAAATTTTCTGCAAAAGATGGTTACTACAATTGAACTATGACCAAAAACTTTCAAATTTTCAAGGTTTAAGACAAGGTAATGTGATAGTAAATGAATATTGGGAGAGGTTCACCCAACTTCCATGCTATTCTCCTATATATCATAAGGATGATTTCCTCTGTATTAGGAAATTTATACTGGGACTCAAGAGTCAGATTGGAGGAGAAGTGGATATGCATGGTTCAACAACAATGGATTTTGTATATGAAAAAGCAATTAAGCAGAGAAAAAGATTAGGGCTAATTCCACTCATCAAGAAAGAAAAGAGAAAAAGAAGGATGTGGAATTTATAGACAAGATATTTCAAAAGAAGGTGGAATCCGTGAAAAAATTTCCAAGGAAAAAGGGAAAAAGATTTTGCAATAATGGACAGGAGATTAGGAGGGAGTGAAAAGGGAATTATTGTAGCATGGGTAAGACCAATAAGGCTAGTGAAAATGCCAACAATTTTGGAGAAACCATAGGGAAAAGAGGGCCTCCTATAGGATGTTTTATATACAAAGGGGTGGAACCTCTGAAAAATGGGGGATATGGTGATTAAATGCTATCACACCCACTTTCAAAATAATTCCACTCAAGGATCTAACCCTAGAGATCTTGTAATAGGGTTCTCCTAGGAATTGAATATGATCTAATGAGGGGTTCACCACCAATTTTAGACTTGGAAAAGATAATGAAATGCAATATTTAATGCATAAAACCCTAATTGAATGCAAACTAACACTAAATGAGCTAGAAAAGTGAGTGAAATGCAATAGAATATTGTAAAATGGAAAGTGTGCACTTGGGAAACTAGAGAACGCTTAATGGAGGTCTGAATCACAGGAAATTCTACTTTCAAGGCTGACTAGGACTCATTCGCCAAGATGAGTGAATCAAACTTGTTTCTGGGAGACTGTGCAGGAATAGGTTTATGCCAAAAGGGTGTCCATATCTACAAAATCTTTTAAATGTAATGGAACTAGGACTCATTCACCAAAAGTGGTGAATCAGTCTAGTTGGAATTTTCTACAACTTCAAAATTTGATTATTCTCTTCCTTTTTTGCTCTACTCTTCTTGATTGGTTTATGGATCCAAATCTCTGATTTGCAACCTATTGGAGCTAAAATTTTGACCTTGGCTTCTACACATTATTCTCAGTCTGTTTCCATCATAAAACCACACTCGTCCTTGATTTTACTATATGTAACATTTAAACATAAAAATCCCTCATGTACATAGCTTGTAGAATAAAACCCTTCACTACCATGGTGACATAAGGTATGTCACCAAGATAATGCTATATCGATGAGACATTTTAAAATATCTCATTGAAAACCCAAATGGAAAGATATCAAGGAGACTTGTATGTGTCGAAGAGAAAAATTGATTTGTCTCCCAAATGGAGTGTAGTTACAATGACACTCTAAAGGTATATGATTACTTTACATTCAGGAAACAGAAAAACATCTCTCAGATATTGAGAGAATATTAAAAAATAAAGGTAAAGTACTAATTATAATGTGGTTTGGTGTGTATTGTGGCAATGTCGAGGAGACATCGGTATGTTGGAGTGAGAAATAAAAAATTGTCTTCGACAAAGAAAGAGCAAGAAAAATAAAATAAAATTGAGGAGATAAGTGAAGATCATGTAGATTCTTTCAAAAGTCTCTTCAATAGAAGAATAGCTATAAGGATGTGATATTGATGAGACTGTAGGATGTCGAAGAGAGATAACCACAAGTCTCTTCGATATTCCAATGTCACATAGAGGTCATCAGGGGAAGTACCACTGAAGAAAATAACACTGGTATGTCAAGGAGACATAAGCTTGTTGAAGAGATATATACATCAGTCTCATCAACATTTTGAGGTTAGGTAAGCAAGAGGGAATAACTTGCAATGCATCCATCGAGGAAACTTTGTGATTTCGAGGAGAGAAATGCAAATGTCTCTTTGAAATTTTAAAATATGATCTAGCAAACATCGAAGAGAGAAACGAGCATCCTTGACAACAAAATTAAAGTCTCTTCGATAGTATGAAATGATGTTTCACCAAGTTGACATGACTATTGAGGTTAATGAAGAGACAAATGCCATTAATATTGCAAGTTGATTAAAAAGGTGGCATGAGCTCCATTTATGAACCAGAGCTATCTCAAGCATGCCAAATTTCAATAAGTCCAACCCCTCAGAAAGAAAAATTATTATAGACTATGATTGAATATCGATAAGGTAGATTTGGATGACAACAAGTAACTCAAGAATTGCTGCATTGTTCAAGTAAGTTCTCTTGGCTCAGCTTAAAATTTTCTCTAATAATTTGTTTGAGGTACAATACAAGTAGGGTTAGAAATGGAGAAAACCCTTGAGAAACCAAAATTAAAAAGATAGAAAATGGAGGCTAGGCCATTAAACTAGGACTTAATAGATGTGTGGACTCCGTATATGGGTTATGACTTGTTTATATATCACTACAAAAAGAAATATAGACATAGGCCAGTCTTGAACCCGTGGAATTTAAATCTAGCAAATTTTTTGATGCCTAATGTATTTGTTAATGTAGAACTAATTAAATCATTGGCTAGAAACTACGATCCCAAAACAAGGGAAATTCACTCTCACGATGGGTCGCATTTTATTGTTTTAACAAGGGATTACATCTAAATGGTTTTTCAATTCGGTACATCCCTAAAAATAAAATTACAGATAAGATATTTTCTCGAAGAATATTAGACTATGGATGCAAGCTATAAGAGGTGGAATCTACCTTTACACAAACCCAAGGGTCCAAAAAATCAACTTAGAAGGTTTTCTAATAATGGGAAACCCCCATTTCTTGTAGATTCATTTGAAGAATATTTCTAGTATACCTACTATTCAACTAGAAAAGTGTTAGGAATTGATTCCCCTGCAAACATGACTATAGCTCCTATCATTTTGGCTATGGATATCCAATGCCAAGATTCCAGGCCCTTTGATTACATAGAATATTTATTTGAGGCCATTTATACTGCTCTTACTGCTATTAAGAACAATAGTGGTGATATCAACTTCAAGCATTATTCACTGCTTATGCACATGGTACTATATGAAGGGTAGGTAATGAGACTATGGAGAGAATAGTTGAGGATCAAAGATGTAGACAGTGATGATAATTATAGGCCTATGTAGATGTGGATGTCCATATGGGATAGTAGATGTGGGAGGTCCCACTATTTATATTTTGAAGAAATTTTGTTAAACCTTTGTATAAACTACTTGGCCACATATGTGATTACAATATATTCCTAGAGATACAAATATTTCTCAGGAAAAAATATAAAAACCCTTAGGGAAAATTAGACCATAATTGGGGGGATTGATATGCATTTGAGGATTGTACTGTAAATAGAGTATACGGATTCGAGGAAGCTCCATTTTTCTACCTAAAATTGTGCTAGATAGAATTTCATATCTTGGTAGTATAAGGCAATTGGCTTTCTCAACTTTCATGAACCTTAAAAGCTATGTAATGAAAAAATTTATGCCTCTCTTCTTATGTTTCAGTGACTTCACCATCATTTTTGACTTAGGGTATAACTCAATTGGCAGAAAAATGGATCATTTTTGTTTTCCAATAGGAAACAAGAGGAAGAATTTTGACCTTGAACATTTCATCTATGATGCAAAAATTTGACAGAGATTAAAGTGGTATGAACATCAATTATTTTCTAACTATTTCATTAGAAATTGTGATGAGGATCAAGTAATTATGAGGAGGCTTGTCTATAATATAATTGTCATGGTTGAGGCTTGGAGAAAAAGAAACATTTCATCATATGTAGAATATTTTCATGAAATAGAAGATCCTATGGAAAGGATTCAGCAAATGATTTTACATGAAGAATTAAAAAAAATATTTGCCTCTTAAATAGCCTTTGAAATAAGAAGAGATATCGTTCCTAGGAGACAGGCTAAGAATATAGAACCATTAAGTCATTTGTCACCCCAACCTACTCCAGAGGTTACTTTTTCATCAGATACTCCTATCATTATTGAAGATGATGTTGAGGAAGAGAACGAGGTTACACAAATCAATGTTCCTTCTATCCCACACTATGAAGAGACACCAAAAAATAATGCAATCACATTTGAAGCCTCTAATGAGCTATCTAATGATGTGATATATAGAGATATTCAAGAATTCATTAAAGATGACACCTTTTTTTAGACCCCTAAGTTTAAGGCTTTCATTTATGAATACAAAGGAAGGAAAATAAGAGAAAAGTTAAAGAAAATCAACCCTTAAAAGGAAATAGAGGCCTTGAAGGAACTCCAATCTGAGGATGATAAAGAAGTGAATGATATCAGTCCTAAAAAATGGAGGGTATTTCTACAAGAGGCTAGGGTCATGCTTCTACCAAGATGGGATATTAGCTCATCCATTGTATTTGATAGCTTCTTAAGGAGAAATAATAAAACCTTGCAATTGATAGATGATTCCAATGATCACATCTACACTAGATCAGGGTATAACCCTAATAAAACTACTTTTCTGATGTAGGCCCTTTACCCACCAAGGAACATGTCTTCCCTTATCAATGATTATGATCAAAATTTTGTCCACCTTCTAGTTCAGAGAATAGGGGATACAAATCCCATGGAAAATACTGATCTAAATAAGAATGTCGGCATGTTTACCAAAGCTCAAATTCAAAAATTGGTTAGAGACAATAAAGGGTTGATTGATGAGAATGAGATATTGAAACAAGAAGTGGTCAATTATAGAGATAAGTTACCTTCCTCTTTAGGGCTTTACTCACCTTTAATTGATCATGAAAGGAAAGTACATGAAGCAATGTCTAAAACCATGTATTGGAAACACAAATCTGAAAAGTTCCAGAAAGGGCAAGAAGAATTGAAGAGTAAACTAAAGACCACTATGATTGAAATGGAATCTCAAATAGTGTGTTGGAGGTTTGATGATATGATTAAACTTGTCGATAAAGTATGGGTTATTCATGAGAAGACTTATGTTGCTCTACATGATCATAATAAATTCAGTAACAGAATGAAGGATGTGGAATTATAGATAAGGGAAAATATAGGTGACAATAAAGGTATACTTAAAGAATATCAAGAGCTTATTAATGCATATGAGAGCTTCCATAGCATCTTAATATAGGAATTGAGTGACTTCAGTCAGTCACCAAGTATGTCATTGCCAAATTTCTTCAAAGAAATGGACTGAAAGGACTAGGATACATGGAAGGATGAGATAGCTCAATATTTTCCAACAATACTTGATGATATAAATGATGAAGACCAAGTGATCAAGAGAAAACATGTGCAGTTGGGGCAGATATTCAAACTTGAATATGCTATGAAGGATGTCATACATAGTGCAAACACATATGCAAAGATAGGATATATTGAACATGTGTCGAAGGTAAATATATTCATTGCACGGGACAAGTAAGGAATGGTAGGGTATTGTGGATGCATCATCATGGAGTATAATCCTTGAACAATTATTAGATGATCACAAGATATTTTTGGAGAATAACATATCACGGTGCATCCAATGACAAGTATTAAAGTTTTATGTTTACATTAATCAATTTTAGTTAGTAAATGGTGCAACTTTTTGTAAATTGGCTTATAGCTTGTTGCTTCCCATATAAGAAGGGAAAAAAAGGCCCAATTTTGATATCATATATCATAGTATTGTCATTAGTACTAGTAGTACAACATTATAAGCACATTCATCCATCCATTTTAATATTCCAGAAACTTTTTTTTATTAATGTATAACTTTTGAAGCAATATACTGGAGAAGAATATTATCAAATGGTGATCTACTATTAGTGTTCAATTTTTGTATTGGTTTTCATGCTTATATTATGTTTGGTTGTCTCCAAAGTGGTCTGTCTATGTTATTCAAATTAAATATATCAATATATGTTTTATTTGTCAATGCACATTTATTGTATTTGTGTGATTTCATTGATTAGTTTCTATGGGAAAGGATTAAAATCCTTTTGAGAGATCAATGTTAATAGGTTCCTTCCCAAGATTAAATCCCTTTTAAATTAATTTTCTTAATTGGTTTCCTTCACATCAAAATCAAAATCCTTTCAAGACTTCACTATAACTTAGGGGGATATCACTAGGATCTATTAGAAGATCCAAAAAATTGAAAAACCTGCACGTTTGTACAAGGTGCAAACATCTCAAGTGCCCAATAGTTAGAGTTAAGGTGAAGAGTAGGTTTACCCATCCTACATATATGTCTCAATAATAATCATCCATCCATTGACTCCATTCATGCAATCGATTAGGAATTGATCAAATTTAGAATAACTTTATATAAACTTTACTTATCCATTTTGATTCTCAAAAAATCTATAGTACGAACAAGTCATTAAGCCTTGTGTATACTTCACACTGATGTGCCATTATGAGTAGGGTACACAAGTTAGGAATCACTTCATAATTTCAAAATCTACCTTATCACTTAGGTACACCCACCTAGGTCTAGCATAGCCTAAAGAGTAGGGGGTGATCAACCCTATTCACCCCGTTCATTAGCCAAAAATGTATTAAGATATTGGAACACTCTTATGGTCTCAAAACCTATGTTGAGACGTAATAGATTGGTGACTCTTCTAGGGAAAAATTGAGGAAAAAATCATTTCTAGCCTATCCATTTAAAGAGTCGATAAAAATTCAAAATTGGTCTGCAACTTAAGGTTCATAACTATTTTATTTCCACTCCCCATCCAAGTCACGCATCTAAAAAATTGGTGACTCTACTAGGGAGCCTAATTAATTTTGAATCTATGTCTTTGTTGTCATAGATTCATAATTATACATTATCCACCAAAAATACTCTGCTAGGATAAGTCAATATTCAACCAAATATTAACTTTCCTACTCATGAAAAGGTAGGTGGTGAGCTTATTTTATGATTGAGAAGTTAAAATACACATAAACAAGAACAAACTCTAGGGTTCAGAGCATCAATGCATCCTATGAAATAAATGACCAGAGATCTCTTCACCAATAAATTCCTAAGAAGAACAATGGTAGGTGGATAGACAAACATAGATCTTTGCATTCAAAAACTGATATAAATAAAAATAAGGCAGCATCTAAACAACCAGATTCTACATTCAGTAATTAGGATAATATACAAGAATTACCTCCTACATTATATAATAGATTTGACCCCTTGCATGAATCAAAGTATCATAATGATGAACCATGCAGAGATTTGTGTATCCCATATGAAAAGGAAAATACTGGTCATCCTTTTTTTCACTGGACATAAGACCTTGATAAAATGAAAGATTTCAATGCATGTGGTGAGGAAGAAGGAAGGTGAAGATAAATTGAGTATGACCAGAGGTTTTCATCACAGCAAGAGGATGAAATATAGGAGGATTTCATCGATCACTTTGTCCTTGAGTATGTTGTGATGACTAATCAAGAGATAAAACTGCATGTGGAATGGTAGGAACATGAACTTAAAAGAAGGGAGCAGTTGATAAAAAGAAGTAAGGATTTGAACTTAAATTTTTCAATTAAATATCCATGTGCCAAAACTACCAAAATATGTCTCTCCCCATAAGAAAGGAGGTACTATCAACCCACAGGGGTCAGCTTAGAATGTAGGAGCTCAAGGTACCTCAAACGCCCATTACAGCCTAGTGGCGAGATCAAAACAACATAACCAATCTAATGTGCCACCAGAAAGATCCCAACCACAAAATTCTAGCAATATCCCACTACATTACCCACCACTAGAAAAACAACATGTCCCACACTATCAACATCATATACCATAATAGAATGTGTATCATCACCAAAACATCTAACAAAATATCTATCAACCGCAACATGGATTCCAATATTACCCCAATCCACCATACAATCCCTATCCACAAAACCCTGCAAGCATAGGAAGACAAATTGACTTGACTAGATATCAATTATATTGATCCCCTATCAAAAATAACTAGAGAAATATGGTCCCTAAATTCACAAGGAATAATGTAATTACAATAGAGAAATATATCAAAAAAAATAATTCTTTTGTTGAAGACCTATGCATGGAGCAGGAATATGTCCTTATGAGATTGTTCATGATTTCCTTAACTAAGAATGTAAGGGAATGGTTGAATATCCTACCTGATACTTCAATTACCTCTATAGGAGACTTTAAGGATCAATTATTAGAGCAATATGGGAATCATTGTGCTCCTGAACTCACATTACATGAGTTGATCGACATTCAAAAGCATCAAAATGAATCTATCTTTGACTTCAACCAAAGTTTTTCCAAGCTTAATAATAAGATACCACATGGATCCAAATTAGTTGAATCAATGACTTTAAGCATATATTTGAAAGCGTATGATCCTAAAATAGGATACGAGCTTAGAAACAGATGTCCTAGTAGCTTGACTGAAGCACAAAATATTGCTATAACCATTGAAAACATTAGGAAAGTTATTGACATGGCTGGAAAAAGAGATAAAATTAAGATCCCAAAAAATCCTAAAAATATCCAGAATAAACAAGAGAACCAATACATAAATGAATGGCCAAGATTTCATGACATATAACACCACTTGGAAAGATGGATGGCTAGTGGGAAAGCCAAATTGGAAATATACTCTGGATCCTTTGAAGAAACATGGGGCACATGTAGTGGATACTATACCATGGTGCCTCCCATGTCATAAACCCCATTCCCCAAAATATTATGTGATGGCCCAAGCCTTTCGTGAAGATGAATGGGCACAAGAAAAAAATAAGGATGGCCACACAGTGAACATGTTGAGATGGAAATCTTATCAAACCAATGATGTATACTCATCCTCTAAAGATGGGTGTGAATATGATGTCACCAGCTAGAAAATAAATGTTAATATGGAGAAAGAAGTGTTCTCTGACTTAGAAGAAAATAAAGGAGAAGAGGCCTATAAATTCAATACAACACCATAGTTTTAGTTAAGAACAACAAGAAAAGAAGAAAATAAGGCCATCACAATAAAAGTTGTGAATGAAGCTTAAAGAAAATACAATTTTAGAAGTAGGCCTATAGATGCAGATCAAGGAACACCTAGAGATATGTTTATAAAATAACAAAAAAATAGGGAGAATGTCTCATCTGACCAGAAGAAAACTAAAGCAAAAAATCTTGAAAAAATTGTTCAAAAGGAAGTCATAAACATTAAACCTAAGAAAACACCAAAAATATTTCAAATTAAAACAAAAAAAGGCTTCTAAAATAGAGAAAACGCAACAAGGTATAACTTCCCCTTCATTTGATATAGCTCAAACATTAACTCAAATAAAGGTGACAATTCCTTTGATGGAAATGATTAAATTTGATGAATATAGAGACACAACCCTCAAGTTTATTTCCAACACATCTTACAAGAAAAAGGATCAAAACAAAGAGATCGATATCATTGAGAAGGAAGTTGTAAAGGCACCAGAGGTATATTTGGGAGATACCCTAACAAAACACCCTTCCTAGGTGGATCCATTTTACACTTGATTCGTAATAAATAACAAAATGGTAAAAAATTGCATGATTGACTTTGGAGCAAAAATCAATATTATGTCATTGGTTGTCATGAAGGAATTAGGGTTATAGGTAAAAATTACTTATGGTAAGTGTTATTCCATGGATAACAAATGAATCCCAATAGTTGGAGTGATATGAGATGTAGAATTGAGATTGGCATCATGACCTAAGGCAACATACACAACATACATCACTATGGTGGAAACTCCCCCTTACTATGGAATGATGTTATCTAAACAATGGACTGCAATAGTAGGTGGAAATTTCTAGCTAGACCTATCTTATTCCACCATATTCGTAAATGGAAGAGAATTCAAGCTGTATAAAGAGCCTAGATCAAAGCATGTCATTGAGCTTATTTCTAGAGATGTTCCTCAAAATGAAAATGGAATATGGAAGATGTATTTTGATGGAGCCTATAGCAAAGTGGGGAATGGAGTTGGGATTTTTTTCATTTCACCCAGTGGCACAAAATTTAAGTACTCATTTTTGTTGACATTTGAATGCATAAATAACATAGTAGATTATGAGGCTTTATTGTTGGGGTTAAACATTGCTACAAAGCATAAGATCAAAATGTATGTTTTTTATGGGGATTTAGAATTGGTTGTTTCACAAGTGAGGGAAAATTATTCTATAAAAAAAAAGAAGATTAAAGGAATATAGAAATGTAGTGTGGGATACTATATCTAACTCTTTGATGATTTCTCCATGAGTGGGTGGATAGATCAAAAAACTTAATGGCTAATTTTTTAGCAAATGTGGCTTTGAAAAGGGATGACATTACTCTGATAGGAAATTCACAAGTAGAACTCAAGACTAAACTAGCATTCCCTGAAAACATTTATAATTGGAAAGTCTTTAATGATGACACATATTTGATCAATTTTTTACATTGCATTGATTAGTATGAAGCTGAAGAAATTTATTTCAATTCATTTATCAAAGAGGTAGATGGTAAACAAACTATGTTTGGTCAAGAAGTGGTGCAGCTAATAAAAAAAGATTCCTAAAGGGTTTGTAGCACTAGAGAGGGTTTTTTATGGGAATGACAAAGAAATAATGAAGCAAACACCTATAAGAAGGGGGGATATTTAAGAGGTTAATCTTAAGACTGAACTCACTCCAAAAAAGGTGTACATTGGGAAGAAAATATGTCGTACAATCAGAAAGATGTTGATTTCATTATTGAGAAAATATAAGCATGTTTTCACATGGTCTTATGATGATCTTAAGGCATATAGAGAAGATCTATTTCAAAATGAAATCCAACTAAAGCGTGATGAAAAACATTTTAGATAGAAAAAAGGGCCAATCAATTCTACTCTAGAACCCAAGATGCATGAGGAACTCATGAAACTTAGAGAAGGGGGAATCATTAAACTTATCAGACACTCTACTTGGGTTTCCAATTTGGTTCCTGTCAAAAAGAAGAATGGAAATATAAGGTTTTGTGTAGCCTTTCAAAACTTTAACATCTCTTCTCTTAAGGACAATTATCCATTTCCAAACATGGAATCTATGTTGTAGAAGGTAACACGATGTGAACTCTTATCCATGATGGATGGTTTTTAGGATATAACCAAGTAAAAGTGAAAGAATCAGAATAGTACAAGACTTCCTTTACCACACCTTGGGGCACATATGTCTACGTGAGGATTCCATTTAGCCTCAAAAATGCTAGGGACATATTTCAAAGAACTATGGATGTTGCATTTTGTGACCTGTTTAATACAATAATGGTGGTGTATCAGGATGAACTTACAACTTACTCTAAGAAATTTGAAAACCATGTTGAACATCTAGTGAATATCTTCCTCAAAGCCCAAAAGTATGGTATTTACTTAAACCCTTAAAAGTGAAATTTTTTTGTGACTGAAGGAAAATTATTGAGCCATATAGTTTCAAAAGATCGAATGAGAATTGACCCAGAAAGAGTAGAGGCTATAGATAAGATTCCTATCCCAAAGATGATAAAATCCATCCAATCTTTCTTTGGACAAATAAATTTTGTAAGAAGGTTCGTATCAAATTTTGTTGAGATTGTCTAGCCCATTTCAAAAATGTTGAAAAAAGGAGCTAATATTGATTGGACTGCAGAATCAATTGATGTATTCATATCTATAAAAAGAGAAATCAACCCCAGTATTAAAATCACCTGACTTCATCAAACCATTTCAAATTTTCTCATTCACATCTTTTCACACAATTGCGATAGTAATGTTGTAGAAAAATGATGAAGGGTATGAGCAACCAATATCATTTTTTATCAAATCCCTTCAAGGAGCATAATTAAAATATGACATTACAAAGAAACAAGTGTATGCGCTTGTTAAAGCTATAAAAGCCTTCTGAACTTATTTAGTAGGTGCTAAGGTAATTTCATATGTTCCTAATGTTGCTATCAAACATACATTATTCATACAAACTAAAGTCAATGGGTGAAGGTGTACAAGATGGATTAATAGAATCCAAGAGTTTGACATTGAAGTCCAAATCACTAAATTGGTAAGAGGATAGGTGTTGGCCAAGCTCATGGAAGAATCAAATTATGAAGCATCACAGATTTGTAACACAGGAGAAGAAGAAGGCATGATTTCTAGTATTGAAAACACTCCATGGTACACCAATGTGATGTATCACCTCAAACATAAAAAATTTCCTAATGGATCGAGTGACAATCGGAAGAGAACTTTGAAGTTAAATGCATCAAAGTATGTCTTTATGAGTGGGAACTTATATTGGAAAAATAGAGATGGAATGTTATTATTATGCTCAGATGAATCACAGGTGAAACATGTACAAAAATAAATGCATGAAGGTGTTTGTGGAGGGATTTTTTCAAAAAAAATGTTATCCACAAGATTCTAAGGGCGGGATATTATTGGTCTAGGGTTTTCAATGATGCCTTTGATTACACACAAAATTCTAAAGCTTGTCAAAAAATTTATGGGAAGATGAAATATCAGGGAGCATTACCATTAAGACCCATGTAATTTGAAGCTCCATTCCATCAGTGGGAATTGATTTCATAGGTGGGATTGTAGATAATTCTATTGGAGGCCATAATTGGATTTTGGTGGCTATTGATTACTTCACAAAGTGGATAGAAGCCATACCTACAAAGCAAGCCACCGGCAAGGTTGTAAAAAATTTCCTAATGGAGAATATTATCACAAGATTTGGAGTACCTGAAAGGATAATAAAAAACAATTATATGTGTTTTAGATCTGATGAGTTCAAGAGATTTTGTGAGTCTTATGGTATAACCATCTCATAATCTTCCCCATACCATCTAGAAGAAAATGGACAAGCTAAGTCTAGTAAAACAATCATCTTGAAGATAATTAAGAGGATGTTGGACAATAATAAAATGGCATGGGACTCCAAATTAAGGTTGGTATTTTGGGTAGATAGGATCACAATCAAGAAGTCAACTAGAAAATCACCCTTCAAATTAGTTTATGGAGAAAAAGAAAGAATTCCCATGCATAACCTATTACCAGTATATAAATTCATACTACAAGAAGACTTGGATGTTCCTGAACCCATGGAAGATAGTATGGAATAGTTGGAAAAGTTGGATAAAATAAGAAACATGGCCCAAGAGAATAACTCCAAAATGCAGTCATAGATGAAATACTTGTTTGATAAAAAGGAAAAAAATATAAAATTTGAAGTCAGTGATATGGTTCTTATGTGGAATGCCCGATGTTAAGGCAAGTAGAAGCATGGGAAGTTTTAACCTCTTTGGATAGGACCATTTTTTGTTACACGAAAGGGTGGTGAATATTCTTATTATCTTCAAAATATGTAAAGAGAGGATCATGAATTTCCAGTGCATGAAAATTTCTCAAAACAATTCTTTTCTTAAAATATTATATTCCATGCACAATAGGTTAGAGTTAAGAAAAGGTTAGGGATTTCCAATGCATGGATAGTTCCTAAAATACTTTTTTTCTTAAAAATTTATATTCCATGCACAATAGTTTTAGGTTCCCATCCCATCTGCCACCCCATTTAATCACATTCACTTGTGGTCTACTTCCCAATTGGAGCCACTATTGGAGCAAAAATTTCCACATTGGTTTCTATACATTATCCTGACTCCATTTCCATCATAAAACACCATTTTCCCTTTATTTTACTATATGTAACATTTAAACATAAAACTGCCTTGTGTACATAGCTTATAGAATAAAAACCTTCACTACCATATTGACATAAGGTATGTCACCAAGATAATGCTATATCGATGAGACATATTCAAATATCTCTTCGACAACCCAAGTGGCAAGATATTGGGGAGACTTGTATGTGTTGAAGAGAGAAATTGACTTGTCTTCCTGACAGAGCATAGTCACAATGACGCTCTAAGGGTATATGATTGCTTTTCATTCATGAAACATAAAAATTATCTCAAAAATTGAGAGATTATTAAAAAATTACTTAGGTAAAGTACATGTTGGAACATGGTCGGGCATGTATTGTGGAAATGTCCAGAAGACATGAGTTTTTCATGGTAAGAAATGAAAAAGTCTCTTCGACAAAGCAAGAGCAAGCAAACATGAAAAAAATGAGGAGACAAGTGAACATCAAGTAGATTCTTTCGAAAGTCTCTTCGACAAAAGCACAACTATAAGGATGCGACATCAATGAGACTGTAGGATTTCAAAGAGATATAACCACAGGTCTTTTTGATATTTCAATGTCACATAGAGGTAATCAAGGGAAGTACCAATGAAGGAAAGAAAATCAGTACGTCAAGGAGACATAATATTTTTGGAGAGAGATATTCACCAGTCTCATCAAAATTTTGAGGTCAGGTAAACAAGATGGAATAAATTGCAATGCATCCATCAAGGAAACCTTGCAATGTTGAGAGAAATTCAAATGTCACTTCGATATTTTAAAATTTGATCTAGCACACATCAAAGAGAGAACAAAGCATCTTTGAAAACATAATAGAAGTCTCTTCGGCAGTATGAAATGATGTTTCACCAAGTTGAAATTAATATTGCAAGTTGATTAGAAAGGTTGTGCGAGCATTATTTATGAGCTAGAGTTGGCTCAAGCATGCTGAATTTTGATAAATCCAACCCCTCAAAAAGAAAAATTATTATGGATTATGGTTGAATATTGAGAAGGTGGAGTTGGACAATGATAGGTAGCTCAAGAATTGCAACATTATTCAAGTAAGTTATCTTGGGTCAACTCAATCTGTTCTCTAATAATTTTTTTGAAGTATAGTACAAGTAGCATTTAAAATGGAGAAAGCCTCTGAGAAACCAAAAAGTAAAAAGGCAAAAAATGGGGGCTAGGCCATTAAATCAAGGCTTAATGGATTTGTGTCTCGTGCCTGGATCAAAATCAAGAAGAGAAACTCAATAAAAACCCTCATGTGAAATGTTGGAAGATAGAAAACAAAATTTAGTATATGTGTGGACTCCACATATGGGTTATGACTTGTTTATATATCACTACAAAAATAAATACAAACATAGGCCAATCTCAAACCCGTGGAATTTGAATCTAGTGAAGCTTGTGATGCTTAATGTAATTTTTAATGTAGAACTAATTAAAGCACTGGCTAGAAACTGTGATCCCAAAACAATGGAAATTCACTCTCACGATGGGTCGTATTTTATTGTTCTAACAAGCGATTACATCTGTATGGTCTTTCAATTTGATACATCCCTGAAAACAAAATTGTGGATAAGGTATTTCTTCGAAGAATATCACACTATGGATGCAAGCTATAAGAGGTGGAAGCTACCTTTACATAGACCCAAGTTTCCAAAAAATCAACTAAGAAGGTTTTATTGCAATGAGAAACCCCCATTTCTTATAGATTCATTTGAAGATTATTTCAAGTACACCCACTATTCAGCTGGCTAGGTGGTAGGAATTGATTCCCTTGCAAACATGAATATAGCTCCTATGGTTTAGGCTATGGATATCGAAGGCCAAGATGTCAGACCCTATGATTATGCATAATATTTATCTTATGCCATTAGTAACGCTCTTACTACTATCAAGAACAATAGTGCTAGTATCAACTTCAAGCATTATTCACTACTTATGCACATGGTACTGTATGAAGGGTAGGTAATGGGACTATGGGGAGAATAGTTGAGGACCAAGGATGTAGACCATGTTGAGAATTATAGGCCTATGTAGATGTGGGTGTCCATATGGGACAATAGATGTGAGAGATCCCATTATTTATATCTCAAAGAATATTTTTGTAGAATATTTGTATAAACTAATTGGCCACATATATCATTACAATCTATCTGTAAGGAAAAATTTGATTGCGAAACATACTTTTCCTAATGTCAAAAACTAAGAGGATAAAGAGATATGCCTTTTAAACGTAGAATTACAGTTCACTAAGATGCATACGAAAGAAATAATAGAATCGAGAAATACATTCAAACACAATTGACACCAGATTTACGTGGGAAAACCCTTATGGGAGAAAAACCCACCACACCAAACAAGAACTCTTGTATTACAAAAAAAGAATTTACATACAAGTTTCAGTCTCTCCTACACATGTGACAATTACTATAGGAGAAAATTTCCCTAATCAACCTTACATCGAATAACACTGTTACAATGCTTCTCAACTTAGCATACAATGATATTCAAAAACTAACCCCACATCGATCATACATCCATCAAACCTCTAAAATTTCATGTTCATTGCAATGTATAGAAACAATAAGATCGATTTGTTCTCTACACAACTGGTTCGATTCAACTTCCCCTACAGACTAATCGTCAAAAATTCTCAGGAATCCAAATGGCCTCTATCCAAGCAAGCAACCTACACTGAATAGCTTACACATTAGCAATCACCAAGTCTGTGTGTTTCCCCCTTCATATTCTGCTTGTCATGGCTAGGGTCCACCAAGACATGCATACATTGCTTATGAATTTTTAGAGAATCAAAAGAGGAATGTACAATATTCGCAATAAATCTCCCAAAAAGACTTGACACGATGACATGTGTTCAAGGCTTACACACCCCTCACGAGTCACTTGATACCCACCACAAGAAGCACGAGACTAGAAAACAACGTGATTAAGCCAACAAGTGTCAAATGCTCAGTTAGTTCTACTTGCTTCATAAGAGTCTTCCAGTCCTCACCCCAAAGGAGCATGGAATAGAACAAGCACCTCTAATTTAAACATATCACAACCGTAGATTAGGATCACCTTAACCGATACACTCTATTGTGGTCCCTACTTCCATTAGAATCCTAGTCACTTTTCTCTGCCAACGGTCCATTGGTGTAGCCTAGTGAAAATTTCCACCAATAACCCCAAGTCACTTTGATACAAAACATCACATATCGACATATTGTTGAGACAACATTTTGTCACTCACTAATATGCGATCGTTCTGTCGATGAAGCTAAGATTCATCGCGCTACTGCCAAGGAGAAGGTAGGACTTCATGGTATAGAAAAAAGGAATGAATAGAAGGTAAAATTTTCAAGTCCTTAACATAGGTTCAAGCCAGCAAGTTGGGGCACATTTTCCAACAAGCTCCCACTTGACAAAGACTTACTGGCTTCCTTTAGACTTCAAACTTACTGAAGGTCATAGGCCCCAAGGCCCACCAAACTTTCACACCACCTGAACTTGTTCATGCTTACTGGCTTTGTCAATGCATCAACAACATTCTTTAGACTATCCACCTTTTCTAAACAGACCTTTCCATCCTCCACCATATCTCAAACAAAGTGATACTGCACATCAATATGTTTCGTCATGGCATGGAAAGTGGGATTTTTCGCCAGACAAATAGCACGCTGACTATCACAACAAATAATAATTTTCCATGCATCAAAACCAATATCAAAACACAATCTTCTAAGACAAAATCCCAATGTGTCCTTCCTGGATTTTCCATAAATCTGCTAAGAAATCCCACTGCTTGGGAAATGTCTGGCCTTGTATATTCCATTGCATACATTGAATTTCCAAATGCACTAGAATAAGGCACTCTGGTCATGTCCTCCATCTCAGTAGCAGATTTTGGACAATTTTGAACAGATAGCTTCATCCCCTACAAAACTGGAACAACTAGTTTCTTGCAATCATTCATACCAAGTCTCTCCAGAACAGTATTACTATACTTACTCTGGCTAAGCCAAAGCTTTTTTCTTTTTTTGTCCCTAGTTATTTCCATCCCAAGAATATACCTAGCTGCTCCAAGATTTTTCATTTCTAACTTTACAAACAACTGAGACTTTAGATCATAAATCATTAACTTACTATTCCCTATGAACAACATATCATCAAAAGAAAGGGCAATAATAAGAACCTAGTCATTTTCAGTCTTGTAGTACACACAATGATCTGATTTTGATCTTACAAATCCCAATGAAAAAAAAAATGTGTCAAACTTATGGTACCACATTCTAGGTGATTGTTTCAAACCATACAAATATTTTTTCAACTTGCAAACCAGATTTTCTTTACCTTTTCTCACAAAGTGCTCAAGTTGGGACATATAAATTTCTTCTTCAAGATCACCATGAGGAAATGTTGTCTTCACATCCATCTACTCAATCTCCCTATCACATGTTGCTGCAAGTGACAAGAAAACTGATAGATGTTAGCTTTGGTACAGGAGAAAAAAATTCCCCATAATCAATTCCCTCTACCTAGGAATAACCTTTCACAACTAATCTTTCTTTATAATTTTCAACACAACCATCTAGACCAATTTTATTTTTAAACACCCACTTGCAGCTCACAAGATTTCTACCTTCAGGCAATGGGACCAAATCCCAGGTATCATTTTTCCTTAATGATGCCATTTCTTCATTCATGGCTTCCAACCAAGAATCTGAATTAGACATTTTAGTTGCCTCTTTTATAGTACTAGGCTCATCTGTGTTATTAATCAAAATAGAGTCACAACTAGAATCTAACATAGATAATCCATACCTATTTGGTTGTTTCTTCTCACATGTAGACCTCCTCATAGACTAAGGTTGAGGTTGTGGTTCTTATTCTTGTTAAGAACTCTCAGAGCTACTCAAACTCTCCTCAACTTCAGGTACACTTTCAATGTGTTTTTCCTCTTTTTTCAGGAGTTAGAGGTATCTCAACAACATCATTATCCTTTTTATCTTCTTTCATCCCTTACTGCAGATCCACTAAAGGAGATTTCATTTCTCAGAAGATTACACTTTTTCTGTACAATACCTTCTTAGTCATAGGATTCCAAAGCTTGTATCCTTTCACACCAAGGCCATACCCAATGAAGATACATTTTTCATCATTGTTGTCCAATTTGGATCTCTTCACATCTTGCACATAAACATATACTTCACAACCAAATACACGAATATGTCGGAGAGATGGCTTCTTACCAGACCAAGCTTCCATTGGAATTTTATCAACTAGTGCTAATGAAGGAGACCGATTTATCAAGTAACATACTGTATCCATAGCCTCAACCAAAAATTTATGCTCCAGACCAGCATTTCTCAACATACTTCTTGACTTCTCCATCAACGTCATGTTCATCCTTTTAGCAACTCTATTTTGCTGTGGAGTGTAAGGTGTTTTTTTATGCCTTTTAATCCCATGGTCTTTGCAATACCTTTCAAACTCATAAAAAAAAAACTCACTTCCATTGTCAGTTCTTAGACACTTTATTTTTCTTCCAATCTGATTTTCCACAAGGTTTTTGAATTCCTTAAAATGACTGAACACTTATGATTTACTTTAAAAAAATACACAAATGCCCTTGTCGAATAATCATCAATAAATTAAACATAATACTTAGACTTTGATAAAGAAGGAACATCCACTAGACCACACATATCAGAATGAATATAATCCAGAACACCAGAAGATTTGTGAGGACTAGAGTAAAGGGAAACATGGTGTTGTTTGCCATATATGCAATGTTCATAGAATTCAAATTCAGGGTTACAATAATCAATCCCTTCAACTAGGCTTTTATTATTCAAGGCTTTCAAACCTTTCTCACCAATGAGACCGAGCCTTCAATGCGAGAGCATAGTCTTTTCTGCTGGAAGTTTAACTTCCAAAGAATTTTCCCCAATAGGAACATTTTCATTCTTCTCTTCACGAACAACTCTTTGTGACTTTACAAAGAAACTATTGCATTGAACAGCTAGTGTGTCCAACTTGTACAAAGTACCAATTCAGGCACCCCTAGCCAGAACCATCGATCCTCTAGTAATTTTATAACCATTGCTTGAGAGTGAGACTAGCACTCCAATATCATTCAACTTTCTTACAAAAAGTAAACTTTGAGCCAGACCTGGTATATGCATTACGCCATCAATTCCCTTAATTCTATCATTAAGAAACTGAATTTTGACTCTTCCACGGCCAACTATCTCCAAATATGAATCTCTTGCTAGATACATCTTTTCATTATCACATTATTCATACTTAGTAAACCGGTCTTTGTGAGATTTCATGTGGAATGATGCTCCTGAATCAATCAGCCAAACATCATCTGATCTCTGAGTTGCCAAGGCTGCAATGAAGGCATCTGCATCACTTTGAGAAGAATCATTGTCAAAAGAATTCTTCTTCTCATTTTTCTCCTCTTTTCAATCCCTTCGGACATGACCAGGCTGCTCACAATTACAACACTTCACCTTGGAATTCTTGCCAAGAGACTTTGATCCCCCTTCTAATTTTGATTTGTATTTCTTGCCTTTTTCTTTCGATCTACCTTGAACAACCAGAGCCTCCTTCGCCATCTCAAAAGACTTCCTTCTCATCTCTTCTGATAACAAAGAAACAACCAAATCTTCCATCTTGAAAGTGGTTTTTGTGCTCCCAATCTCCATCACCAAGTGATCCCATGAATTTGGCAAAGAACACAACAAGATCATACAATGATCTTCTTCATCAATCTTTACACCTACAAATGTTAACTGAGCAATCAACATATTAAAAGTATTCAAATTATCAACAATAGATGTTCCTCCCTCCATTTTCAAATATTACAACTTCTTCCTCGAAAACAACTTACTCACTAAGGACTTGCCCTGATAAATATATCCCAATATTTTCCATAAATAAGATGTAGTCTACTCTTCATGAATATTCAAAAGAACTGAATCTACCTAACAAAGTCTTATCAACCCTTTTTATTTTCGATCTGTGAGGTCCCAATCTTCTTTCTTCATGCCTATAGGTTTCATTCCTAACATAGCAACACAAATATCATGGTCAACAATAGATCTTCCATTTTGAGTTTCCACAACTCAAAATTTTTGCCATTGAATTTCTCAATATCAATTATTCCAGATGTACTTTTCGATGCCATCTCACTCTGTAATCAGACAAATTCAAGACCTCTACAAAATTCCCACTTAATAGAAATTGACACAAAAAATCCAACCTACCCATAAGGATAACACGAATGGCCAGGCTCTGATCCCACTTGTTAGGAAAAATTCAATTGCGGAATAAAATTTTCCTAATGTCAAAACTAAGAGGGGAAAGAGAAATTCCTTTTAAACTTACAATTACGGTTCACTAAGATGCATACAAAAGAAATAATAGAATTGAGAAATACATTCAAATACAATTGACACAAGATCTACATGGGAAAACCCTTAAGGGAGAAAAACCCACCACACCAAAGAAAACCTCTTGTATTAAAACAAAATAATTTACATACAAACTTCAATCTCTCCTTCATAGGTGACAATTACTACAACAACAAATTTCCCTAATCAAACTTACACCGAATAACACTGTTGCAATGCTTCTCAACTTAGCATACAATGATATTCACAAACTGACCACACATCGATCATACATCCATCGAACCTCTAACAATTCATGTTCATTGCAATGTATAGCAGCAACAAGATCAATTCGTTCTCTATACAACTGGTTTGATTCAAGTTTCCCTATAGACTAACCATCAAAACTTCTTAGGAATCCAAATGGCCTCTATCCAAGTTAGCAACCTCCATCGAATGACTTACACATTAGCAGTCACCAAGTCCATGCATTCCCCCCTTCATATTCTACTCATCATGGCTAGGGTCCACCAAGACATGCATACACTGCTTGTGATGTTTCGGAGAATCAAAAGAGAAATCTACAATATTCCCAATAAATCTCCCGAAAAAACTTAACACAATGACACATTTTCAAAGCCTGCACACCCCTCATGAGTCACTCGAGACCCACTACAAGAAGCATGGGACTAGAAAACACCGTGATTAATCCGACAAGTGTCAAATGTTTAGTTGATTCCGCTTGCTTCACAAGATTTTGTCATTCCTCACCCCAAAGGAGTGCAGAATAGAATGGGCATCATTGGATTAAACACATCGCAACCATAGATCAAGATCACCTTTACCAATATACTTTGTTTTGGTCCCCATTGCCATCAGAATCCATGTCGCTTTCATTTTCCAATGGTCCATCGGTGTAGCCCGGTGAAAATTTCCACTGATAACCCCAAGTCACACCAATACAAAACATCACATATCAACATATCGGTTAGACAACATGTTGTCACTCATCGATATGCGATCGTTTTTCTGATGAAGCCAAGATTCATCGTGCTACCACCAAGGAGAGGGTAGGACTCTGCGGTATAGCGGAAAAGGCATGAACAAAAGGTAAAATCATCAAGTCCTTAATAGAGGTTCAAGCTAGCAAGTTGAGGCACATTTTCCAACACTATCCTTGAAGATACATAGATTTCTCAAGCCAAATGATAAAACCCCCAAGGGAAAAGTGCACCATAATTGGGGGGATTGGTATGATTTTGAGGATTGTACTGTAATCAGAGTATATCAATTGGAGGAAGCTCCATTTTTGCTACATAAAATTGTGCTATATAGAATTGCATATCTTGAGATTGTAAGGCAATTGGCTTTCTCAACTTTCATGAACCTTAAAAGCTATGGAAGGAAAACATTAAAGCCTTATTCCTTATGTTTTAGTGACTTCAAAATCATTGCTGACACATGGTATGACTCAATTGGTAGAAAAATGGATCATTTTTTCTTTCTAGTAGGAAACAAGAAGAAGAATTTTGACCTTGAAAAATTCATCTACGATGCAAAAAAATTCACAGCGATTAAAGGGTATGAACATCAATTATCTATTGACAATGTCATCAGAAATTTTGATGAAAATCAAGTAATGATGAGGAGGGCTTCCTATAAAATAATGGTCATGGGTAAGGCTTGGAGAAAAGAAATAGTTCATCATATGTAGAAGCTTTTCATGAAATAGAAGATCCTATGGAAAGGATTGAGCAGATGATTTTACATGAAGAAGAACTAACAAAAGATGTGCCTCTTATAGACTTTGAAAGAAGAAAAGATACTAGTCCCAAGAGATAGGATGAGAATATAGAAATATTAATTCATCTGTCACCCAAACCTACTCTAGAGGTTATTTTATCATGAGGTATTCCTATCATTATTGAAGATGATGTTGAGGAAGAGAATAAGGTTACACAAATCAACGTTCTTGTTGTCCCATACTATGAAGAGCCACCAAAAAGGAATCTAATCACATTTGAAGCCTCTATTAAGGTATCTGATGATGTGATACATAGGGATAGATAGGAATTCATTAAAGATGACGCATTTGTTTAGACCCATGAGTTTAAGGCTCTCATTTATGAATACAAAGGAAGGAAAATAAGAAAAATTAAAAGAAATCAGCCTTGAAATTGAAACAAAGACCTTGAAGGAACTCCAATATGAGGTTGTTAAAGAAATAAATGATATCACTCTAGAAAAAGGGATGGTATTGGAGGGTATTGCTACAAGAGGTTGGGGTCATGATTCTACTAGGATGGGATATTAACTCAACCATCATATTTGATATTTTCTTAAGGAGAAAGAATAAAACCTTGCAATTGATAGATGAGGCCAGCGAAAAAATCTACATTGGATTAGGGTATAACCCTGATAACACTACTTTGTTGATGTGGGTCCTTTACCCACCAAGGAAGATGCCTTCCCTTATTAGTGATTATGATCAAACCTTCGGCCACCTTCTAGTGCAGAGAGTAGAGGATACATATCCCATGAAAACTACTGATTTGAATGTGAATGTGGACAATTTTACCAAAGCTCAAATTCAGAAATTGGTTAGAGACAACAAAGGGTTGATTGATGAGAATGAGAGATTTAAACAAGAAGTGGTAAATTATAGAGATAAGTTACTTTCCTCTTCAAGGCTTTTCTCACCTTTTATTGAGAATTAAAGGAAAGTACTTGAAGCAATGTCGGAAACCACATATTGGAAACACACATATGAAAAGTTCTAAAAAGGGTAAGAAGAACTGAAGAGAAAACTGAAGACCACTATATTTAAAATGGAATTTGACCTAGTATGTAAGAGGTTTGATGATAAGATTAAACTTGCCAATAAATTTCGGGTTATTCATTGCAAGACTTATGTTTCTCTACAGGATCATAAAAAAATGAGTAACAGAATGAGGGATGTGGAACTATAGATAAGGTAAAAGAAAAGTGACAATAAACGTATACTTTAGGAATATCAAGAGCTTATGAATGAGCATGAAAACTTCCATAACATCCTAACATAGGAATTGAGTGACTTCAGTTAGTCACTAAGTATGGCATTTTCAAATTTCTTCGAAGAAATGAACTTAAAAGACCAGGATGCATGGAAGGATGAGATAGCTGAGTGTTTGCTAGAATTACTTGATGATATAAATGAAAAAGAAAAGGTGCTCGAGAGAAAACATGTGCAGTTGGGGCAGATCTTCAAATTTAAATATGCTATGAAGGATAAAATGATTAATTTAGACACATATGTAAAGACAAGATATATTGAACATGTGTCGAAGGTAAATATATTCATCACACAGGCCAAGTAAGGAATGACAAGGTATCATGGATGCATCATCATGTATCATAAGACTTGAACATGTATTAGATGATCACATGATATTGTTGGAGAATAACAGATCATGGTGCATCCATTAACAATTATTAAATTTTTATGTTTACATTAATCAAGTTTAGTTAGAAAATAGTGCAATTTTTTGTAAACGGGCTTGTAGCTTTTTTCTTCTCATATAAGAAGGGAAACCAAGATACAATTTTGATATCATATATCATAGTATCATCATTAGTAGTAGTAGTACAATATTATAGGCACATCCATCCATCCTTTTTCATATTCCAGAAACTTTTGTTATTAATGTATAACTTCTAAAGCAATATAATGGAGAAGACTATTATCAATTGGTGATCTACTATCAATGTTCAATTATTGTGTTGGTTTTCATGCTTATATGTTATTTGGTTGTCTCTAGAGTGGTTTGTCTATGTTTTTCAATTTTTATATATCAATATATGTTTGATTTGGCAATACAATTTTTTTGTACTTGTGTGATCTCGTTGATTGGTTTCTATGGGAAAGGATTAAAATCCTTTTGAGAGATCATTGTTAATAGGTTCCTACCTAGGATTAAAGCCCCTTTAAATTGATTGTCTTAACTGGTTTCCTTCACATAAAAATTAAAATCATTTCAAGACTTCATTGTAACTTAGGGGGATATCACTAGGATCTATAAGAAGAGCCAAAAAAATGAAAAACCTGCACATTTGTACAAGGCACAAACATCTCAAGTGGCCAGTAGTTAGAGTTCAGCTAAAGAGTAGGTTTACCCATCCTGCATATTTGTGTCCATAATCATCCATCCATTGAATCCATTCAACCAATAGATTAGGTACTAGTCAAATTTAGAAAAACTTTATGTAAACTTTACCTATCCATTTGATTTTCAAAATATCTATAGTAGGAAGTAGTCAGTAAGACTTGCATCTACTTCACACCCATGTTCCATTATGAGTAGGGCGCATAGGTTAGAAATCACTTCAAACTTTCAAAATCCGCCTTATCACTCAGGTACACTCGCATAGGTCTAGCAGAGCCTAAAGAGTAGGGGGTGATCAACCTTATTCATCCCGTTCATTAGCCAAAAATGTATTAATATATTGACACCCTCTTATGGTCTTAAAACATGTGTTTTTGAGACATAACACAACCTATAGGTGATCTTCAATGTTCTCCAGGGCTTGATGATAACTTTGACAACTTTGGATGCTTTGAAGCTTTTATCCAATCTTTCTCCTCATAAAATATGCAACCTATAATTATAAATCACACACAAAGGAGAGGGAAAATTTTGGGGGGTTAGTGGATAGAGGTTTTCCTTGGTCAAACCCCTTGTTGGTAATCAAACCTTGAAATAAAATAAAATATCAATGGTGAATGATGAATGAACAAAATACAATATTGAAACTCACCAAACCGTAGCAATAAGGTTCTATAAATATGCTTGAAATGGTTGCAATGGAGGTGGTTCTTGACTCTTTCTTGAATGGTGTTGATCTTGCTTGAAACACTTGCTTGAATCATAAAATTTACATCACAGTTGTTAACACAATAAAAAACATGATATATGAAATCCTTGACATGATGATTAGCACTTGAAATTTTCTATAAAACTCTTGATAATATTCCCTTGAATGCTCTTGTGAATGCTCTAATTCTCTTGTTAATTCTCTTGAATTCTAGGTCTAAAAATAAAAGAAAGAACCTTGTATTGATACTAATTTTCCTGAAATTACAACACTACAAGCTGATATTAGATCTAGGATAATAAAATCCCACTACAAATTTGAATTAACTTTGATTTTAGGCCACATTGGCCCAAGATGGTGAATGATTCCCATCAAGCATAATGTATAGAACCAAAAACTAAACGTGTCTAGAAATGTGTGAAAACTGGTTTGGGCCTAAAACATCCAGGTGGGACCCATTCGCCCAAAGTGGTGAATGAGTCTTAGATAAATAAATTTGGGCCACACAAGCCATAAACACATGAATTATGACTGGGTAATGATGGGTGTCAGGATTATCCTTGAAAAGATGCAATAAATGAGTCTTGTCGATGCAAAATAGGGCCAATTAAAGCATAAGAAAGCCTAATTATTAATGAAAAGCCTAAAAAGGTGTGAAAGTGTGTTACAAAACTTTATAACACTCCAAGTAAGGAAAGATTAATGTTTATTTTGATTAAAAGGAGGTTTATTATGTTTAATTATTTGATAAAACCCTAGAAAAGTGTGAAAGTGTGTTACAACACTTCACAACACTTTAGCAAGGTACCATTAAAATCCATTAGTTCACAAGGTCCCAAGACTTAATTTGAATGCATCAACCACATTACAACACTAAATCAAGGAAAAATTAATCCAAAAATCACATGGAGAGTCCAAACAAGCCAAAAAAAGTAGAAGGGCTACTTTTTTAGTGACTCCATTTAGCCCCCACTTTAGTGAGAGGATAAAATTGCTTCAAAATCACACTAAAGTAGAAAAAAATGCATCAAGAGGGGCCCAAGTGTAACAGCTCCAATAAGGTGAGATAATGATCAAGAGGGGTGATCAAGCCCCCAGGATAAAGATCACATGAAAAACTTTTTGAACAGTCTGTATAACTAAGAGGGGGGTGAATGAGTTATCCTAAAACACTTTTCTCTATTAAATTAATCCAGAGAAATCATATATCAATTAAAACATATATGATCATGCTAGCACTAAGCAACACCATGCACAATAAATACCAGAATTTACATGGAAACTCAAGATGGGAAAAACCACAGAGAATGCTAACTCTCAATTATAGAACACCGATTAAGGTGACACCGGTTAAGGTAATTTTTACAAGGGCTCAGTGCCAAACTACTAACTATAGGTAAGGCTCACTATCGGGTGTCTTGCTACTAGTGGGATCACTTCCCAATATACAAAAACCATTTATTACAAAATAGAAAAAACATGAATTGATGAAGTTGCATCTATATATGCATGAATTCAATTCTGATTAAGAGCACAACATCTGATTGTAGAAAATTTGGTTAAAAATCTTCTTCTAACCTTCCCTCCACAACTTCTGCAAAATAGATTACTTCTACTTGGCATTTTCCTTCACTTCCTTCTTTTATCCTTGTCGCACAATCCTTTGCACCTTTATCACTGTTCACACATTCCACACTTCTTGTTTTTGGATACTCTGAAAGATTTTCCACATAGATGTATATATATACACCTGAAGAACAAAATGATTCAACCTAGCAAAACATGTCAGCTTAAAGAAAAAACTTGAAATATTCAATAGGGCCTGACATGCTAGCACTGCACCCAAAAGATAGGTCACACATAAAGGATCTTCTTACCACGTTACACCAAGAACCATAAATAGGTCATACATAAGATATATCACTATTACCAAATGATAGCTAACTTTAAATTATATGAAATACATTTCGGATTCGATGGGAATGCCACAACCAAGACCAAATCTTGATTAACATTAGTTTGAAAGGAACGCCACAACCAAGACCAAATCTCGATCAACATCAATTTTAGTACCAACTGGAGAAATACCAAAACATGCAACATGCTACATGAATGTCTGAATATCAAGGATATCTGGAATAAGCTTTAGAAACAACAATCAATATCAAAAGATTATTCAGATCCAATATTCTACATTAACTGTCTTCTATAGATGTCCCAAAAATAAGTACTACCATATCTGGATTGAGGATAACATCAATACTACGTAACATTATAGCATACAATAGGATAGATCATTTCTTTATATCATCTAGAGAACAACCTTTTGGATCCCATGTTTTGACATCAATGACAACAATGCCACAACAATAATTTCTCAACAATCTCCCCCTTTGGCATTGATGGAAAAATTAACAAAAAAAACTCAAAAGTACAATTTTTTTGAAAACTCCAAGTAATCCCCCTTACCAAGTGCTCCCCCTTAGGCAAGCAATTCAAATTCTCATTTTTTTTTATGTTTTTCTCTTCCTTTCCTTTTCTCCCCCTTTTTCCCATCAAAGGAAAAGGGGCCTAATAAGAACATTTAGAAACTTAAGTACAAATAACACTTTTCAAATGGAAAATTTTCTTGTACCTTTCCCTCACAATTGGAAGAATCTTCTTCCAAGATTGCATTGCAGACACCATTCTTGCACACACACTCTCCTATAGAATGAACATCCCAAATGAAGATGGTCGGTCTGGAGACAGGCACTATCATTCATAATCCTCTGCATCAAAAAGTATCCTAAAGAGATCATCCAACCAGACCTCAACAATTTCTTTAACCAACCAGAAGGTTTTAACCACATCTTCCCTCTATCTCTAAGTGGATAGAAACTCAGCTTATAACTCACTAATTCTTAACCTCTATTTTCCATCTTTATCTTTGAAGAAGTCAGAACACTTCCCAATCTCATTCAATTTAGATTCAATAGCTTCTATTTTGCTTCTAAAATTATCAACTATTGCAAGTCATCGAAGATAGTATTTGTAAATGTTAGGAAACTCCTTAAGCCATTTTATTGTCTCACGAATGTTTTAGGATAACTTTCATTTTTTGATGACACACATTATTTGAATCATAGCTTGGAATTTATCTCTTTCACATTTTTCTTGCAACAACCTTTCTTCAACAACTTCTACCAGATCATCTGATAATGAGTCAAAAACAATAGAAACTGAAATACCCTTTTTGAGTAGATACTCCACCAAGGCTTCTTCAATTCTAGGCCTACTGATCGGAGAGTAGGCATTCCAAATTTCACCAACCTTTCTCATATCACCTGTTAAGATTTGAAGGCAAATATCTAAAAGCTAAATCCAGATTTTATCAGATAAACCAGGAAATAAAAAACACACACACAAAAAATAACACAGAGAATTTAACGTGGTTCACCCAATATGGGCTACATCCACCAAACCGCAGCCATCCAATGATTTTATTAACTAGTGTAAAGCCCTATTAAAATATCGTGAATAATTGCCTTTTTATTATCATACTGTAACTCTATTACAAACCCCTTATAACTAGATTTTTAGAAGCTTCCAGATGAGGGTTATACAAAGTTGGGGTTTTCCCCTTTTTGGTGATTTTTCCCTTTTTCGGTAATTCCACAAAAAAGCAAGAGAGGATACATGAAGTGTGTACAATATAGAATGACCAGTCACCACATACCAACATCACCTTCATCCAACATGGACCGAACTTCATCTGAATTAGGTAGAGATTATTCTTCCTTCTCCTTCTCTTCTGAGATAGTGATGATATATTTTGTGTTGATTTTCCTCCTTTTAGGTTCTGAAGGGGAGCCAAAAAATGACAACCTTGAATTCCCTCTCAACGATGGAGGAACCTTCCTCAAACTAACTAATAGGTATAGCACTATACACTATCACATTGGAGCATAGATTCAATTGCAAGGATGAGAAATAAGCTTTGCATGCATTTAATTTATCTTCTAAATATTTCAGATATCTGTAAACTTTCTTTATGATGGGGATGTCAAACTTCTAGTTAACATTCTCCTTTGATGGTAAAGAATTCAGAAGGTAGAAAACTAAGCACGTGAGTAGAAAACCAAACCAGAAAGGAAAAATATCAACCATAGACATTCTACCATTATCAATTAGGGTTTCAATTACTAGGCTACATAGATCAAATTGTTGATTTTCCTTCACCATCTTATGTGCAAGAAACACGCCAATAGAATATGTAGAACCTTCACAATTTTGGAAATATATTTTGTATGCCATACCATGAGAAACATACCTTACTATAGTATTTAAAATAGTATTTATTAGTAGAGCTCAGGGCACTTTTTCAATACCATTAAGTTCATCAATGTCTCTGTATTTCATAGTTTTCTTCCCAGCAAGGTCACCAACTCTACACAACCTAGTAATAGCTTCAATGGCTTCCTTCGTGACTTGATATGATTTATCCAAAATGATGTTGCCATCCTTGAAATAGATCAATAGGAACAAGATCGAGTCTTTTTTATAAAACCAAGATAATTCTCCCCACAAATCCATACCTATGACACTCACATTCTGTAATTCATCAACCTCTAACCCTAGCTCCATTTCCTTCATCTTTTGATGATAAAACTCACCCAATCAAACTCCCTTTCACTTTAGAAAATTACCGCCACTAGATTTGCTACCAATCAACATGGATTCCATCATCATGCTTGGCTTCTTCAATCCTTTATTGCTAAATAAAAAAATATTTTTCTTCTTTGCAAGAGTGAGAAATGATTTGAGACTCCATATTTTATCCTTAATTTATCATGATGAATTCGTTGCAAAAATGTGTATTGATGATGCCAGCAATTGTACTTAACCTTTCAATCATTCAGATTAACTTTCATTATGCAACATCACTCGGATCTAGCTTATTCATGCCTAAAACACATCAATCTTTCTTCAAAGAGAGGGAACTGATAGGATATGCATTTCAAAACTCTCCCTAAGCCAAGGTGGTTGGCTCAATTTCTGGAAGAGCTAGTAACGAGATTCGGTACCACAGAAGGGATCTCCATGCTCATTTCCTTTTTCTTCCAAATGGTGCCAGTCTTATTTTTAGATTCATCTAATTCTGCAAAATTCTTTTGTCTTCAGTCCTTCGGGAGCAACATATCTATATGTTTTAGCATAATGTCCAGATTCATTGCACTTGTAACATCTTTTCCTTGACCTAACTGAGTGAAACTTGGATCTGCACTAATTATTTTTGTGACCATAATTATGAAAGAGATTATTCATTTCATTTCTTCTAGCTAGATTAGATAATTGACTTCTACAATGACTTTCTTTGTGACCAAATTTGTGACCATTAAAGCATTGAATACTTGGTTCCATCTTGCTTCTACACTCTACAACCGTATTGCAAATTTTTTTACATAGAAAATAGTGACCATTGAATTATGAGTACCTTTGAGCATTTGGTTTCCTCATCGAAGGTATTTTTGTAGATCTTCTAGAGTTTTGTACTTTTCTTGTCACACCAGATCTTGCTTCAGCTTCCACTGCATTATCTTTACCCTTATTTTACAGATTTGAGTTTTCAACTTAGAAGCCAAGTCCCTCCTTATCCTTGTGATATTTTTGTAGGGACAAAATTTGATCCAAAATCATGCTACTTTCACAGACTCTAGCTTTCTATTTCATCCTCCTTAACTCTTGATCTAACTTCTCATTTTCTTCTTCTTTTCGTTTGATAGTATCTTTGATATTTTCTTCTGTCTTTTTACATTCTTTGGTTTTTTTTTTTTATGGTATCGTTGAGATTTTCTTCTATCTTTTTTCATTCTTTAATTTTCTCTTTGATGGTATGTTTCATAATTTCTTTTTTCTTCTTGCATTCATCCAACCAAATCTTTATATTTACAACACTTTCCTTTGACTCCTTTAATTCCTCACTAACCTCTATGTGTCTTGCTTTGAATTTCTAGATTTTATCCCTTAGCTTTGATATGCAAGCATTAGCCTCGATGTTTTATTTCAATTCCTCATTCTTAGATTTTGTACTTTCCATATCACTTAATCTTGACTTTAGTTCTTCCAGAAAGTAATAACCTCTTACCATTTGGTCAAACTGCCAAGATCTCCCTCAAGTGGTTAAGCTCTATCTACAAGGGACCAAGCTCTAGTACCAACTGTTGAATAGTCTGGATAACTAAGATGGGGGTGAATCAGTTATCCCAAAAAAAAAATAATTCTTAAGCAAATCTAGAGCAATCATAAACCAATCATATATCAATTAAAATAGATATGAACATGCTAGCACTAAATAACACCATGCCCAATGAACATAATTTATGTGGAAACCCAAGATGGGAAAAAGCCACAAAGAATGATAATTCTCAATTATAAAACACCAGTTAAGGTGAGTTTTACAATGGCTCACTCCCAAAGTACTCACTGCAAGTAAGTCTGACTATCGGGTGTCTCACTGTCTGTGGGCTCACTACCCAAGATACTATGAAGCATAAATTTTCCTTAGTATTTTTAATTTTTGGCTTCAGGAAGATCCACGCATGAAAATGAGTTAATATCTGAAAGGTGTGCAATCCACCATGTGGTGGTTGCACACATTTTGTTGATCACTTTCCTTTTGGCTAGTAATCGGACCATGTGTCGGCTTGGTGGATGATTTCTTAAAATCTCTTTTCACAAATTTGAGACTGTCCATCTACTCATCACGTCATCTCTTCTTTGTAGAAAGTTATTTGGGAGAACCTTTTTTTGGAGTTCGTCGAAGTGTGTATTGCATTATTCTAATGAAAGGATGTGATTCGGTGCCGCCAGAGCCACTTGATCGGTCAACAAGACATTTTACAGGCTATTTTCTAGGATTCGAGTGTTTACAAGGGCAATCTTGTTAAAATATCTAAAGGATATTAATGCAGAAGTTGAAAGTTGATGAGCAAGATTGTCACAACCTAATTAAATTTTTGGGATCAGATTCTAAGCTATCAGGTGTAGACATCTGGTTGGGTGATCCCACAATAGTGGTTTACAATTTTTGGCCAAACTGGACACTGAAATTATTATTTTTAACTAAATCTTCACATTCGGGCACCTATAGTGGCTAAACCATGAGGAACTTGATGATGCAAACTAGAGTCTCATCACATTTTGTTTGTAGATTCTAAAAATATTGTTTTCATTTTTCTTGGAATCAGATTGCACTTCTTTTTACGTCTCCCACAAAAACTATTATTTTCAAAAAATAGCATTTTTAAAAAGTGACACACACCGTATAACGCATAACTTTTTTCTATGAAGGATAAAATTCTAATTCTTTCGAATTTAGATTTGTAACTCCTACATCTAGTGCTTCCACTTGGTTAGATAGTTTGTTATTGAATATTTTTTCTTTAATCAAGTTTCGAAGTCAAACCAATTACAATTCAAACACAACGCGACCATATAACATTTAAATTTTTTTGTATATATCAAAATTCAATTTAAATTTTGTTGGATCAAGGACTTCAATATCTGGTGCACTCATATTTTTCAATTTTTTGTTCTGATAATATGTTATTTTTCCACATGTGCAGAACACAGACCTTAATTTTTGATGAAAAACATATGTTTAATAAAACTAAAAGAACAAATACATAATAAAACCAAAACATATTAAAATTATATTTGTTGGATAGCTCATTCTAAGGACTACCCGATTCTAGTTGGGTTTGTGAAGATTCCTCCATTTTCATGCTCAACCCGAGCTTCAAATCACCAAAAGTTAGATTTTTTTTTGTCTCATGGGGGGATGGGGAATAAGGGGGTTTCGCTTGAACCAGGATTCACTCAAACCCTGGTTTGAGTGAACCACCCTTCCATAAGGGATTTGTTGGATTTCTAGGTAGGAAATAATTAAAAGGGTTTGCTTGAACCCTTATTCGAATGAACCCCTTATGGATTTGCTCGAACCTTAGTTCAAACGAACCCCTTATGGGTTCACTCAAACCGGTAGGTTTGTACGAACCCCTAAAATCAATTTTTCTGCTATGTATTCATTTTTTGTGACTTTTCCTTCCCCACTTGAATTGTAAACAATTATTGTGGCTTCACCCGACAGTCATTACTTCTGAAAGTCAAAATTTCACTCTATTTTGTGGCTATAAATTGGAAGAAGCAACATGCAGGAAGAGTTCCTGAAGTTTTCCTTTTGGAAAAAGGTTCTTTAGTTTTCATAGTTATAGGAGTATTTTATTTAAATTTTATAGAACACTGCTTCACTCTGGCATGTTATATCTCTCCTATAAAAACTATTGTCAGATTGGAATCTGACCTCTATTTTAAAGTTCATTTGATATTTGAAGTATGAATTATTTGGGAGAAATACTTGAAAATGTGCATGATATGGCTTTTACCAATGTTTATTTCTTTATATATTCATCCAAAATGGAACACTATGTGTAGCTTAATCTGAATAGTTTGAATATTTGATATCCATTTTGTATGTCTACATGAAAAAGTTGTAATATGTAGAAATTGGATTACTTCCTTTGAATTATCTATTTATTTTAATGGTTATTATTTCTTCATGCTATGCTATATTAGGAGGAAGAGTTTATGTGGATTTTGGATCTTTTTCTATTGACTCTTAAAACTTCTATGCTTGGTCAGATCTTAATGAACACTTCCTATGAGTGGATTGAATGACTATCCTATGCTTGTATCTAGCCTTTGTTTATTGTTCTCTTCCCAACAATGAAGGGATGTGGTGTTTTATGTATATCATGTCATTCATAGAAAATAACTTGAGGTTTTGAAATGTTGTAAAAGCGTTGGCACATTGTTATTTTTATGTTTTTTTATTTGCATTTCTTTCTACCATTTTCCCAAACTCAAAGAAGAGTTGTATTTCTATAAAAACCTTGGAGGTATTCAGTGAGGCGCATATTGTTCCCCCACTTGCTGAATTTCCCATAAAACTGTCAAAGAGGAGCAAGCTTTGGTGATTAGTAGTTATTTTTATGGCATGTCTAATGGGACCAATTTTTTGAACGTCTGATTAGAAATCAAAAATATTTCTAAATCAGACCAAGGAAGGAAACTGGAAGTTTCATGCCTAGAGTCCAAACAAGAGCATCCTCAAAGGGCCACTTCTAGTACTCCCAACTACCCTTTTCAACACATAGGAGAAGATGATCTACATGTTCTATATCACCTGTAAGAAGCAATAGACCAAGGAGTAAGAGCCCAGAGTTTAGATCCTTATCTACTCCACCTAGAGGTCAAATTTTCCACATAAGGATACTAGTTTACCCAATTCATACGAACCTTTTCTCCATGGCTCATGTACACCTTCCTACTGCCATAAATTTTGTAACCTATGAAAATGGTAGTCCACTATAGCCACCTACTCCTCCCGATGTCTGGCCTTCCATACCTACTCATGCCCTCAAGGATATTCTGAAATTCTCTAGAAAAGACTTTAAAACCCCTTTCGAGCAACTCCAAGATGTAGTGGAGGTATGTAGAGTCCACAATATCATGGAGGAAAACATTTCTATGAGATTTTTGGCTGCCTCTTTCAAAAGGAAGGCTCAAGACTGGTACAAATATCTGACTTTCAGTTCTATCAGCTTGTGAGATGATCTCAGAGAAAAGTTGTATGAGTTCTCTTTTTCGGAAAAAGGAGATTACTCTTAACTATTGCAACAACTGATCACCATCAAGAGAGCTCCAGAAGAGGCCATGAGTGACTTCAGTTCAAGTTCAACAAATCTTGGAAAAGGATCCTGGTGACCACCCAACCTCAAGTTGTGATGGTGTTCATGTTCTAACTGAAGGCTATCAACTTGGATATTGTGGTGATGATTACTTCCATCAAAGGAGATATCTTACCTAATGCATATGAGGTGGTGGTACACACATTAAATAGTTTGATAGATGTTGATAATCTTCCACTCTGACCTCTGATGCCTATTTTTGTAGAAATTTTATGCATGCCTCAAGAGGAATTTTCTCTAAGCACTTATGTGACACAAGCAACTGGTTTAGGTCAACTCTAATCTATGTATGTATACCCAACCACTCAATCAAGCACATCAGGTTCATCCTCTATAGAAATAGAGATCAATGATATGTAGATTCGAATGTGGTATTTTGCTAATGATTTATTTCTCATCAAGTGGCAACAAGTAGCCCATATGAAGTAGGCTACTCAATCCTATCAAGGAGGAAGCCCATTCTATCAGCAGAGCGCATACGGAGGACCTTCGGGTCATGGAGATAAACAAGCACCATCCATCTACCTGATAGTTCGGGTCACCACACCATTATATATGGTCATAGATAGCCACCACAAGGAGTTGATTCTAGGCCAAAATAATCTAGCGGATGATGAAAACACATGGTTCTTTCCTTGCAATGATAGCCATATGCCCCAAAAATTTTCTGAAGGGAAACATGTAGAAAAGGATAGCAGAGCAAAGAAATAAGGACACGCTTCCTAATGCAGAAGGATATGAGTCTACCGAAATGGAGAATGCCCATTTTAGGGCACTAATGCAAGGATTTTTTGTAGAGAAAGAGTCAAATATCACACTCGATCAAGAACTTTTTTCTTGGATGGAAGAAGAAGATACAGTATTTGCAAACGAAGCTCCAATGACTAGTAACCCATAGGTCCAATCAGACTACAACACTAGATCCAAGAGAAGGCTCACAGGAGAATACGTGTCACAAGCTCCTCCTCATCCTCAGCCACAACAAATATCATCATAGGAAAAATATTTGATGCAGTTGAATATTCGACCAATTCAACAACAAAAAATTCCACCATCACTTGACAAAATGTCAGATAAGATACCAAACCCATTTGTGATAGATCATCTCCCTCTGAAGCCAAGAGAGAATCCTTTGTTCCGGCTAAAGGCCCCACCAGTCGGGATGCTCAACATGGTTGGGTAGCTGAAGAAGGCACCTGCCAATGTGTACTTGTGGGATGTTTATATTCCTGAGAAGAAGACATTGCTTTAGGAATAATTGAAAAGTGAGGAAAAAAAATCACAGAGAAATGTAGTTCCACCGTGTGATCAAAGTAAAGATAAAGAACCCATGACAGATCCTCAAACTCCAAAATTTATAGCTTATACAAATGACTTGGGTGATTCAAAATAAATAGAGGTAAGCAAGTCGAAGCCCACTCCTTTCTATTTAACATTAATAATGGGAGATAAAATTTTGCACAACAATATGATTGAATCGGGAGCCAAAACAATGGTCATGCCAAAGCAAGTGGTTGATGCTTTAATTCCAAAGTATGAACCTCTTGAAAAGTGAACCATGCAGTTGGATGGAAAGAAGGTTCCAATAGTTGGTTGAATAAAAGACCTATCTTTGACCCTCTTTTCATTCCCAAGCCAGGTAGTTTCCCAAGAAGTAGTGGTAATAGATATTCCCTTGATCTTCGAGATGTGTCTTTCTATATGTTTTATTACAAATTTGGGCGAATAATTGGCATTGGACTGGTTCCATCTGATATTAAGAACCAAGCATGGTGCAAAGATAAAGATTCTCTCAGAGTCTTTGCACCCCGAACATATAGCAGACAATTGAATAGTTTTCTATTTTGATGCAGCTCATACTTCTTTCTCAAGACAGGAGGGATATTGCATATAAATGCTAGAAGATAAAGAAGATACAAGTGAGCAAAATCTTGAAGAAGAAGTTACCATCAACCAATTCATCGACTTTGACCTGTTTCATAATTTCCATGCTATGGGACTAGGTACGTATGTTATCTCTGATGATGAACCAGTCTATTCGAAACTGATGAAAGAGTGGGAAAGGTATGATGATCTGATGGATAAACATCTATTGACCCTGTACTTTTATGGCGTTCAATGTAAAGTTGGTTCTAGACTCGGATT
The DNA here is from genome assembly GCA_007115665.2 of Sequoiadendron giganteum. Classification (NCBI taxonomy): domain Eukaryota; kingdom Viridiplantae; phylum Streptophyta; class Pinopsida; order Cupressales; family Cupressaceae; genus Sequoiadendron; species Sequoiadendron giganteum. The sequence continues at coordinate 245,243,424 of CM021107.1, forward strand.
CTGATTACTGTCTCCAACAGGATCAAAGACCCTCAAGGCTTATCAATTCCATTTTTTGTGCTCTAACAATGATGTGGAATATGAAGCCTTCATCCACAATTTTTTCATTCCTGAGAGAATCGGTGCAAAAAGGTTGCAGGTATTCAAATATTTTGAGTTAATTATGAGCTAGATCCATGGGAAAGAAACTGCTAAAATACAATAATGAAGTCATATCAACATCGGATATGGTATTTGATTGAAGTCTTCAAATATTTCAATGTGCAAGTCATTCCCTAATCTCAAAATAGCATAGTGGATCAGATGGCTTCAATCGGGTCACAACTTGGAACAATTCCAATTCAAAGTAGAGCATAGTGCAAATTATTGTCTGGCCATCAATTCCCAACCATGATTAGAATTGACAAGTGTTCGAGGATGACACCCAGATCACCACTTTCATCCAAAAGTCGGAAAGAGTTTCCAACTATTCACAACTAGAGGTTCAACCTTCAAGAGAGCAGGTCATTCAGATAAAAGGAAATAAGATCCATCAAGGCTTGATCTCCCTTGAGAATCTCTTCAACTATGAATATGTGAGGAACGAAAAGAAAAGGTTTATGGTTGACGAGAAAGATTATGAAGAGTTGGATGTTGAAAATGAAAAAAGAGCTAAAGGTCAGAAGAATGGTTTTGTGGAAAGATAAGGAAAGGTTAAGGGATCTATGTTCTAGGTAAAATGGATTTATAGGATGGACCTATGATGATCTTAGAGGATATGATCTCAACATAATTCAACATACCATTGACTTGGCTGAAGGGTCAAAACCAGTTTGACAGAAGTAGAGGCCTATTAATCTGAAATTTGAAGCACTAATGGCTCATGAGATCACTAAATTAATTAAGTCCTGAATCATTTACCTGATTAAGCACTCAACTTGGGTGTCTAATTTGGTACTGGTTTAGAAGAAAAATGGTGACATTTGGCTTTGTGTCAATTTTTGAGACCTTAATAAGGCCTCCCTAAAAGATCACTACCCTTTGCCATCAATGGAAAAAATCTTGTAGATTGTGGTAGGTTGGAAATGTTCTCATTACTTGATGGTTTCTCAAGATACAATCAGGTATATGCCAAAGAAGGTGACCAACATAAAATGAAATTTTCCACCAAGTGGGGAATGTTCACATATGCAAAGATGCCCTTCAGGCTCAAATTTTGGTGTGACCTTTCAAGCAACCATAGACATTTCTTTCAGGGGGTTGATCAATTTCATCATTCTGATTTATTTGAATGACCTCACAGTTTTTCAATGTTGAAGGGTAATCATTTTGATCATCTAGAACAAGTTTTACAAAGGTGTCAAAAGTTTGGGATTGCATTAAATCCAAAAAAATGTGCTTTTCAAAGTACCTCAAGGTAAACTACTCAGTTTTGCAGTATACAAAGAAGGAATTATAATAGATCCCAAAAGAGTGAGATCTATAATGGATCTACCCATACCAATGAATCAGAAAGAACAACAGTATTTAGTAGGGAAGATTAATTTTGTCAATTGGTTCATTTCAGACTTTGCAGGCATCACGAGACCCATCACACTAATGCTCAAGAACTTGATGTTCAAATGGACCCCTGAAGGTAAGGGAGATTTTGAATAGATAAAGAAGGCTATTTTTGTTGCTCTGGTGTTGGCCAATCTGGACTTTTCAAAATATATTTTTCTTTATGTATATAGCAGTCAGCATAACATAACTTCTATACTCACTCATAGGGATGAAGAGAATAATGGGGAGCATCTGATCGCTTTTCACTCAAGAACCCTCAAAGGTTATGAAACCAGGTAAAATTTTGTAGAAAAGCAAGATTTTTCCATTGCTAAGAACCTTAAGAAGTTCTGACACTTGGTGTCAGCCAATAAAATCACCATCTCAGTTTCTCACCTAAGTGTAAGGGAATATATTACTAAAGGAGAAATAAATGAGAAGAGAGCCAATTGGATCACCAAGATCCTAGAATATGATGTGGGCATAAAACCAACTAAGCTAGTTCGGGGAAAAGGCATTTATGAATACCTTGCATAGGAGTCAGGATTTGAAGCCGACAAGGAGATTGATCAAGTCTACTCAAATCAGTTTGAGTCTTATGATTCCTGGGTGGCGGATCAGATGCAATATATGCAAAAGGGACACTACTCGACTAGCCTCCCATTCAACAAAAGGAGATACTACAAAATGCAAGGCACTAGGTATGTATTAATTGAAGGGATTTTATTTAAAAGAAACTATGATGGTGTAATGTTCTGATGTTTAGACAAGAACCAAGTAGAAAGGGTCCTAGAATTTTTTTACAGTAGTCCTAAGGGTGGAAATTTCTCTAGAAAAACTACCACCTTGAAAATCATGTGTGCGGGATACTATTGGCCTTCAATGTTTTTTTATGTTCACCATTTTGTGTAGAAGTGCAATCAGTGTCAATTTTTTGTCAACAATAATTTTTTTGCTTTGCCTTTGACTCCCATCATAACCCAAGAGCCTTTTGCTCAATGGGGACTAGAATTTGTTAGAATGATAAATCCCATCTCTAGTGTTATTCATAAATGGATCCTAATGGCAACTGATTACTTCACAAGGTGGACAAAGGCCATCGCCCTAAAAAATGCTATTGAGGGAAAGATTGATAATTTACTCAAGGAGCTAGTGACTAGGTTTGGTTCACCGAAAACTATTATATCTGACAATGCTCGGGCCTTTGTAGGATAAAAGATGGATTTTTCTATCAAGAATGGGATCTACCTCAAGACTTTGTAAAACTATTACCCACAAGGAAATATGTTAATGAAGTCGACAAACAAAAACCTAATTAGGTTAATCAAGCATATTGGGTCTGAAAGACAAAAATAATGGCACAAACACCTATGGGCGGCTCTATGGGAAGATTGGATCATGCCGAAGTAGATCCTAATGACATCTCCCTATGAATTAGTGTATGGGAAAGAGGTGGTTTTACCTATTTCCACGGAACTCCCTGCTTTACAATTACTGAAAACCCTAGAAATAGAGGAAAGCGATAGAATGGAGGTATGAATGGCAGAACTCCTCAAACTTGACGAAGATAGGGAGAAGGCCTTTGGAGTCATGATTGGTCACAAACAGATATTCAAGCGATGGTTTGACAAGAAGACTTCTAACCCAGATTTCTAGGAAGGAAGCCTAGTGCTAAAATATGATGAGCATACTACAAAACCAGGGTAACACACCAAATTCAAAGCGTTAGAGATGGAGGGTAATGCTTTAGAGATATCGGCGAATGATATTTATCTCAAATTTTTCCATTAAAGTATGATATTCTTTATAAAAAATCATAATTATGTACCATATGCAAAATTTTCTAAATATGTTTTAGTTTTGAGAATAAGCCATAAGGAAAACAAAAAAACAAAGAAGTAAGAAAACATTGTATTATATTATAAATTCATCAAAATTTACAAGTGAAATATAGCCCATGGCTCAAATTTTAACTTGAAGCTCTCTCGATTAAAACCTAGAAAGGATCTTTGACGAAAAGTGCAAAAAAGAAAAAAATGGAGGCATGTTACAAGAAAATCAAAAGGGTAGGCCTCCATCCATAGTTACATGCGCATGTTTCATGTAGTAATTATTTTCTTCTTCTTCTTCTTCTTCTTCATTCATAGGAAAATGAGGGACACAACAACACATGTCACATGGAACTCAGCCCTAGTCTCTATAATTGTATGCAAAAATCTCGAAGTGGTTCTTGAAGTCCAACCCAGGAATGACTTCCATGCCATACTCTCACAGGAAGTAGCTAACTGTAGGAAGAGACAGAGCACGGTGACATTCAAGGTCCATGGTGCTAAAGTTTCTCTGAAAGCACAGCTTGGGCACATCCACACCATGATCAACATACCTGTGAAGGTCCATCATACTTGGGATGCCAACACAAGGGATGGAAACTTGTACAATCTCACCAAGGACTTCCAATAGAGAGGAATCAAACATTCGACAACACAAATCCACTATTTGAGGTTTGGCAATATTCAGGTCCAGAAGGGAGGTGACGAAGCAAGATAGGACATTGCAATTGCTCCTCATCTAGTTATGTATCCTCAATGAAGTCCACGTCGATGACCCAAAGAAATGCATTTACCCCAAGCTGGTCACACCTCTTTACCAGGTGCTTGATTTTGTCGATAGTAATATCCCCAGTGAAGGCATATTGCGGACTTCATCGAAGCAGACAAATGAGAGTGCCTAGGCCAGCAGACATGGCTAAAGTATTAGATCAAAAGATGATATAGAACTAGAGAAAAGGCTAGCTAAACTCAAAATACTTACTTTTTGAATGAATATTGCCTTGAGGTGGCATACTTATTTATATAAAAGAGGTTCCGACAAACCCAAATAGTGGAGGTCTATTTTTGACTGGACGACCATGAGAAAATATCCAAATAGTCAAGGAATGAAGAATAAATCATATAGATAATCTGACATAAGGTCCAAATATTAATTTTTGGGCATTGGGACTAAATGCTCACATAAGTTGATCATCAACATGTGTCCTTTTCCATCAGTAACATAAGCTAGATCATGTAAGATAAAATACATCGATTAGCATGCTAATATCTAACAAATTAATGAGCATGTATTTTCAAGGGTACTTTGTATCATCTATGAAATATTGACATGACTAAAGGCACTCTCCTCGAGACAATGAGTTTATTTGAGAAAAGAGGTGGTGAAGGGAATGTAGTAATTCCATCAATGCAATTTTTTTGGTATTCCTGAGGGATACAGATCTCTAACCCACATGTATCACCCCATTTGTAGCATTTAATAGACCAGTGATAATGGAATAGCCTTAACTGCATGCAATTGCTAAAAGAATTAACTAAACCAAAAAGTATATTTTTCTAAGAAGCAAAAAACAAGTGGCCAATTAATTGGAAAATTCTTTGCAAATTTTGAAGTAGCTATGGTGGAACCATCAATGACTGGTAGAAGATTAGTTATTCACACACTTCACTCATTAATCGATTCATGGATAGATGGATATCAAATGCACAACAAATTGATTTTCTTTTATACCATCTTCAACCTTAGGAAGATTCTCCAACGTCGGCTATACAATTTCATTATAAATTCAAACTAGGTTAGCTACTCAACATTCCCATGGTGGATAAGAATGAGAGAGACCAATTACATATTTAATCTAGGACCCAAAAAACATCTTGGATCAAGCACATGATTTCTTAAGATGATGCAAAAGCATAGTATAATGTGTAGACACCAGGTCAACCAAACCTAATAAAAACACCAATGATCTTTGAAGTACATGCATCTCTAGCAAGATAAACACATGTGGATCACTCAACATGCTTCACCATAAATTTTACCATTTCTAAGAATACCTTAGGTACATCTGGAGTAATTACAACAAACTTCATTCATAGAGAACACTTCATTAGTCCATCTAACCTAATCAACAAAACACAGAAGCTTAGGAGCAGGTCTTCTGAAGTGCCAAACCATAAGAAAGTTTGTCAGAACATAAAAAACATCACAAAGAGTCATCTGCAAGATCTGAAACCAAATATCAGAAGATTGCAGAGGGAAAACATTTCTCCTAGTCCACAAATAGATAGTTCTATGAAACCAATTCGCACACCGGTGACCACACGTTCTACTCGCCATCAACTTAGAAGCTAAAACTTGGTATATACGATCCATTGAGGCTTATGAACATACTTACATATCTACATAGGAATAGGATTAATATAGAGAAAATGCAGAAAACAATACCAAAGCATATTCAAAACACAGTTCAACACTACTTTAATTATTTCTCAAATTTTCTCAAAAAAAAAAACACAACCACAACTTCATAAATATAGCTCCACATACTCTATACACTTCTACAATATCTCAATTATACACACACCATATATACACAACATGAAATGTGTTTAAATCAATGACAATATTAATGACAACACCATCAAACACATCTATACATGCAACAATCTCCCCATTTGTCATTGATGGCAACACATGATGTGAAAAACCATCAAAGACAACATACGTGATTTTCAGAAGTGACAACCTGCCAAGCATAAAATTTTCACATGATTCTCTCTCTCCCCCCCCTTTGACATCAATGGAAAAGGAAATTATTTCCATATAAATCTTTTTTCACTCCCCCTTAGGAGTACACCCACATCACATACTGCAACAATGCACTTATCTACTCCCCTTGAGGAGTAGACCTCCATCATCAATCCAAAACAAAATAATTTTGTGAATCCACTAGACTGACGCACCTCCATGTGAACTTAGTTCAAAGAAGGAGGGGTAGTAATCCCTAACTTCCCTTTGAGATACTCAAAAGTATCCTTCAGAAGGGCCTTATTGAATATTTATGAAACTTGTTCCTTGGTAGGTACATATTCAAGTCTAACTTCATTCTTCAACACTTTCCCCTCAAGAAGTGATACTTGATAAATATGTGATTTGTTTTAGAATGTATCACTAGATTCTTTGAAATTTTTATAGCACTTATATTTTCACAAAATATAGAAGTAGGTTCATCACTTACCACACCTATTTTCATCAAGGTTTTCTTCATCCAAAGTACCTATGTACAACAGGATGTTGCAGCAATATACTCTGCTTTTGCAGTGGATAAATAAGTTAAATCTTGTTTCTTGCTCAACCATGAAACTAATCTTCCTCCAAGGAAGAATGTACCACCACTTGTAATCTTCCAATCATCTTCATCAGTGTAGGCATTCAAAGTGAAATCATTGTCCTTTGGATACCATAACCCATAATCTAGAGTTCCTTTAATACATTTGAATATCTTCTTCACAATTTTCACATTTTGTTCCTTAGGTTCTACTTGAAATATTGCAAGTAAACATACTGCATGCATGACATCAAGTCTAGTAGTAGTAAGATATAAAATTCCACCAATCATAGATTTGTACATGCTCTAATCAACTTTAGTATATTCATCATTCTTACTCAGCTTGCATCCACTTACCATAGGGGTACAAAATGGTTTGGATTCATCCATTCCAAACTTATTTAACAATTCCTTAACATACTTGGATTGTGAAATGAATATCAATTTGTTAGTTTGATTTACTTGAATTCCAAGGAAGAAATTTAGTTCACCAATCATAGAAATTTCAAATTCTTTTTGCATATTTTTAGCAAATATCTTACACATACCTTCATTTCCACAAAAGATGATGTCATCAACATATACAACTATCAATATCTTGTTTGTCTCAACCTTGAAGTAAATATTGATGTATGTGGACCCTTTGTTGAATCCTTTCTTTTTCAGGTATTTATCTAGTCTTGCATACCAAGCTCTGGGATCTTGTTTAAGTCCATATAATGCCTTCTTTAATTTACAAACCATGTCTGGTTTTTCAGATAGATGAAAACCTTTTGGTTGCTCCATATACACTTCTTCTTCCAATTATCCATTGAAAAATGCAGACTTGACATCCATCTGATATACTTTGAAGTTTTTATAAGCTGAAAATGCTAAGAACATCTGAATGGCCTTGATTCTTGCTATAGGTGCAAAAGTTTCTTCAAAATCTATTCCTTCAACTTGTTAATATCCTTTACATACAAGTCTTTTTTTATTCCTTATTCTCCTTTTGTGTAGCCCTATTAGGGCATCTTGATGCATAATGACAATATTTCCACAACTAAAAAACTTAAAGGGTAACTTACCTTTGTATATACCAGTACCTTTCTTCAATCTCCTTGTGAAATTTGCTTCCAAATCTTATAAATCATCATCATCCAAGTCATCTTCTATCTTCATTTCTTTAAAGTTTGTTTCAATCTTCTCCTTATCTCTTGCAAATTTTCTCTTCTCTAATGTAGTCAGGACACCAAATAGATGCTCCTTAGTAATTGTATTTGGATCATATTGTTCTTCAAGAGTAGATACTTTGTCATTGAAATTATTTGGTAAGGTCATCAAGATCTTTTCAATTATATCTTCATCTGACATGGTACCGCCTTGATTCTTGATTTCTATTGCTATAATTTCAACTCTCTGATAATAGCTTGCAATGTTTTCTTCCTCTTCCATTCTCAAGTTATCAAATTTTTGCTTAGCAGTTAGTTTCCTTGACAATTTTACTCTATCATTCCCTTCATAAGTAGTAGGTAGAGAAATAAAAAAAATTCATTTAGTTTTAGATAAAGCACTAAAGATAGCATACATTTCTCTTTCATTCTCTTCAAAGGTTGCAGCCTCATCAGCAAAGGAAGGACCAGCTCTTGGTATCACATACTTTTTCTCCACATATTTCCAAGTTTGAAATTTTGTGAAATCAAATAACTTCTAATCTGCTCTTTCTAGTCATTGTGATCAACTCCATCAAAAATAGGAATCTAAAACTTGTTCACCATCTGATCTACCTCAAGCGGTTAAGATTTTCACCGCGGAACCAGAGATCTGATACCAATTTTTGGAATGCACAAGACAACTGAGAGGGGTGGGTGAATTAGTTGTATCAAATAACTTTACTTTTAAACTTAATCTTTTCTCTTTAACCTATATTTTTTATTAAGTGTAAACATGAAATACAGATAATAGAAATCCTAATGAGGGAAAAACCACAGTGAGGAGTAACTCACAATATAGTAGTAATGCAATACCTGATACAAAGGCTCACTGCTAAAGGGCTCACTTCCTAGATATAAAGGCTCACTACCCAAATGCAAGGGCTTGCTACCTTCGAAGGACTCACTATCCAGAAGGGAGGTTCACTGCCTATAGAAAATAAAAGGATATAAATGAAGATCCACCACTAGGATTCCACACATTCACAACATGATCAAAATATTGCATAGGCCATCAGCTCACTACTTTCAAGAATCTAACACCTTAAAGTACTATGGCCTTAATTTTCTCTTCCAATATCTGATTTTTGCACTTTTTTGCACACTTCACTCACTTTATCGATTCGTGGATGGATGGATACAAAATTCACTACAACTTGATTTTCTTTTATACCATCTTCAACCTTAGTAACATTCTCCCAATATCGGCTATACAGTTTCAGTATAAATTCAAACTAGGTCAGCTACTCAACATTCCCATGGTGGATAAGAATGAGTGAGGACCAATTACACATTTAATCTAGGACCCAAACAATATCTTGGATCAAGCACATGATTCTTTAATATGATGCAAACAAATAGTATAACATGTAGACACTAGGTTAGCCAAACCTAATGGAAACACCAATGATCTTTGAAGTACACGTATCTATAGCAAGATAAACACATGTGGATCGCTCAACATGCTTCACCAAAAATTTTACCATCTTTGGGAATACCTCAGGTACATCTACAAAAATTACATCAAACTTCATTCATAGAGAACACTTCATCAGTCCATCCGGGCCAATCAATAAAACATAGAAGCTCACGAGGAGGTCTTTCAGAGCGTCAAACCACAAGAAAGTTTGTCAAAACAAAAAAACCATCAGAAAGAGTCATCTCCTAGATCCAAAATATTTGAAACCAAATATTAAAAGACTGTGGAGCCAAAACATTTCTCCCAGTCAACAAATAAATAGTTCTGCCAAACCAATTCATGCACCGGTAAGTACACCTTCTACTCATGATCGACTCAGAAGCTAAAACTTAGTATATACAATCCATTGAGGCTTATGAACATACTTACAGGTCCACATAGGTATAGGATCAATATAGAGAAAATGTGGAGCACATTCAAAACACACTTCAACATCGATTTCATTATTTCTCAAATTTTCTCAAAGGCACTTGGCAAAAACACAACCACAACTTCATAAATATAGCTCCATCTACTCTCAACACTTATAAAATATCTCAACTATACAAATACCATCTATACACAACATGAACTATGTTGAAATCAATGACAACACCATCAAACACATCTATACTTGCAACAAATTTACTTTTCCTCTAGTACTTAGAAAGTTTAAATACAACACACATGAGCTTTTCTCGATGTTGGCTTGGAATTTTGGCTTGGATGATGATGAAGAGGTCAACGCTATCAAGATGGCCTTGGCTCTGATACTCCAATGGGAAAGGGGGAAAATATATCTTGACTTTTCTAATGTGGTAGATACAAACATGTTAATGCAGCTGAATAATTACCAAACTGAGTCCAAATTTACATCTTCTTTCTTGGCTCACATAATTTTGTATCAGAATTTTGGGTTTCTGGAGAAACAGTTTTTGGTCTCTAGGTTCGATGAAGAGGGTTCAATTCAACTAGTCTTTGTATGGACCTATGTGTTGTCAAAAACATGTAATTATTATTGGTTTGTGAACCACTTTCTAAGACCATTGCTTCAAGAGCTGTTGTCACGTCTGATGGGTCATTTATCCCCTAAGGTTGAAAATTGGATCAAAAATTTATTGACACCACTGGATTATTTCTTTGAGGAATATTTCACATTTATCAGATATCATGGTTTCATCAGAGAGCCTTTCCAACTCCTCAAATTTGTGATGGATAGGTTTTTCACGTTAGAGGTATGCTGTTAGGAAAATATTCTTGACAATGCCTATGATAGAGGAAGGAACAAAACAAAGCTATATCCACTTCCCCTTTTCTTTGTGAATAGTAAGGTGATACTATAAAATCGGGAAGTGTAAAGGGAGCTTACAAATGTATTGGCAGCCCTTGGCTTAGTCTTTACCTGTGATACATAGGACTACAATCCAGCAAGGTTTTTCCCTCTAAAACATGAGAAGCAAGACTATGTGGAGTCCAAGAAAAATCTGAATTAGAAGAATCCAAAGATATACATCAACCTAGCCCTCATACCAACCAAAAGGCGAAGGTGGCTGAGATTTTATACCTGATAGGAAAAGTATTAGAGGGACTTTCCGATAAATAAAACCCTCAAAAATAAAATGAAAAAGGAAAAGTGGTCGAAAAGAGAGATGATGGATTTTAGGAGGTTCTAACAAGAGATAGGAGGTATACATAAGTTTCTCAAGGATTTTAACCCATACGATGAATAGTTCAAAGATATTTATGACTAAGAGGTTGATTTTGATAACAACAACCCAAATTCTAGCCATGAGATAATAGAGGAGTCAATTCCACAATGTACTTCCCGACCATAAGAATCCAATAGAGGGAGGAGCTCTACGAAAAAGGACTTGTAACCTGCATCCTTTGCCAGTACCTAAAGTAGAGAGAAGAGAATATGTCGGTCCCCAAGAGAATCGGTTGCAGAATAAGAATGAAAAGCTTCAAAAATATCATTCGCTAAGGGATCGAGATGTACCAATTCGGGTCAAACAAAGAAAAGGTGAGTCCAAGACCTAGACATACCCAACATAGTGATCAGGTATGAAGAAGAAGTAGAGTCCACTTTGTAGAATGTTCAAACAATCGCGGTCTAGGTAAGTTTTGATCCCCCTCTTCTTCCTACTTCTACATATTTGGAAATTATTTGCCTCCATCTATTGAAAAGGATCCTCTATCCATAGACCCTGAACTTTTGGTGCTTAATAAACCCCCTGCCATCTTTAGCAACCCAAATGGTATAACTTTGTGTTTCGAGCAAGCAATATCAACTTTAGATGCTATTGACTCTTTGATCGCCCTATCTGAGGCCCCTATCAAGCAAGCTTAACCATCAATGTTACCTGTTACCCTAGGTTCGTCTGCATTTGGACAAAAATTGCTTGTTTGTTCTACTTCTCTTTTTACCCCAACTCATCCCTCTGGTGCCCAATCTCTATTTGGCATCTCACCATTTTTTAATGATTACTCTCCCATTCACCTCCCCACATGCTCATACATCTGAAGTATCCCCTTTCATCACTCGTTTCAGTCTTCCACCTGGTTCTTCTCTTGCAACACAGAGAATTGATTCCTCACATACTCTTCAAAAACAAATTGACATGACTAAGTGGGCCCGACAAGCCAGGAAGAAGAAAAGGAGGATGAAAAATGTTGATTTGCCAACTACCAAAAAGATTCAAACCTATTTCAATGAAGAGAAAAATTATCTATGGATCACTACCATGAAGCCACTCGCATCTAGACCCAAAGGACAAATACAGATGGAGGATTATGACATTAGGGTTGTGGGTCTAGATTTAAATTAAATTTTCCCATGCGATAAGGTAGATCTAGCCAAGACCACTCAGAAGGTAGTGTATACAGATTATGAGAGGCTAGATTGGAATTTAAGGAAGCATGAGGTTGAGTTGGAAAACATAAAGGAAACATTAAATCGGCTGTAGTCAAAACTCAACGCACAAAATGCTAAAATGACCCACATAATGTAGATAGAAGATCAATAGGAGGAAGCAACAAGATCTCTTGCAGAGCTTTAGAATGAGCGGATTCAGCTGTATGCCGAAATTGATAGATTAAAGGGTGAACTTGTATTTGAGCACTAATGAAAAAAAAATTACCAATGTGTTTGAGAGAGTGTGAGGAATGATTCAAATGGTGTCTAATCTAAAGCCTCCAAAAATTTGCAAAAGGCCCAAGAAGAAGCAGAAAAGCTAAGAAGTGACAAGCAAGAAGTTGAGTCTACTTTGCATGCTCATGAACATGAGGTCAAAAAGCTAGGTTCTGAACTTGAAAATACTGTCAATAAAAGGGATCAAATGGAGGAGATTATGAAGATGAAAGAGGCTCAACTACATGAAGAGTTAGCAGTTTCACAAAGGTCCACGACTCTTCCTGTGAAAATAAGTTTGGTATTCGCCTATTGGGAGCAAATCATTATTACGCTCATCATTCTAAAACTGGACCTACAATTTTTGAAGGATGCTCGGGAGATAAATGAAAGGGTTGGCCCATTGGCCGACCAAATTCTACAGGAGTATGCCCCCCAAGTGGTTGAATCTCAGAGTCTTATTTCCAAGTTATGTGTAGCGACAGATGAAGCTCTAAAAAATGTAGGAATTCCAGATCAAAGGGCTACCTCTAGCAAAGAAACTGAATTCACCCAGTGTCATAAGGTAGTAGTGAAAACCCAGAATAGCTAGGCGGTGCTAAACAAAAGGATTGATGAAATCAAGAAATATTCGAATGTCTTGTACAGTTTCGGATTACCTCCCTTCCTTTCAAAAAATGGGTATGTGTTATCAGTTGAGTAGATTACAAATGAGATAAGGAGCAAGGTTCACACTTCAGTAGATCTTCGAGAGTCAAGCACAACACCCACTATAGAAGATGTTGAGAGTGAGGTTCTTCAAATTTCTCATCTATATCATCATCTGGATGTTCTTTTAGCAAGATGGACATTTGTTTCTTTCAAATAATTATTTGAGCTAGATCAAGTGTATAAGGCCTTTTGTAGTCTTGTTCGACCGAATATTGTGGATTGGGAAATGTTGCATTCTTCTTTCCTCAAACTTCAAGAATAGCCAAAGGTCTAGGTTTGTGCCTTTGCAAGCAAAGTCCTCCTATGAGTCACCAAAACTATGAAGCAAAATTTTTCCTTAGTCTTTTTTATTTTCGGATTTTACTTTTGGCTTCAGGAGGATCTGCATGTGAAAAGGAGTTAATATCTAAAAGGTGTGAAATGTTCCATGTGGTGGTTTTTTATGTTTTTTTTATCGCTTTCCTTTCAGCTGGTAGTCAAACCACGTGTCAACTTGGTGGATGATTTCTTAAAATCCCTTTTCGCAAATCTGAGACTATCCGCTCACTTGACATGTCATCTCTTCTCTACAAAAAGTTATTTGGGAGAGCCTTCTTTTAGATTTCGTCAGAGCGTGTATTGCTTTGTTCTAGAGAAAGGATGTGAGTCAGTGCCACAAAAGCCACTTGATCGATCAACAAGATTTTTTCCAAGCTCTTTTTTAGGATCCAAGCATTTATGGAGTGCAATCCTCTTAAAATATCTAAAGAATATTAATGCAGCAGTTGAAATTTGACGAGCAAGATTATCGCGGCCGAATTAAAGATTTGGGATCATATTCCAAGTTATCAGGTGCAGAAATATGGTAGTTATTACTTTTGAATGAAGTCGACATTTCTCTCTCTTTGGTAGCTATAAATTGGAAGTGACAACATATAGAAAGAGTTCCTGAAGTATTCCTTTTGGAAAAAGTTTCTTTATTTTTCATAGTTATAGGAGTATTTTCTTTAAATTTTATAGAACACTTCTTCACTTTGGCATGTTATATCTCTCTTATTCAAACTATTGTCGAATTGGAATCTGACCTCTATTTTAAAGTTCATTTGATATTTTAAGTATGAGTTATTTGGTAGAAATACGTGAAACTATGTATGATATGGCCTCTGTCAATGTTTCTTTCTTTATATCTTCATCCAAAATAGAACACTCTATCTAGCTTAATTTGAATATTTGATTTCCATGTTGTATGTGTGCATGATAAATTTATAATCTATAGAAACTGGATTATGTCCTTTGACTTCTTTTTTTCTTTTAATGGTTATTATGTCTTCATGTTATGATATATTAGGAGGAAGAGTTTATGTGGCTTGTGGATTTTTTCTATTGACCCTTGAAACTTCTATGCCTGGTCGGATCTTAACGAACACTTCCTATAGGTGAATTGAATGATCACTTTGTGCTTGTATCTAGCATTTGTTTCTCATTCTCTTCCAACAATGAAGGGATGTGGCATTCTATATCTATCATGTCATTCATAGAAAATAAATTAAGGTTTTGAAATGTTGTAAAAGCGTTGGTGCATTGCAAATTTTTTTTGTTTACATTTATTTCTACCCTTTTTCCAAACTCAGAGAAGAGCCAAATTTCTATAACATCTAGAAGGTATTCAATGAGGTGCATATTGTTCCCACACTCACTGAATTTCCTATAATACTATCGGAGAGGCATAATCTTTGATGATGAACAGATACAAAAATAATTGATTATGAAATGGAAAAAACATGAACTAATTAAGTTGCATCTATGTATGCATGAATTTAGTTTTGATTAAGAGCACAAAATCTTATTGTAGAAAATTTAATTAAGAATCTTCTGCCAACCTTCCTTCCACAACTTCTGCAAAACATATTAGTTCTATGGGTGAAGCCACAATAGTGGTTTACAATTCAGTTGAGGAAGGAAAACTCACAAAAAATGACCCCATGCCAAAAAATATGATTTTGGAGGTTCATACAAACCTATTGGTTCGAGTGAACCCATTCCCTAGCTTCCCACCCAAAAACCAAATAAGAATGCTTTATGTGAGGTGGTTCGCTTGAACCAAGGTTTGAGCGAACCTTATCCCTCATTCTCCCCCTTAGACACAAAAAAAACCTATTTTTTTTCACTTCGAAGCTCAGTTTGAACATGAAAATGGTGGAGACTTCACAAACCCAACTAGAATCAAGTATTCCTCAAAATGAGCTATCCAACAAATATAATTTTTATATGTTTTGGTTTTATTATGTATTTAATTTTTAGTTTTGTTAAATATAGGCTTTTCACCGAAAAATGAAGGTCTTTGTTCTACACATGTGGAAAAATAGTAGATTATCAAAAAAAAATTCAAAAAATATGAGTGCACCATATATTGAAGTCCTTGATCCAACAATTTTTTTTTTGAATTTTGATATATACAAAAAAAGTTACGCGCTATATGGTCGCGGTATGTTTGTATTGTAATTGGTTTGACTTTGAAACTTGATTAAAGAAAAAATATTCAATTAAAAACTATCTAACCAAGTGGAAGAACTAGATATCAAAGTTACAAACCTAAATTTTAAAGAGTTATAATTTTATCCTTCATGTAAACAAAGTTATGCATTATACAATGTGCATCACTTTCTAAAAATGTTATTTTTTGAAGAAATAAACTATTTTTCGTGGGAAATAGAAAAAGAAGTGCAACCTGATTCCAAAAACTATGAAAAAAATATTTTTAGAATCTACAAACAAAATTTGATGAGACTCTACTTTGCATCATCTTCAAACTCCTCATAGTCTAGCTGCTATACGTGCCTGAATGTGAAGATTTAGTTAAAAATAATAATTTCAATGTCTAGTTTAGCCAAAAATTGTAAACCACTATTGTGGGATCACCCCTACTTGGCACTTTCCTTCACTTCCTTCTCTGATCCTTGTCGCACATTCCTTCATACCTTTATTATTATTCACACATTCCACACTTGTTGTATTTGGATACTCTGAAAGATGTTCCACATACATGTATATATATACACCTAGAGAACAAAATGAGTCAGCCTAACAAAACATGTTGGCTTAAAGAAAAACCTTGAAATATTCAATAGGGATTGATACACTAGCAATTGACCCAAAACATAGGTCGCACATAAATTATCTTCTTACAATGTTACACCAAGACTCATAAATAGGTCATACATAAGATATAACATTATTACCAAATGATAGCTAGCTTTGAATTATATGAAATATATTTTGGATTTGATGGGAATTCGACAACCAAGACCAAATCTTGATTAACATTAATTTGATAGGAACACCACAACCAAGACCAAATCTCAATCAACATCAATTTTAGTACCAACTCGAGAAACACCAAAACTTGTAACATGCTACATGAATTTCTGGATAGAAAGGATATCTGTAATTATCTTTAGACACAACAACCAATATCAAAATATTAGTCTTCAATATTCTTCATTAATTGTCTTCAAAAAATATCCCAAAAATAAGTGCTACCATATCCAGATCGAGGATAACATCTAGACTATGCAACATTATAGCATATATGATAGGATAGATCATTTTTTAATATCATTCAGAGCACAACCTTCCAAATCCTAGGTTTTGACATCAATGAAAACAATGTCACAAATTCTCAACAAAAATAACATAGGAAAAAAAGAACACACATGAGAATGATATAAAGATAAACAACAAAGAACAAGCATACACTATCAAAGATAAAAGAGAGAAAAGTTAAAAATAAATTTAGATCAAGCTTCGACTATTTTTCCATCATGATGTGGATCAAATCTAGGTTGTTTGTACGAAAAAATGCGTACTCACTCTGTGGCAACGAAACTCCTAGTTGTCCACTAGGTGAGAAGTTCAAAAGGGTGAGCAACATACACTTAGGACTGGTATGCACTCACACACACACAAGTTGCTATGGGTAAATTCATGCCTTAGTTGGGCTTCCCACTGAAACCATACCAAAGTTATACTTCTTGATAAATTTAATAAGGTACCACGCAAAATGATCTTTGAGCTACATAAGACAAGAAAAACTTTGTATGCTTGGAGGTCATGAAAAAACAAGATGGCTCCATAGGAATGCAAGTTGTGTTATGCAAGGTGGTCATATGACAACAATTGCAAAATGAAAAATAGGAAATGGTCAAAGGATTTTTGCTTAGTTGATGTGAGGTATTTAGCTTAGGGAACATTGTTCCTAATGCCTCCAAGAGAGGACCAATCAAAGAATAGAAAATGTACAACTTAGGGGATATAGTGTGTCGCATCAAGCAACTAAGAGGAATTTTATATGCTAAGAGAGATCACGCTCTTGAAGGACATCACACCCAATGTCTTCCACAAAGTGAAAAAATGCATCGTATGAAATTAAAATACTGCACCATGAACCATGAAAAATAAAGTGCAAAAGAATAATTCTAATGCATTCCCCCACTTTAAATAAATTTCTAAACACCATACTATGAGCAATTACTTTAAATTAGAAAATGATAAATGCAAACAATAGAGAAGACATGAGATCCAACTTGGAAAGCCCTATGCTAGGTCATATGTTTCTAAGTAAAGTTATGCCATGTAAGAGGAAAAGAAATGAGAGGGGTTGTCCCTAAAATGAAAACACCAAACACATAAGGGATCTATAGATTTGGGGTCAATATGTTCTTTGCTGCAATATTTATAGAGAGCTCAAAACTTTCATCATCCCCAAAATACACATAGAACTAGAAGAATGACACAAAGAGAGCGAAAAAAAAAGAAAGAGCCTTTTAGGTCAACATGGAAGAGACATGAATGTCTCGACACCTTGTGTCATCCCCAAAAGGAAAAAACAAGAAAATTGAAAATAAATAAAGAAAGGAAAAGGAAAATCTATTGGTTCAACATGGAAGAGACATGAATGCCTTGACACCTTGCATCATTCGCAAAAGGAAAACACAAGACAATTGAAAAAGAGATAAAAATAAAAAAGATGGATAACATAGAGAATAATGAAGGTACACATAGAGGAATTTCAAAAAGAGAGAGAGAACATCAAACATAACATCATGGGGGGAACACATTACACACATGCAATCACATAAAAGAATTAAATAAATAAAGAATGCAAAATACTAGTAAGGAACATCCGAGTCATCCTAAAGTAGGTCATCCACCTCCCAATCTTAGTCTCCATAAGCAAAAGGTGGTCAGCGAACCTAAGGGAAAACAAAAATTCCATTACTAGGACAAGGCTATCTGCTTCTTTCCCCACTAAGTGTGAGGAAATAATGAGCTGAGGTAGGTGATGGGAAAGGCCATGTAATAGTGAGAATATAATTTTTTACAACTAGTACATGACAAGGGCTGGAAAGAGATAGGCTAAGCAATCACTTGATAGCAATTATTACCATCAAAGTGAAAGTTTTTCAATACTAATTTTAAGGAACAACACTCATCTCTATTGTTTATTAGAGTTATGTGGTATCAAAAATTTGGGAATTTTTCATCTTTAAGATATAGCACTAGTCTATCTTTCATTTGTGGCAATGTTATTAGCTCTTTGGTTAGAATAAGTTGTAGTTTCCTTTGAATTTTAGGTGGTGGACAAGGAAACTTTATCTTTTGTAACTTCTAATGCCTTTTGCATTTTCTAGATTCACCAACTTCTCAAATTGAATGTTGAGGAGGAGGACCTAAGGTGATCCTGTCATCCTTTTCATTGTTATGAGTTATTGATTGTTCTTTAGGAAGAAGCATATTCATATCGAGAGGAGAATCAAAGATCATCGTACCATCACTACATAGCCTTAGATATTCTTTTGGAATATTTATGTTGTGAGAGGGATCTTGATATCCTAACCCCTTTGTTTTTCATTAGATGGTACTTTCTCTAAGATTTGGTGGATCACATGTTCACTTGTTGTATCAAATCCTTGTTTACTCAATATTGTGAACCTTTTCCATATGTTTCTTCAAGATTGATGGGAGTGTTTGTTACTTTTTTATCATAAAATGGTTGAGTGTTTTCTTGTTTAGAGGAATTAGATTCACCTATTGTAGGTGAACCACAAAAAATATTATATGGCTATGAAGGGAAAGAGGATTCCCTATACTAGGCCCCTAGGGTTTTTCACCTAGGAGCACTTGGTTTAGGAATGACACTCTTTCATCTTGGTGATAGGCTCTTTTTGGTGATTTCATTCAAGGGGTATGGGTTAAGTAGGGTTGTGATGTGTGTGAGAAATGTGGCTAGAGCTGGATATGGGATGAAACTAGATTAACTAAAGAAATGTTAAAAAAGCAATGTAAACTAAATGCAAGCTAAACTAAATGACCTAAATGTATGTAAACAAAAAGGAAACTAGAAAGTACAAAGTTGGTGCACCTGGGAAATGAAACTTGCAAAAGAGGAGCCACAAAATATTCTAAAATCTACTTGAAATCGGCAAAGGGACACTTACACCAGAATGGGCAACCTAGTCCTTTAGTCAGGAAATTTTGCCAAACTAGGTTTTAGGAAAAGGGCATCCAGAAATATCAAAACCCTTTTTTAGGCCTAGTACAAGGAAAAGGCTACCAATGATGGCCACCTAGTCCTCCTTGAACTTTTGGGACCCTGAAGGTCTGATTCTGTGGTTCCTCACTTGCACATTCCTTTTCTGTAGATGCTTGTGTCTGAATCCCCATAAAATGGCCTACAAGTTGTATTTCAGCTCCACCTAGGGTTTGATGACTTGGATTGACCTGAATGGAATGATTTTACCCTCTTCAATACTTTATTCCTCGATAAATTTGAATACAACTTGCAAAGCACATGCAAAGACAAAGAAAATGTTCGGGTTAGGGAATAGGGGTTTTCCTAAGTCAAACCCCTTTCATGGTAACTAAACCCAAATGAGAAACAATGAAACAAAAGATGATTGTATAGTGAACAATGTAAACAATCACCAAATCCTTTTTTGTTGAATTCTGCAACATGCAAGAACCAAATTTAATGGAGGCTACTTTAGATTCCTTGTGCTTGATTGCTTGCTTGAGAAGCTTGAGTGCAAGAGTTCTTGTGAAGATGAAAAATTATCTTAGGGGTGGGGGAATGAAGGTGAAAATCCTTATTTATACAAGATATGCCCTAATTTCTCAAAAATGTCACATGATAGGCCAACACTATGGTTTTGGAGGCAAATTCTAGTTAGGTTTTTTATTTATTTTTGAATTTTAAACCTAAAGGGACTAGGTTGCCCAAGGTGGCGACGTATTCCACTTAGACAAATTCAAGTTTTGGTCGGGAATAAAATTATGTTAAATGATGTTTATTAGACTTTCATCCCTAAACACACTTAATTTGGGCCTGAAAGTACATTAAGGGACTAATTTTTAACATTAAAAAGGGTTGAATCAATGATGATAAGCGTAGGAAAGTGTGAAAATGTATTACAACACTTTGGCACAAGGGTTGAAAAGGGGGTAATTTAGGTGAATTGTGTTGAAAAGATCTTAGAAAAGTGGGAAGATGTGTTACAACACTTCACAACACCTTTGTAGAACATCATTGGATTATTGTTGATTTTCAAGCATTCAAGACTAGACCAAGGAAAAACAAGGCCAAAATCCAAGGGAAAAGGCCAAAATGAGTGAAAAAGTGTCAAAGGCTACACTTTTTGGTGACACGGTAGGGAATATGGGTTCAAATTTTGTTTCAGGGTGTAAGTAACCAAACATCTCAAGGAGTGGTATGGTAGGAGGATTTGGTTGTTTCGTGGATGGATAAAAGGATGTGTTAGCTTCAAGGTTGTTAAGACAATCAATTAGGAACTTATTCATGCTATCATCATCTTCTCCAATGATGTCAACATCACAAGGAAGACATGCATTAGGAGTTGAGTGAGCATGAGTTAGTTCAATTTGTTAGGGTCATTTCCAAAAGCACAACTTGACACATGCACTAAGGATTTTAATGACATCCAAAGCTAGCTAAAGCACATATCCATGATACAAAGTTTAGATTCTAAATTATGCAACAATGCTCTATATGTAATTGTGAATTTTATGAATGTGTGAAATGAAGTAATTTAAACTTGATGCAATGAATTGTATAAAACAAAAAAATTGTAAACTAAAATTGAAAGATAACAAAAACAAATAGAAATTTAGAAACTGAAGTGTAAATTCTAGAAAATTAAGTGTAGTATGTGTAGAGGGATTGATTTTCCCAGGGTGGTGAATGAGTCCCAGTGATGATTTTTTTTTTTTAAAAGCAAAAAAATTGAATTGAATTTTATGCTTTTTTATGTCTTTTGATCTATGTCTGAGATGAAAATGTAGAATTTGAATGATTTTAAATGAAACTAGATGCAAAAATGCAAGCTAAATGAGCTTTCACTAATGCAAAATTTGAAACCCTAGAATGTAAATGCAATGTTAATGCAAGATAAATCTAGGATTTAAATGCACTCCAAATCAGAATTATGATGTTCTAAGGGCAGGTTCACAAAAATGGAACCTCCAAAAATGGGGGATTTGGTGATTAAATTCTATCACACCCACTTTTAAATTAATTCCACTCAAGGATAACCCTAGATATCTAAATGAAAAGGGGAAAGAGATCTTGCAATAGGGATGCCTTAGGAAATACTTGGAAAAGATAATGAAATGCAAGATGTAATTCAAAAACCCTAATTGAATGCAAACTAACACTAAATGACCTAGAAAAGTGAGTGAAATGAATCACTGGAAATCTGCTTTCAAGATTGATTGGGACTCATTCACCAAGATAGGTGAATCAATCATGTTTCTGGGAAACTATGTTGGAATAGTTTTCTATCAAAAAGGCAACTAGATCTGCAAAATCCTAAAAATGTACTAGAATTGGGACTCATTCACCAAAAATGACGAATCAGTCTAGTTGGACTTTTCTACAACTTCAAAAGTTGATTATGTTCTTATTTATCTACTCTACTCTTCCGAATTGGATTTCAGATCTGAATCTTCGATTTGTAACTTGTAGGTGATCTCCAATGTTCTCCAAGACTAGATGGCAACTTTGACAACTTTGAGTGCTTTGCAACTTTTCTTCAATCTTGCTTTTTATTAAATATGCAACCTAGACATATAAATCACACACAAAGGAGAGGGAAGAATGTTGGGGGGTTAGTGGATATGGGTTTGCCTTGGTAAAACCCCTTGTTGGTAATCTGATGCAGGAGCATCCAGTGGTGTAAGGGCAATCCTACATCACCCAAAAATATATTTACTTTCATTTAGATTTTTGTAGATTTTTTTGCATTTCTGGACACCCTTTTCGTCGAAGAAGAATTTCCAACTTTCAGAACTACTTTTTTCCTTTTTCTACTTAGCTGCTATTTTTAGTAGGTATGAATTTGAAGGCATGAGGAGAAAAAAATTTAAGGGAAGCTTCATGACAGAATAATAAACACTTTGGTGAAAGAATCAGGCAAAGATCATTCTCAGTTCAAAAGTTATTCAAGTTTCAGTTTCTGCTTTTGCCCTACAAAATCTTCGGAGCTAATTTTGAGGGACTTATAGGCTCCGAATGGGCCGAAAAATTGGCGGAAAACGAAAGTGGTTAGCCTTTAGGCCCCACTTTTTGACACTTCATTTTCGCAAGACCTTTCCGAAAGGTATTATCATTGAAGATCTGACGGTTAGATCTTGAGTTAGGGCTTCTGGAAGTTTGTGCATAATTAGAATGTTGTTTTTGGCTCCAAACAGAGAATTGGGCTATTGATAAGGTAGTTTCTAATTTTTGTGAGTAGTTTTGGGGAAAGAAGATCGCATGTTGCGAATAGGGGAATTTCTATAGTTTCTTTCTATAATTTGCATGTATTGCAAAACTCGAGGATTTGAGATCCTCTACATGTAAGAATTTCATATTTCAAAAGTAATAAGAATCTCTGGTTTTTCTATGTGATATTCTGTATCTCGGGTTGCACCCTCATCATAATCAAACCTTGAAATAAAAGAAAATATGACTAGAGAATGATGAATGGACAAAAGACAATGTTGCAACTCACCAAACCCGAGGAATAAGGTTTTGCAAATATGCTTGAAATGGTTGCAATGGATGTGGTTCTTGAATCTTGCTTGAATGATGTTGACCTTTCTTGAAACACTTGCTTGAATCATAAACTCTACATCACAACTGTTAGCACAATTAAAAACATGATATATCGAATCCTTGACATGATGATTGACACTTGAATGTTGCTCTAAAATCCTTGATAATTTTCCCTTGAATGCTCTTGAATTCTCTTGTGAATTCTCTTGAATGCTAGGTTTGAAAATGAAAGAAAGAACCTTGTATTTATACTCAATTATGTATAAATTATTGAAACTACAACACTACAAGTTGACATCATATCTAGGAGAATAAAATCCCACCAGAAATTTGAATTAAATTTGATTTTAGGCCACACGAGGCTCATTCGCCCAAGATGGGAAATGAGTCCCATCAACCATAATATATGGGACCAAAAACTAAAAGTGTCAAGAAATGTGTGAAAACTAGTTCAGGGCCAAAAGATCTAGGTGAAAAATCCCTAAATCTCTTCCACACAAGCCACAAACACCCGAATGATGATTGGCTAATGATGGGTGTTGAGATTATCCTCAAATATATGCAATAAATGAGGCTTGTGGATGAAAAATAGGGCCAATTAAAGCATAATAAATCCCAATTATTAATGAAAAGCCTAGATAAGTGTGAAAGTATGTTAAAAAAATTTACAACAATCTACATAAGGCAAGATTAATGTTGATTTTTATTAAAAGGAGGTTTATTATGTTTAATTATTTGATAAAACCCTAGAAAAGTTTGAAAGTGTGTTACAATACTTCACAACACTTTAGAAAGGTACCATTAAAATCCATCAATTCACAAGGCCCCAAGACTTAATGTGAATTTTTCAACAACATTACAACACTAAATCAAGGTAACATTAAGCCAAAAATCATAAGGAGGGCCCAAACAAGCCAGAAAAAGTAGAAGGGTTACTTTTTCGGTGAATCCAAGGGGATCACTATGCTAGTGAGTATCCCAATAAAAATTATCAATCATGACCATATGGTAATCCATTTTCCACTCAACAAGAAATGTTTCAACATAAGATACATGTAGCAGTGGACGATCATCAAGCAAGTTCTAAGTAACTCTAGTTGAAACGCTAGGTATTTTGTTTGGCTTACCTATTTCTATTCTTGTTGATACTGGTGCAACTAAGAATTTTATTTCACCTAGAATAGCTAAATAATTATCTAGAAAGGCAGGACACATGAAAATGTCTTGGAATGTAGAGTATGAAAACCAGACAAGCAAAGGTGGATCAATGTTTATTTGAGGCTAGGATAGAACTATCTAGTTTTTCTATGGAAGTAAAAATTTATGTCAAACCTCTAGGATCATATGATGTTATACTATGTATGAATTGGTTGTGGAAACATAGGGCTAAGGTAGATTTCCATGCTAATACAATAGAATACCTAGATTATTTTTTTAATCAAGTTAAATTCCAAGGGATACCTAGAGAGGTTAGGATTCGATAAATTATGACAATGAAACTTATAAGAGCTAAGAAGAAAGGGTGTAAACACTTCACCGTAAATATTGAAGAACTTAGGAAGGATAGTGATGATTCAGAGTTCCAAAGTTTATAGGAACTAGAAGATGGTGAAATAGATGAGGCTGGAAAATTGGATATGGAGAAGTATGCAATATTGAGAATTTTTTTGGATGTGTTTCCAAAGGAGTTACCGGGGTTGCCTCCGAAAATAATATTTGACTTCTCTAAAGATATAACTCTAGGGTCAAAAACTATTTCTAAGGTACCCTATAGGATGACAACCACTGAACTTATGGAACTTAAGACACAATTGGACAAATTATTGCTGAAGGGGCTGATAAGACCAAGTGTATCACCTTGGGGAGAACCAATCACCTTTTTTAAAAAGAAGGATACTACATTGTGTTTGTGCTTCGACTATTGTATGCTTACCAAAGCTAGGGTTAAGAAGAAATATCAGTTTCCGCACATTGATGACCTTTTTGATCAAATGGGAGGAGCCACCATATTCTCTAAAATAGATCTGAGATATGGATATCACCAATTGAGGATTAAGGATGAAGATATCTTTAAAGTTACATTCAGAACTAGATATCAACTCTATGAGTTCACTGTTTTACCGTTCAGTTTAGCAAATGTACCTACAACATTCAAGAACTTAATTAATAGTGTGTTTAGGGATTAGCTTGAAAAATTTGTACTAGTTTTTCTAGATGATATTTTAATTTATTCTAGATATGAGGAAGAGCATTGCAAGCATTTAGAAATGGTCCTACAACATCTAACAGAACATAGGTTGTATGGTAAAATTTTCAAGTGTACATTCTTGTAAAAGAGGGTACATTATTTAGTTCATGTGATTTCGAAAGATGGAATTGTTGTAGATCTAGCTAAGATCAAGGCGGTAATTGAGTGGAATATACTTAAGAAAATGTTAGAAGTAAGAAGTTTCATGGGTTCTGTAGGGTATTATAGAAATTTTTTCGCAAAATTTTCTAAGATCGCATTTCCAATTACTTCTTTGCAAAATAAAGGAAAGATATTTGAATGGACTAAGAAGTGTCAAGAGGCTTTTGACCTACTCAAAGAGAAATTAACCACCACACTGATCTTGAAACTACCATATCTTAAAGGTAACTTTACGGTTATCATAGATGCATGCAGAGAAGGGTTTGGAGGGGTACTAATGCAAGATGTGCAATTAATTTCTTATGAATCCAGGAAGTTGAAACCATATGAGATGAATTATGTATCTCATGATTTAGAACTAGCAGCTATGGTTCACGCATTGGAATTTTGGAGGAACTATTTGTTAGGAAAACCATTTGAGATGAAAACTGACCATAATGGGTTAAAGTACATTTTTTATCAACCTAATCATCATAATCGGTTTGTCGACGCATTAAGTTGAAGATGAAACATTGCTTCTATAGTAATGATTCAAATAGATTTTAAGGGGAAAGTACTCTAAAAGTGCAAGGAGGATGAGTATTACTTGTAAGTAAAACAAGAACTTGTTGATAATCCACAAGATTCCAGGTGCATGAAGGTTTTCATTTTGAACCTGATGGATTACTTAGATATAAGGGTAGAATGTATGTACCTGACGTAAAGGAATTAAGAAGTCTAGTATGAAAGGAAATACATGAAGCCTCGTACTCTAGACATCCTCGAGTGACCAAAATGATGGCTGATGTAAAACCATTATACTTTTGGAAGGGAATGAAAGGATATTCTGCTAGTTTTGTGGCTAGATGTCTTGAGTGTCAAATATTGAAAGCTAAGAATCATCATCCTAAAAGATTCTTATACCCGCATGATATATCAAAGAGGAAGTGGAAATTCATAAGTATATACTTTGTGCAAGGATTTCCTATGTCAAGGAATAAGCACAATTCAATTCTTGTGCTAGTAGATAAGCTTACCAAATTAGCATATTTTATACCCAGGAACCTAATTGATGGAGCAGTGGTCATAGCAAGAAAATTTATGTAGGAAGTGTTTATATTGCATGGGATTCCTAAAAATATTATTTCAAATAGGGATGCACAAGTCACTTCTAGGTTTTGGAAAGCCTTGTTTACTGCACTAAGGACTCAGTTAAATATTAGCTCACCATATCATCCTTTCGATTTATTGCATGGATCAACAGTACATGTGGTAAGATTAATTACCCTTAGTTGAATTTCCTTACAATAACTCTTATCATTTTGTAGTTAAGATGGCTCCTTTCAAATTTTTGTATGGTCAAACATGTCGAACTCTTATAATTTGGGATAAACTTCAAGATCGAGTAGTCTTGGGCTAGAGTTGTTGGATAAAATGGATGAACAAGTTAAAGTTCTTAAGTAAAGGTTAGTTGAAGCTAACAATAGATAGAAGATATACGCTGATGCTAAGAGAGTGCCCCATAATTTTTACATAGGATACAAATTATTGTTGAGAGTAAAACCTCACAAGAGATCCATTAAATTTAGAAAGTCTACTAAGTTAGCCCTGCGTTATGGGCGGGTGCATGGAAATGGGTAGCAATTATGTGGACACCCCCTAAAAAAATATTTGAAAAACCATAACACGAGCGCGTTATAATGCGCTCACGTTATCGATGGTTATGCCGAGCCTGAGGCTCAGCAACTACAAACTAATAATGTGAGCACATTATAACACGCTCACATTATTGATTGTTAAAAGAAAAAAAATAAATGCAAATCTCTCATTCGAATTTCAACACAACAATGGTGCCATGATGACGAGGAGCTGTGAGAGGTAAGGATTTTATGGTTTTTGTTTTTAAATAGTTAGTTTTAGGTTGAAGTTGATATCTATTTGTTTGAATTTTTAGGAGATGCAAATCAACCTAAAAACCCTCAAATCCCTCAACAGGAAGACCAACCAAATCTTCAAGATCAAAATCAACCACAACATCAACTTCCTGCACCAATGACTCAACCCCCTCCTGGCACTCAACAAAATTTAATGAGTGAAATTAAGAAAAACAAAAAGAGAATTGAGGATTTGATCAGTAGGTTGAGTGATCCAAATGGTTCAACCGTAGAAAGAATGACCCTAGCAAAATTCATTAAAAGATATGTTAAAAAATATATATTCAATTAGAAAACACATAACTGGATGGCAAGATAGGAGGCAGGCGGCTATGGATTATTATGAAAATAAACCATCATACAAGGATGTGAAGGATTTAAAAATTAAAAAAGGTGATTTGTTCTCATTATTCACTGAACCATGCACAAATTAAAATCTTACCCTCAATGCGAAGAGGTTTCCTATCCATTGGTGCCACCACCAATAGATTAGGGACCAATTTTACGATAGGTTGTAGATGGTCTTCAATTACCCACCGTGCAACATTTATGAGGTCCCACAATATTTCCTAAGGAAACTATAAGTGAGTTCATATTGAATAAAATCCCAAATTATTTTGATATGAGGGATTTCTAGGGGAGAGGTGGGCGGTCAACTCAGGATAGACCTAGTGCACAATCAGATCCTACGTGGCAAGGTAGACGAGCTCTCACTAGGCCACCTCATGAGCACATTGTTATGCATTCCATCTTGAAGGAAAGTGCTGACATAGAGACATTGCAGGAAATCAACACTTTGACCCAAAGTGTCATCCATCATACTAGCCCTATTCTACAACACCATCTAGGGGAGTCTTCGAGTGGTGGCCTTCAAACACATGTGTGCCAATCTTGCAGGGCTACTTGTTCATATGACCCACCCAACACTCAGGAGACTGGTACGCAGGATCCGTCTGCAACTATGGAGATGGAGAGGGTAGCTGATATTTTGCATGAGGCATATGGCATTGATAGTCAGGTAAAAGTTAGTGCATGTGTTCATTGAATTTAATTTATTAAATTTTGATTTTTAAATGAAAGATTAACTAAAAATGTTTTATCATTTTAATAAAATTGCAGGGTCACAATGTTGAGACTGGATACACTGAGCCCCCACCAACCTTTTCCTATAGTACACCTATCGCTAGGTTATGTAACTAGTAAATAATTATAAATTTATTGCATGTTAATAGCATTATTTTACAAACGGTAATTTAATATGCAATTTTGGATGTTGAACAGACTAATATTGGAGGTTTTGATGGAACACTTCCTTGTGGCAGTAGATTTACTCAAACCTTCACACAGGTACTAGAATAAAGAGCTTAACTAATGAATCAAGTACTTAATAGATTTGTGTAGTTTATATGCACATCGTTGATTATGTTGAGTATTTTGTTGTTTTGTTTTCAGTTGTTGCAAGATGATACACCTTTGAATGTGGTGAGGGCAATGGATATTGGTGTGACATCTGCTATACAATCCTCGATGGCTCTAATAGAAGAGGTATGAGGCAAATTATTAAATTTCAATTTACATTTGTTTTTATAGATGTTAGTTAGAGATAAATCAAACCATTATTGATTCACGTAGTTTAATTTATGTTTGTATGGTTTATATAGGGCTTGAACATGCCTGAGCATGGGCGTGAGGATATTTCCCTCATGGAGAGATCATGAGATGGCTGTAAGTGATTATTTTGTCAAATATATCATTTTTTATAATGTAATTTCTATATATTCATGTCTTTACTTCTTATTGTAATAGTTAAAACTTCACCATGAACTAAACCCTAGGAAAAGGAGCAGGAGCACTCCACGAGTGCAACAAAAATGAGTGACAGACCTATCACCATCTGAGCGAAAAGGAAAGGGAAATATTTTATTTCTAGGGAATGGAGAACAATTAATTTTGATTCCAGAGTCCTTTGTTGTATGCCTGCATGGTAGTTTTGTACATATTTTTTATTGGACATATTTGACATTGTATGCCTATATGGCATTCTCGTAAGCCTATATGGCTATTTTGTACATATATTTTATACTTATATCGACATATATTGATGTATTCCTACATGGATATTTGGTTGATACAAATATATTTTATCGATGCCTATCCATATTTTCTTTCTAAATTGATGGTTCAATAGTTATGAGCTATGTGTATTCAAGGTAATTTCTATGTTAATACAAATATCTTTTATCGATGCTTATACTTATGTGATTGATGTATGTTTGTGTATGGGATCATAGTAATTTCTATTTGATGATGCTATTGTGTCTTTAAGGTTTATTATTAAAGCGTGCATGAAACAAGTTTTAAATCCTTAAAAGTCTTTCAATTTCTTAGGTTTTTCTATTTGTCGAGTCTGGGCTCCTAGCCCGAGTCCAAGTCAAAAATTGGCTTGTCAAGTCTGAGGCTAGTCCAAGTCTTGTAACACTAGTGTGAAAACATCGAGGAATACTGTATATGTCGATGAAGAGAGAACCCATCCTTGTTTCCAAACAAACCATGGTATAGATATGGGTGGTCAAGATAAAACATCTCTTCTGGATAGTTCAAACCATAATCTTTTATGGCTGCAAACACACCTTCATTATGTGTGTTCTTGATCCTACTGAAGAAATGGTGGAACATGTTGTAGATCAAATATTGCAACCCTAAGTCCACAAGAAGGTTACTTGTCCCAATTTCTATTAATGTCTTTAAGATGTTCATCCTTCTTGAGTAATGCCAACCACTATCATCGGTTTCCATGCTTCTAATGGAAAGTCAATTTGTTGCAACACACAAAGGCTGGAAAGTTGATTCCCTCTAATACCAGTGTAATGACTCGAGCTCTGGATCAATATATTTTTTATTTATTTCTTATTGGATTGAAAAAGGTTGTCATCCAATATTATTAAGATATATAATGGAGTCCCCAAATTATAAATGAAATAAATTCTGAATATGAAGTCTAATTCAAATATTAATTTGATAAATAAATATAATAGTTGTTTCTAATTAATCAATTAAAATCATGTGCTAGTGTTGAATATAAATCTTCCTATCATTGATATATAGGCGTTGAGAATTGGGATGCCTTTCCTGATCGATAATTTTTACTTATACATCTAACTTTGAGTCCTTTCCTGATTATATGTTTGAAACATATACTCCCATATTATAATTTTTTTCTCATATAGACCAATCCCACACAAGGTAATTCAATAATAAAAATAAGTCCGCAAATCGATTACCCTGATATTCCCTTCTTATTCTCTTTTATACTCGAAAACTACATAATTGAATCCTGATAGCAATATCACAATTTGACACATTGTAGAAAATACCTCCTACTTATCAATTGATGAGCTAAAGGGGCTCTATAATGAATGTTTCATAAGGCACAACACTTGTTGAAGGTTTTGTAAATGGGGTTGCAAGCTAAGTAGGCTTAAACTTGGGGAAAAAACTTTGTGGTTAAGCGCTTGAGTTGGAATAGTACTAGGATGGGTGACCTCCTGGTAAGGCCTAGTGCCTCACCTCTATGAGCATCACCTACATGCAATGAGTGCTAAGTGGGCCATTAATTATCATGAGAGATGGGTTCTTGTGAACTCAACCCTCTTTCAATCTACGTCAGACTTGGGATTGTGCAGGAAGCTCGAGGTCATACCAAGTACGGGATCAACAAGTTTGTATAAGAAATCTAAAAAGTAGAGAAAAGTGTGAATAATTCCTATCTTATCTTCTCTAAAAGTTCATCAACAACCTCCATTCCAGCCTTTGAAGGATTTACATAGTGTTTTACACCCTTGTCTAACTAATCCACACCCTCAACTAACTAAAAACCAACTTTCAAAACAAGTAACCGTTGCATTTCAAATTTGTTGCTTTAAGCAACTTACAAATTTGCAACTTTAGACTCCTCCAACCTAAGGGACCAATCTAGTGGAACATAGCTCAAAGTGATTCCACATGTTTTGATGAAAAAGAGGACCATTCCTAGTGTAAAAATACCTATTAGGACATGTTGGAATAGTCTGCTTGGTCACACAATTTGTAGAACAAAAGTTGCACCACTTTGCAACTTTGCACTGCTTTCATTTGATGCTTTTTCCATGAAGTGAAAATCTGCCACCACGAGAAAATCACTCCGAGATAGCCAAAACCAAGAGAGGTTTTTGTAGAGGTGCTCAAATCAATCTTGTAGGATCAGACAAGAAGTTTCTAAGCATCACGTTATCCAAGTAATAGCATGCTAAAGTTTGCAGCTATTTTGCACTTTGGACCCTTAAGGGATCGATTCAGTGGAACGTAGCTTGGAGTGATTCCACGTGTTTCGATGTGAAACAAGACCATTCCTAGCATAAAAATACCTATTCGGACGCATTGGAACAGTTAGTTTGGTCATACGAGTTACAGAGCAAAAGTTACACCACTTTGCAACTTTGCATAGCTTGAATTAGACACTTTTTCCATCAAGTGAAAATCCACCCCCACGAGAAAACCACTCCAAGAAAGCCAAAATTTAGAGATGTTTTTCTAGAGGGGCCTAGCACCTTCCTATAGGATTAGATGAGAATTTTCTAAGTGTAATGGTATCCAATTAATAGCATGCCGAAGTTTGCAGCCATTTTGAACTTTGGACCCTTCAGGGATTGATCCGGTGGAACATAGCTCAGAGCGATTCCATGTGTTTCAGTATGAAAAAGGACCATTCCTAGTGTAAAAATACCTATTTGGATGTGTTGGAATGGTCTGCTTGGTCACACAAGTTACAAAACAAAAGTTGCACCAGTTTGCAACTTTGCACTGCTTGCATTTGATGCTTTTTCGATCAAGTGAAAATCCGTCACCACGGGAAAACCACTCCGAGATAGCCAAAACTGAGAGAGGTTTTTGTAGAGGGGATCATTGCAATCCTATAAGATTAGAAAATAAGTTTCTAAGCATCACAGTATCCAAATAATATCATGCTAAAGTTTGCAGCCATTTTGCACTTTGGACCCTTAAGGGATCGATTCGGTGGAACATAGCTCAGAGCGATTCGACATGTTTTGATGCAAAATAGGACCATGCCTACCATAAAAATACCTATTCGGACACGTTGGAGCAGTTAGTTTTGTCACACGAGTTGTAGAGCAAAATTTGCACCACTTTGCATCTTTGCATAGCTTGAATTTGACACTTCTTCTATCAAGTGAAAATCTGCCACCACGAGAAAACCACTCCGAGATCGCCAAAACCAAGAGAGGTTTTTCTAGAGGGGTTCAACACAATCTTATAGGATTAGATGAGAATTTTCTAAGTTTCATGATATCCAAGTAATAGCATGCCGAATTTTGCAGCCATTTTGCACTTTGGACCCTTAAGGGATCGATTCGGTGGAACATTGCTCAGAGCGATTCTATGTGTTTCGGTGTGAAAGAGGACCATGCTTAGCATAAACATACCTATTCAGATGTGTTGGAACAGTCTGCTTGGTCACACGAGTTGCAGAAAAAAAATTGCAAATTGTTTACATGAGCTTTATATGACCTTTTTCACATTGTTTACATTTCAAAATTCAAAGTTTGAAAATTTTCCTATTCAACACATTTACCGAACAAGGTGCTACTACACCAAACATGAAATCAAATCTTACAATATGATTATATCTCATTATGTAATTAAATCTTATTACAATGCCTTAGGCACTTCGTTCTCATAGATCTTGTACAATGTCACTCATACATTTGAGATTCTCTTTAAATGTCTACATCATAGGTGCTCATTATGAAGTTAGCTTCAAATGAGTAACTTGAGATTCCCTCGCTAAGCTTCACACTCTCTTTGATAATGGATTGAAATCAAAATTGAGATTTGTCAAGATCATCAAAATAAGGATGTTGCATTGCTTTTTTGTTTGAGATTCTCTTTGATGGCTCTTAAATCAACATTTTCTGCAACGAAAGATCAATCAATTTTTAGTATTTTACTTACAAATACGCAAAGTAAAAGAGAAAAATAAAGAGCATCCAAAATGGAAATGAAATGAAAATAGATGGAAGGCACTTACAGATGTTTCATGCAAGCATCAAAATAAGGATGTTGCATTTCTTTTATGGCTGAAATTTTCTTGGATGACTCATATATCTATATTTTTTGCAAGGGGACACCAATCGCTGTAAAAGAAGATGATAGCATTGGAATCAAACAAATTAATGTGCATACAAGTATAAATTAATAAGAACCAATGTAAATTTACTTACAAATTAATCCAATGAACCATCCGAGTCTACTCTACTCTTTATTGTGTGAAGTATTGCCTCATGTTCAGACTCATGGACCTTCCATAACGTCTTGTTCAAAGGTCTACCCCCATATTTGGTCAAATGAACATTGGATGCCATGACAAGGTTCGAGTGATGAAGAATCTTACGATGCATGTCAAAGTCTTGAAATAACCAATGTTTAACACTTAAATGTGGATACCTTCTAAGCCATGTTCCAGTAACCACAACTGAGCCTACAAGGTATTCGATGTTTTCTCCATATAAAAGTGGGGCCTCCAATTTTTTTTTGGTCTCAACACAATGAAACAAGTAATATTTTGTTCCCTCTTCATTTTCTTCATCTGCAATAACTGCATAAACATGACCTACAGTGATATGTGCAAAAAATCTCTTGAAATTTGTCAACATTACAAATATAGTACAAAGTAGGATAATGATATGGAATTTCAACAACTAAGATAGTAAATATATCACCTGGTTGAACTAGATCCAATACATGGTCAAAATCAACTAATGATTCCATCTGTGTCAGTTCCAATTCCATCAGAGGGCGATATGTGTGAAGTGGGCTAAGATAACTTGTGAACCATTTCTCAACCCACTCCCCTAACTCACAATCATTCCAGGCTTGCATTGTACATGAAGAAAAAAAGAATGCAATCTTTCATGTATCGATACTCCATGAACCTACATTTGAGCTAAGGAAAGAGTGTACCTCACTGAATCCTATTAGTGTACAATAGTCTTCATATGGTGCAATGTTAGTATCATCCATCAACCAAAAAAATCTTTGAGCTAAAGATGTACCTTCATTACCTAGACCCGCCAAATCATTACACCACTTGACAATTGATTTTGCATCTGTCAACTTTGCACTATCTTTATACTTTAACTCTTCTCGTGCTAATTCTCTTTTCACGCATGCTCCTACACCATCATGCTCCCCCTTTCCATGTACAGCCTCACAAAAGTTCCACATATGTTGAACACGTATAATGACACACATCTTGCACAACCAGTAGAACATGCATGAGCTCTTGACCTGTGTTGCATAGTTATCAGACCATTTTATATGTTGATTGTATTTTATGCCCCTTTGAGCCAAACCACTGTAGAACATCTGGAAGCAACCTTGCACGAACTCTGGAGAATGTGTGCAATCATCACCAATGTAAAAGTGGTACTCCCTCAATACCTTCCTTTACTCATCTGTACTATCAGATGCATGAATGAATGTATGTGCACAAATATCAAAACTTGTGTGGAGTTGTAATACTATGACTGCACCTCATGTTGTGGCTATAGAGTGTAGTTCTTTGCAAAGTCAACCACGGATACTATGCTTCCAACTAGAAAGGTGTCCTTGTATAGCTTGAACTATATGTCCAACCATCAGGCTCTACGGGTATGCATTGCATACTCAGACAGTACACTGTTAGGCAATGTGGTCATAAATTGGTACACTGGAATCTTCTCAATAACCAAATCACACCCTTTTTCTTGAGACCCATATTTTGTAGCATATGCCATTGGTTTATACTTCCCGAACCTTACTAGTTTCTATCCCACCCCATTTGTGCTTTCCATATGTTGACATACTGGCATACGTTGGAAGCCACCTAAATGCTCACATGAACCATCCAAGCATGTTGTCCTATAGAATATCTAGCCATCCTCTATTTCACATAATTTTTTTGATAAGAACTCTCTTGAAGATTTTGGTGGGGCTTCTCTGCCACAATCCTGCAAAACATCATTAGTATGCAAATCTAAACATATAGAATGATAAACATCATAATGGTTAGAAAATTCAATACGTAGTCTACAACAAAAAGTAGTGTGTGTGTGATTTATCTTGACATAAAAAGGTTTAAGAAGTTCAAAAAATCTTTGAGAAATACTAATTTGAGGATAATCATTTTCAAATTTCTGAAAAAATTGGGTTTAAGTCATATCCAAAATATGCGTTGGATGTGGCTCACGATTCCGACTACTGATTCTCCTTCTTACCACATCCCTTTGATTCAGAGATGGCCTTGTGTTATTCTTCCAATACTCTTCAATTAGTGTTCTCAAGGATTCAAAAACCTCTTTATATTTTCATGACGGTCTCCCCGAGAATTCCCATAATTCATTTGTATCATTGCCCTCAATTCTTTGTCACCTTTGAATGGCTCTTGATAATGTTTTTCTACTAATTCCCGTTTGTTCACTGGCATTTTTAATTAGGAAAGCTCTCTTTTTTTGAAAACTTACCAAATTCGATGTAATGACACGTCGAGTGACATTATTATCCTTTGAGCGTGAGGTCTTACCTACACTCTCATAAGCATCCATTAGATTCTTCACAATAGTGTCTTCACTCAATGCATTCGATGTTCTCAACCCAAGAGTCTTCATGATGTTCCTATACTTTACACCCTGCATCATTTCAACAAATAGTTGACATCTTGCAGTCTCATTTAGCCTTTCAAAGAATCATTCCCAAATCTTATCAGCATATCTTCTACAAGTGCATGTTGAAATCTTACCTTCCATGTGCTGCAAAATCTCATCATCAATATTAATCAAATACTTTGGCTTTCTATGCAAAATTATTAGTGGTGCTCTCCTAGGTACATACATCTCAACATTAGGAATTTCCTCAATATTTAATTGAGGTGGGCTAGATTCCATACCTTCGATCGAGGGTAGAGAAGAAGACATACCTTGAGGTTCACATGGGGATGATGGCATACCTTCTTCATCAATTTCGAGTAATGATGTACTCTCAACTTGAGATGTGTTGGATGGTGTCCAACAATATTCACTTGCGGTACATGGTGTCCCTCCATATTCACTTGCAGTAGATGGTTTCCATCCATATTCACTTATGCTAGATGGTGTCCCTCCATATTCACTTGTGCTTAATGGTTTCCCTTCATATTCACTTGTCATAGAGGGTGTGTCTCCAACCACGGTATTTGAATTTGTCTTACGACGATGCTTTCACATTCGTGCTTGTTGTGCTACCAAGTCCCATTCTCTTTTTGACAGTTGAGGTTCCTCTACAATTGGGTTGTTTTCATCAATCATTTCCAATTTCTTTTTTTCATGATATGCCGCCACCCGAACTCTCTCCTTTTCTTTCAAGGTTTTGTTCTCTTCGTCTGTTAGTTTCCTCTTTGAATTTTTCTTCGGCATGGCAGATAATTTTATTTGTACAATGGTAATGAGATGAATATTACTTCCTAAAAAATGTATCCATTCAAGTTAATTGAAAAATATATTTCATTGAAGGCTTCATTTAAATAATACTTACAATCATCGTGTACAAAATTTAACCTAGCATGTAGACAAATGTGTACAAACTATGGAAGCACTAGGCTAGCCAGAGCACATTTCTAACTAAAAGTGAATAACTATGATGGTGATTCTAAAAAATAATGAGTGAATGGAATTGTGAGTGTTTGATAAGTTTTTGGTGTAGGAGCACCTTGCCAATCTATGCTTCCATTTGAAATTTGATTCAATTTTGGGTATCTTCATGTTGTAAGAGGGTCATTAAATACATTTTCCATGTACCTTGTTATATTAGCTTTCAAAGGCATGTTATTTGTTAGTTATAGGAATTGGGGGGAGTTTTCTTCCATTTAAAAAGGTTTAAACAACCTCCATTGGCTCGAAGGGAGGATTTTTGTTCATTTTGAAATCCATTTTTTTGATAAAAAAATGTTGTTTTCCATAAATTCACTATTTTTTTTGCATTTTCCTACACTTGTACGGATCTATACAACCTCCCATTGATAGAAAAATAATATAATATTGTAGGCACATGTCTTAACTCTCTAATGCACCAGTTCTAAGGGCTTAATAGTACGTTTGAAGGGAGCAATTGACAATTTTCTGAAACTGCTCATTTGAAGCCAGTCAAGGGTTTGAGTAGGATTTAATTATGAAATGACCATCCCACCTACTATTGTGACTTTTTTCTCAGTGGGATGGCATGCAAATTGTTAGAGTATGGTCCTATATTGTTGAACATTCCTTGGAATGAAACTAATGACAATAGGATGGGGTTCTTAGGCTGAAACAAGCACTTTTCCATGAGAATTTGAGGAACCAAGGAGTGATTTTGAAAAATTGTTGAAGGAGTGGTATATGTAATGAAATTTTTACCTTGTGTAGGGTATTTTGAATATTTTTGATTCTTTGGAATGGTCTAGGAAGGCTTGGGTATAGGAGTTTCTATAAACCCTCCCTCTTTGCATTGAAAAATGGGGGTTTTTGTATTGGATGCCTAGTTGAGTGGGTAAGGTCCCAAGACCTAGAAAATATCTTGTTTTGAGACCTAATTAAAGAATTCTTTTGGGTTTGGAAGTCTGGTGTGAGGATCTAAGGGTAGTTTCTTTTTAAAATTGGCCTACTTGGAGGCCTAAAATAGTGAAAAGGTCAGATTTATTGAAGTTGTCCCAAAGGAGTCATGTGATGGGTTAAGGTATGTCTTGCAACATTGAAATGGGTGCTAGAATCACTCTTTTATTTTCCTAGTGTTTTGGAAATTTTTGGAGTTAAGGGCCCAGAACTAGTTTTGCACAGTAACTAGATTCGAAGGGTGAAATGTGGGAAATAGTGTTTATGTTTGTTGTCCAGCTTGGAGGAGTGTTGGGATTGGTCCATTAGGCCTTTTTAATCTTTTTAGATGCCTTGGTTTGGGAGATACATGTGACAGTTTGCAGATGCTTGGCTACTAGTAATGTGGATAGTGAGCATAGGACTAAGTCTATGTGTAAGGGCATATTTCTAAAGGGTTTCATTTTTGTTGTACTAACTCAAAAAAAGATTCATTAAGAAAAGAATGGTTTGGTTGTTCCTTAAGAATTATAGTTTGCATTTGTAAACAATGGTGCCATTATGGAAGATTTAAGATAACTTGTGAATGACATAATCATTGGTTGATTTTTTGAGGAACCTAGTTGATTGTAATCAATTATTTTTAAGATTTTCAGGGTGTTTTGAATGTCCTTAAAAGGAATTGGGAAATTTTAATGCTAATTTTATTATATGAATCAAATGTTTTGTGAAGGGAAATATAGTTGAATAAGTGTTTCGAGAAAGGTGTTGATTTCTTCCTTTGTATTGCATCAGTTTGTGTAGAGGTATTGGAAGGTTTTTGGACCTTTCAAAGGAATGGGAGAGGCTTGGAGTTGTATTAAAGGATGATTTTTGGTGAATGGTTCTGAGTTTCTAATCAACTTTATGCTATGTTACAATCAATTTTATGATGGTTAATCTATTTTTTTGAGTCTGAAAAAGAGTTGAAACCAAGTTCTAATGTTTTGATGAAAAGATGATTGAGTTTATTTGTTGATCTGCTTCAATTTAATTTAGGGTCAGAAGTACCCTTGATGAATTGTGGATCCTGGTAGATGTTCTGCATCAAGTTTAAAATAGTAATTGGCAAGTGTATATAATTGTGTATATAATGGTAATTTAAAATGTGCATTGACAACCTAAGGTTATAATGATAAACAAAAATGAAAGCAAGCCATAATAGAATGAAAGAAAATTTGTAAAGACTTCACATACCTAAAAACCAAACTTTCAAATGGAGGAGTTCAACCCAATTATGTAGGCTTAGCTTCTTCTTTC
Organism: Sequoiadendron giganteum; assembly: GCA_007115665.2. Classification (NCBI taxonomy): domain Eukaryota; kingdom Viridiplantae; phylum Streptophyta; class Pinopsida; order Cupressales; family Cupressaceae; genus Sequoiadendron; species Sequoiadendron giganteum. The sequence continues at coordinate 245,282,939 of CM021107.1, forward strand.
TTGAAACTCCACAACAATTTGAAATGTTCAAAATCTTGTTCCCCTCCAAACTTCAATTGATATTATATGTCTTTCAATGTGGAAAATATCCTATTTCATGCAAAGGCAATAGAAAGATCATGCAAAAGGTGATGGAATGTGAAAAACATGCTTGCACACTTCACAACCTAATCAAAAAGCCATTTTTGTCGGAGCACGTGTAGAACCAGGGGAATATGAGGATTGTGGGCCTTGAAATCATGGGTATATAGAGTTTTTTACCATTTTAGTGGAGTACAAAATGCGCTCGCGTTATAACATGAGTGTTCTATGTGAAATATCATTTTCTTTGTATATTTATTTTCTCCCTCTTTGTCTTTACCCTCTATCCTAATTCTAAAGAGGGAGGGAGAGGGACTGGGAGAGAAATATTGAGAGAGGGAGGTAGAGGGAGAAAGGGAGAAAGAGAGAGTGGGAGAGAAATAGGGAGAGAAGTATGGAGAGGGAGAGGGGGACAAATAGTAGTGGGAGAGAAATGGATGGAGAGGGAGAGGGAGAGAGGGAGGGAGAGGCAGAGGGTTAGAAATAGAAAGTGGGAGACATGGAAATAGATAGGGAGGGAGAGAGGGGGAGAGTTGGAGAAAGAGATAGTGGGAGAGGAAAAGGGAGAGAGGGAGGGAGAGGGAGTGGGAAAGTAATATGGAGAGAGGGAGGGAGAGGGAGAGGGGTATAAAGAGAGAGTGGGAGAGAAAGAGGGAGAGAGGGAGGGAGAGGGAGAGGGGAGAAAGAGATAGTGAGAGATGGAGGGAGAGGGAAAGGGAGAGGGAGAGAGAGAGGGAGAGGCAGAGGATTAGAAATAGAAAGTGGGAGACATGGAGATAGATAGGGAGGGAGAGGGGTAGAGTGGGAGAGAAAAAGGGAGAGAGGGAGGGAGAGGGAATGGGAGAGAGAGGTGGAGAGAGGGAGGGAGAGGGAGAGGGGGAGAAAGAGAGAGTGGGAGAGAAAGAGGGAGAGAGGGAGGGAGATGGATAGGGGGAGAAAGAGATAGTGGGAGAGATGGAGATAGTGAGGAGGAGAGTGGGAGAAAGAGAGAATGGGAGATAGAGATGGAGGGAGAGAGGGGGAAGAGTGGGAGAAAGAGAGAGGGAGACGGTAGATAATTCTTCTTCAACCCTAATCCCTCTAACCCTATACCCTCTTAATCCTTGAACCCTCAACCCTCAACCCTTAAACCCTAATCTCTATACCCTCTTAATCCCTAAACCCTCAACCCTAAACCCTTCAACTCTAATCCCTCTACCCCTATACCCTCTTAATCCCTAAATCCTCAACCATTAAATCATAATCCCTCAACCCTCAACCCTTCAACCCTAATCCCTCTACTCCTATACCCTCTTAATCTTTGAATCCTGAACCCTCAACCCTTAAACCCTAATCCCTCAACCCCTATACCCTCTTAATCCCTGAACCCTGAACCCTTAAACCCTAATCCCTCTACCCCTATACCCTCTTAATCCTTGAACCCTCAACCCTCAACCCTTAAACCCTAATCCCTATACCCTCTTAATCCCTAAACCCTGAACCCTGAACCCTTCAACCCTAATCCCTCTTCCCCTATACCCTCTTAATTTTTGAACCCTCAACCCTCAACCCTTAAACCCTAATCCCTCAACCCCTATACTCTCTTAATCCCTGAACCCTGAACCCTGAACCCTTAAACCTCTACCCCTATACCCTCTTAATCTTTGAACCCTCAACCCTCAACCCTTAAAACCAAATCCCTATACCATCTTAATCCCTGAACCTTGAACCCTGAACCCTGAACCCTTGACCCTAATCCATTTACCCCTATACCCTCTTAATATTTGAACCCTCAACCCTCAACCCTTAAACCCTAATCCCTCAACCCCTATACCTTCTTAATCCCTCAACCCTCAACCCTTCAACCCTAATCCCTCTACCCCTATACCCTCTTAATCATTGAACCCTCAACCCTCAACCCTTAGACCCTAATCCCTTAACCCCCATACCCTCTTAATCCATGAACCCTCAACCCTTAAACCCTAATCCCTCAACCCCTATACCCTCTTAATCCCTCAACCCTTCAACCCTAATCCCTCTACCGCTATACCCTCTTAGTACTTCAACCCTCAATTCTTCAACCCTAATCCCTCTTAATATTTGAAACCTCAACCCTCAACCCTTAAACCCTAATCCCTCAACCCGTATACCCTCTTAATCCCTAAACCCTCAACCCTTAAACCCTAATCCCTCAACCCCTATACCCTCTTAATTCCTGAACCCTAAACCCTCAACCCTTCAACCCTAATCCCTCTACCCCTATACCCACTTAATCCTTGAACCCTCAACCCTCAACCCTTCAACCCTAATCGTTCTACCTCTATACGCTCTTAATCCCTTAACCCTCAACCCTTAAACCCTAATCCCTCAACCACTATACCCTCTTAATCCCTGAACCCTCAACCCTTATACCCTCTTAATCCCTTAAACCCTTAACCATCAACCCTTCAACCCTTCAACCCTCCAACCCTAATATGTCTACCCCTATACCCTCTTAATCCTTGAACCTTGAACCCTTAAACCCTATTCCCTATACCTTCTTAATCCCTCAACCCTTAACCCTCAACCCTTCAACCCTAATCCTTCTACCCCTATAGCCTCTTAATATTTGAACCCTCAACCCTCAACCCTTAAACCCTAATGCCTCAAACCCTATACCCTCTTAATCCCTGAACCCTCAACCCTTAAACCATAATCCCTCAACCCCTATACCCTCTTAATCGGTCAACCCTCCACCCTCAACCCTCAACCCTCAACCCTCAACCCTTCAACCCTAATCCGTCTATCCCTATACCCTCTTAATCCTTGAACCCTCAACCCTCAACCCTCAACCCTTCAACCCTAATCCCTCTACCCCTATACCCTCTTAATCCTTGAACCCTCAACCCTCAACCCTTAAACCCTAATCCCTCAACCCCTATACCCTCTTAATCCCTCAACCGTCAACCCTTCAACCCTAATCCCTCTATGCCTATACCCTCTTAATCCTTGAACCCTCAACTATCAACCCTTCAACCCTAATCCCTCTACCCCTATACCCTCTTAATTGTTGAACCCTCAACCCTCAACCCTTAAACCCTAATCCCTCAACCCCTATACCCTCTTAATCCCTGAACCCTGAACCCTTAATCCTTAATCCCTCAACCCCTATACCCTCTTAATTCCTTAACCCTCAACCCTCAACCCTTCAACCCTAATCCGTCTACCCCTATACCCTCTTAATCCTTGAACCCTCAACCCTCAACCCTTAAACCCTAATCCCTCAACCCCTTAACCCTCTTAATCCTTCAACCCTCAACTCTACGCCTTTCAAACCGAATCCCTCTACCCCTCTACCCTCTCAATCCTAGAACCCTCAACCCTCAACCCTTAAACCCTAATCCCTCAACCCCTATACCCTCTTAATCCCTCAACCCTCAACCCTCAACCCTTAAACTTTAATCCGTCAACCCCTATACCCTCTGAATCCCTCAATCATTATCCCTTAAACCCTAATCCCTCAACCTCTATAACCTCTACCCTATAACCTATGAATCCCTCATCCCTAAAATCTAAACCCTTAATCCCTAACCCATAAACCCCCTACCCTCTACCGTCAATCCTCTACCCTCAACCCTAATCCCCCAACCCTTAAACCCACTTAGTAAACTCTCTGCCCTAATCCCTCAACCCTCTTGACTCTTAAACCCTCAACCCTTAAACCCTTAAACACTCAACCCTAAACCCTCGACCCTCAACCCTAACCCCTTAAACCCTAAACTGTTAAACCCTCTACCCTCTACCCTCTACCCTCTACCCAATACTCTCTACCATAAACCCTAATCCCTCATTCCTTATATCGTGAAATCCAAGAAAAATCTCTACCCTAATCCCTAAACCCTCAACCCTTAATCTCTCAACCCCTATAACCTCTACCCTATATATTGGACCCTTGACCCTATACCTTAAACCCTCAATCTTCAACCCTCAACCCTTAAACCTTCTACCCTTTACCCAATACATTAAATGCTCAACCCTCAACTCTCAACCCTCAACCCTTGATCCTTAAACCTAAACCCTCTACCCCTTAAATTGGACCCTAAACCTAATCCTTCAACCATATACCCTCAAACCTATATCCTAAACCCTCTATCCTCAACCAAGTAAACCCTTAACCCTAAACCCTAAACCCCAAACCCTTCAACCCTAAACCCTTAAACCTTCTACCCTATAACCTCAACCAAATACCCTCTACCATAGACCCTATTCCCTCAACCCTCAAACCTTAAACCCTAATAACCTAGAAACCATAAACCCTATACCCTCAAACCCTATCACTTTCTCTCTATCTATACATCTCACCTCTCCCTCCCTCCCTCCCTCCTACCCTCTATAATTGTCTCTATCTACTGTCTCCCTCTTTCTGCGTACCGCTCATTCAATCAATCCCTACCACCCTCTCTCGCTCCCTCTATCCATCTCTCTTTATGTCCCTCCCACTCCATACCACTCTCTCCCACTACCTCTCTCTTCCTCTCTCTCATGTCTCTCCTTCCCACCTCCTCTCTCTCTTAGGTCTCTCTCTCTAGCAAACTACATAGGTAACTCCCTCTTTTTATTTCTCCCCTCTCTCTATCTATCCCTCCAACCCTACCTAGATAAGTCCCTCTCACTCCTTACCCCTCTTTCTCTACCTCTATCAGGTCACTCCCTCCCACACCCTCTCCCTCTCTTAGGTCTTTGACTCACACTCCCTCTCTCTCCCACTCCCTCTCTCTCACAATCCATCTCTCTCACACTCCCTCTCTCTCCCACTCCCTCCCTCTCACACTCCATCTCTCTCACACTCCCTCTCACTTCCTATCTCTCAAGTCTCTCCCTTTGGCACCCTACCTACATAACTCTCTCTTTCTCTTCGTCTCTCTCTCTCCCCCCTCTCTCTCTCCCTCTCCCACCCCCCCCCTCTCTCTCCTTCCCTCTATCCCTCCCACCCTACCTAGCTAAGTGCCCCTCACTCCAAACCCTTCTCTCCCACTCCCTCTCTCTTAAACTCTCACTTCCACCCCCTCTCCATCTCTCTAGATTCTCTCTCTCTCTTTAAATTCTCCCTCCATCTAAAGACATACATAAATGCATACATACAAGCATACATACATACATGACATACATGTACATACAAACATGCAAATATATTAGCATAAATTCAATATATTGGCATTTAACATAAAGGAAGACATAACGCAAGCTCGTTATAATGCGCTCGCATTATGTTCTAGTTGACATGTTCCTTGCAGAAGCAAAAACCATGTGAAAAGTGAGATATAATGTGAGCACATTATAAGGCACTTGCGTTATATCTTGCTTTGGGAATTCCTGAGCCTTAGGCTTGGTATTTTCCTTGGAATACCAACCCAAAGGCTTTGAGGGCATTCCCAACGACTAGAGACATGTTTTTAAAAAATCCACCATATTTCTCATAAATGAGTTTGTGCTCACCGTTAGGATTGCACGTGGTTCAATATCAAAAAAATCGAACACATGGGTAATGATGGGTTATCTCTTAGCTATCCAACGATGTAATTTTTTTCACTTTTTGAAAATTTTAAGTCTTTCATCCATAATTTATTTTATTTGTATGTCTTTGTTTTGCCAAAAAGCAGTGTTTGGTATTTTTTTTGTTAGAAATTAACCGTTCATCAATTTTTCGAATAAATTACATTTTTAGAAACTAGAATCCATTCTACAAAATTAAAAAATAAAAAATAAAAAAAATCAATTAGTTTCCAAAATTTGTAAGGGTAGCACGACCAAAATTCTATTTTCAGGAAATGTCCACTTCGCAAATTAGTGAAAAATCAAATATTCATTAAAAAATTATCAGAAAAATCATGCATCAACTACATACTGTTAGCTAACTTATGACCAATGTGATTTTAAAACTACTTAAAAAAAGGTCACCGTACGAGGGTCGTACAAGAGTTGCTATGCTATGTTTTTCTAACAAAAACAACACCGATTTGTGTACATCCCTCATTTGAACTGCTTAATCTCAACCATTTTCATTATAAATTAGTAGTTTAGAAAGTAGACTCGGAGCACTTGAATCCATTCTTTTTGTTCCATCTCAAAATTTTGAGTCTAAGTATCCTCAATTTCACGTCCAAGGTCAGTATTTCATGATTTCAGAAAAATGTTGTCCACTTAAGTCCCCTTTTTGGGAACCATCTTGGTGCACTTACCCTTATATTGGACCTTTTGAGATTTTAGAGGAAGTGAATCTAGTAGCTTATCAAATCACGTTGCCATCAAATCTTGCTAGAACGCATAGTGTTGTCCATTTTTCCTATCTTAAAAAGTATATACAAGGGAATAATCATGTAATTGATTGGACTGATTTTTAGGTATGAGATCCCAGAGTAGTAAATCTTGAGCCCATCAAGGTGCTAGGAAAATGTAAGCTACGCTTGCATAGCAGAGAGGTCTTACAATGCAAATTCCAATGGGACTAGTACACAAAAGACTCAACTACTTGGGAGGACTATGTGTAAATTCAACAAAAAATTCCTAATATTCTTAATTCTTTCTAGAATGTTTGAACAATGTGATGTTAGTTGTTATGTTTAGTAATGCCTTAGGTAATCAAGGATGATGACTCATAATGGGGGAGTATGTTACAACCCAATTTTGTAGCTACTATTTACTATTACTACATAGGGTAAATATGGATGTAATTTGAATTCTGGAGATGAATAAATTATTCATGTACCTCGTTATCAATATGAATGTTATCTTATTTGATGATTGTCTCATTTGATGTTATCTCAGTTGATGTTATTCATGGTTAAATACTGCATATATATGAATGTATGGTTATTGAGTTATCATTATTCTAACTTCGGAGATACTTATATTTATACCTCATATGTTGTGAATAATTGAATTACATGTGCATGTGTTAGTGGATTTAGGTATGTGTTCATTCCTCCAGGTGGAGGAGAAGTATCACTCAGGAGAAGATCTTGGTCAGGTAACCGGTAAAATTAAACTATCCGAGCATATACACACACCACATTAGAATGATTTAGTTGAATTAGTTTGGTGATTTTTATTTATTAAGCTTTTGAGATCTTTCTTATACTATTATGATTATATTAAAAAGTGGGATGTATGTGGATTTATATGTATATATATGCACATGTATGTCAATGGAATCTAATGACATGTATATGCACATGTATAGATATACCACATGTAAACACTTATTAATATGATTGTAATCATGAATAGCTACATGTGAAATTGAATGTGGACATATATATATAGTATATACACGTATCCATTTGTATATGTATATCGATACATGCATAAATTGGCAAATGGACACAATCATATAGATGCATCGATATAGATATACCTACACATACGTGTATATAGAGGCATATACATTTATAGAAATATATATAAATACATGAAAGTATTTAAATATATATGTGTATATAATATATAACATATATTAATAATATATATTTTACATATTGCATATGTTATTAGAATTCAACTATCTCTTATTTGATGGAAGCCAATTTATAAGGTTGTTTGTAGTCAATAAAGACTATGAAATAGAGGTCGATAATAGTCATTAGTGACTATGATTAATAAATCTGATAGAATAGCTTATAACTATTTGTGTGTAAACTAATTATCATTCTAAAAGAAATGTGGTATAATACATAATAATGTGTTTGATATAACTATCAATAATAAGCTTGACTTGGTCGACGCCGTTAGTAAGACCGACCTTGAGTTTTTCAACTACTTTATGAGCCTTTGGTTGATTCATACTCTAAGTGGATCAATGATTTCTTGTTGTAACTGGATGGTAGTTGAACATTTCTTTTGGCAGTTAACCATGACAAATATGAAGGTAAGTATGGTGCCACCTTTGAATCTTAGTTATTGTAGTTTTCTTTTCTTTGTGGAAAATCGATTTTAGAATGAGTGGATTGAATAAGTCTTTGGATTTTTGTCACTAAGAAATCGACTTGTAGCTAATTATGTTGAGTATTAGATTGAGAATTCATCACCTTTCTAATTTTTTTCATGTGTTGCTTTGCATGGAACTTGCTATCCAATAGCATATATAAACTATAGGCTTTGAGGAGACCATGTTGCTCTATAAATATTTGAACAATTTCATTGGGAAATGACACATTTCTTCCATAAGATTATATATCTTTTGCAATTCCTATTTCTGCATTTTACCAACCATACTTTGTTTTACATTGAGAGAGAAAAAGGGAAGTGAGTTCATTTAGTTGTGAGGAAGATATATGTTTTGAGAGGAGTAAGCTATCAACTTGAGAGATAGAGTTTTATTTGAGAAGTTGATTACCAAGCTTGCTACTATTAGAAAAGTTGCATTTCTTCCATTTGATTAGATTAGCGATAACAGGCATGGGGATCTCTTCTTCTTTGTTATTTACTTTTGGAATGATGTGTCTTTCATGCATGATTGAAATGTATTTTCCAATATGTGTTTTAGAGATATTTGAATGTTTTGAAAAGGAAATTGAAGCTTTTATGTTGTTTTGATAATGTGTTTTTAAGTACTCCATAGTAGGAGAAGAGTGTTTATCATAGGTATTATATACTAGGTATGATTGAACATAAAAGGAACATATGGTACACTTAGCTAAGTTATTCATTTAACTAGGAAAGCCTGTGTCTACTCCTAGGAGAGATAATCCAGTGTGGGAGGGAGTTTTGTGTATTTACGTGTAAGTAGGATTATTCCAAGTATATAGGTTATCTGGGATGATGGGCTATCCATTGAAGTAAATACCTATGTATAGCTCAAGATAGCCTTAAGTCAAATCAGCCTTGAGTACTGTATGTAATAGATGACTTCATTTGAAGTAATCAATGCGAACTCTTTGGACAAAGTAGTGTGAATGTCCAAGACTCCACTAGGTATCTTCAAAAATAAATTTCTCAACATACTTTAGATAGATGCATTTAATATATCTATACTAATAGTATGATACTATTGATATAATATTTCAAAAATCCATATTTTTTCTTGTTATTATATCTGGATCTAGAAACAACAATTAGAATTATGATACTAGTCATATAATCTATATACAAGTAGAAACTTTGTCTAAATTATATGAAGAAAAACTCACAATATTTTTGAATTATTAAAAATAAATTTAAAATATTTCCAATAATTTAAACTTTTTACCATCTTGAATTTAAACCTATGTCAATTTTTATTTAATTATTTTAATTAATTATTTAAAAATACACCTTTACCCACTTTTTTTAGTTTAAATAAATTTCAAACACCACACTCTTTACAATTTGGCCTTAGTGATTTTTTTATACGCTAGAAGGTAATTTACCTTGGAAAATTCTTCTTAAGAATTTTATTACTTTTAGAGGCTCTAACCTATGATAATTGACATGACCTAGAAATTAAAAAATTTATATAAAAAAGAAGAAGATAAATATTTGTGAAGGAGAGTAAGGTTTAGACACTTGGTTCCATGTGAATGAGGAGTAGGAAGATTCCTTTTGTTACCATTCATTTGTTATTAATGAAGATAATTCTACTAGTTTGTAGATCTATGTGATGCTTCATTAATATCCTCCTTGAAATAACTATAAATGAATTAAAAACTATAAGAAGGTTGGTCCTTGCAAAATTTTATAATTTTTTCTTAAGAATGACTATGAAACTAAGTTGATTGAGGTTTCAAACATCTCATTAATATTCAATTTATTAAGTTCCATTCATATCATAGAGTTGAAAGTATTTTCAGTAGAACATTATTAGTAGGTGATCCTAATCAAAAGAAGGATATGCCTAGGAAGTAGTGATAAATAATAATACATGTTTTAGATGAGTGTGTAGGGAGGATAACTAGGAGAAATGAGTATAAGGAGTATCCTATCAAATGGAAAGGGAAGGAAATAGTAGTAGGCCAACTTGGATAGTTGAATAAATCTTCCTTACTTCTCTAATTTTGAGCCTTTATTTTATATATATATATTAACCTTAAGTGTCTAGTGCAAGATAATTTCAAGGCTCTAGTGATCTTGCATTACCTGAAAATATATTTTTAAAATTTGATCTTTTATTATTATTTTTTACTCATAGATATTTTGTTATCACTATGTATATTCATTTTTTAATCACATACCTATAGTTAAAATTTCCTTTGAATGCTACTATATATTGTTATTCAATTATCCATAGTTAAATCATATTATCTTAATGGTACCTTGAAGATGTCCACATGCTCAAGGTTGTATTGTTATTCTTTATTATAAAATAAGATGTATTATTTTATAAAAGGGGCTTAATTGAGTATATATGTGACCAATAGTCCTAGGGAGGTTCATAAGGCTTAAAATTTCATTGTTGTCAACATCACCTTATTATATAACTATTATCTCACTATAAAAGGATGAAATATAACTAGTACAAAAGTAGTGAATATTGGAGATAAAGAATATTGAAGATCACACATCAAAAAGGACTATGGATCTTGGTATATATTTATTTTGATGCAATAATATTATAGATTGATCAATTATATATGCTAACATATGTAGTATATATAATTTGAAATATTACATCATCTTATTTTTCATTATTTCTTAAAGAATTAAGTTCGTGTATGTACTTACATTTGTTTTAAAAAAAAAAATTGTGATGCATGAATAAAGTGTCTTTCATTATACCCTTTATATATAGCTATATTACTAATGTATACAATTTTTCTTGAAAGGCTCTTTATTCTTAAATATAATAATTATTAGCTCCTAAAAATTGTATGTAGATAGGCCCATTTGGTAGCTTGTTTTTCTCAATATCAATATGCTAAGAGGCATAACCTACGATGGTGGTAGAGGAGAAGCATATGATGTCATAACAATGAAAAAAAAGTTAAAACAAAAAACTATTCAGAGGTTATGTTTATTTTCAAATATAAAATCCATACATCTAAACAAAATAACATAGCTTTGTATTGAATAAAATAGATCTTTTGTATAATAATTTGAAGACATAATTTTTTTTAAATATGTAGTAAATAAGAAACTCTGAAATGAAATAAAATAACTCTTATATGAATAAAAAATTAGTTATATATCCTTTTTAATCTTAAATATATCTATTTGAAAGAGGTGTTTATCCATCCTAGAAAAAAATTTTACAATATTTAATTTTAGAAATAAATATCTTTCATCATCTTTCGATAAATGTATTCAAAATATTTATTCCAATAACATGATATTAATCTATATATAATAAAAAAAATCACCTAAATGATTTGAAAACAAACTTTTACCTTATTAAAAAATAATAATTTAAATAGTTTAAACTTATTATTATCTTCAATTCAGACCTTTACTTTTTTTTTCATGGAAAATTCTCCTCATTGTATTACTTCTTAATCCCTTTAAAGTGTAAAACTTGGCATGGCCTAGAAATAAAAATATTAAAAAAAAGAAAGATAAATATTGGTGGATAATGAGAATAGGGTTTTAGCGAATGTGGAATATGGAAGCTTCTTTTTGTTATCGTTTGTTTGTCAGCAATGAAGAGAAATTCACTTATACGGATGATCCATGTGATCCTTCATTTTCATGTTTAATGCTCACCCATTCAACGAGGAACTCATTACATGGTTTTACAATCTTCTATTCCTCCTTACAAACAATTATAAATGAGAATAGGGAGACAACTAACTGCTAGACAAAATTCACCTATGTACATCAAAAAATGCATGAAAAATATAGACATGAACATACATGGATACATACATAACATGATGAGACCGTCATAGTGTGGGGCCCACCAGATACATGAAACCAGTGGAGGGAACGAAACGTCCAATCTACGGTCAGGCAAGAGTTAATGGTGCCATTAGGTGCGTTTTCTCGCCCATTGTCGGGCCCAGAAAGCAAGCAGGTTAGCTTCGTCGGTAAGTTTCTTATGTGGCGTGGGAAAAGTGGAAGGGAATGATGTGGGCCTTTTCTGTTTGGAGAAAGCAAGGTGAAAATACTACTTGTTTCATGTTTCTTGTCTGCATGTTGAAAAGGAAAGCTGAAGGTCTCAGAGCACATGCATGAATTCGAGGAGAATACTGACCAAATTAGCTGAAGTGTGGAGTGCACGTGGAGGATTTGGAGGAGAATAAACATGAAATCGAGGTGAGGGGTAATTTTGTTGCAAGCAGAGGGTTTTACAAGTTCTTTGTGTTTGAAATTTGGGAAATAGAATGTGGACTATTTCAGTTGTTCGAATGTCTTCAAAATCACACATTCCATTAATGTGTTTCAATTTCACACCATTGAAAAAAGAAAACTAAAAAAATAATTTTGAATGGGAAACGCAGTGCTGGATTTCAATAAAAAACCTGTACAAAATTATTCTCAATGGGAAACACAATGCTAGGTTTCATTTTTTTTAATCTCCTTGTTTTAATGCAGAGGGTTTTACAAGTTCTTTGTCTTTTAAATTTGGGAAACAAAATGTGGAGTATTTCGATTGCTCCAATGTCTTCAAAATCACACATTCCATTGTTGTATTTCAATTTTGCACCTTTGAAAAAAGAAACTACAAATAATAATTCTTAATGGGAAACGCAGTGCTGGGTGTCAATAAAAAAACTATACAAAATTATTCTCAATGGGAAACACAGTGTTGGGTTTCATTTTTTTTTAATCTCCTTGTTTTAATGTAGAGGGTTTTACAAGTTCTTTGTCTTTTAAATTTAGGAAATAGAATGTGGATTATTTCGGTTGCTCCAATGTCTTCAAAATCACACATTCCATTGTTGTGTTTCAATTTTGCACCTTTGAAACATGAAAGTGCAAATAATAATTCTGAATGGAAAAACGCAGTGTTGGGTTTCAATAAAAAAAACTATCCAAAATTATTCTCAATGGGAAACACAGTGTTGGGTTTCATTTTTTTTAATCTCCTTGTTTTAATGTAGAGGGTTTTACAAGTTCTTTGTCTTTTAAATTTGGGAAACAGAATGTGGAGTATTTCGGTTGCTCCAATGTCTTCAAAATCACACATTCCATTGTTGTGTTTCAATTTTGCACCTTTGAAATAAGAAACTGCAAATAATAATTCTGATTGGGAAATGCAGTGTTGGGTGTCAATAAAAAAAATTTACAAAATTATTCTCAATGGGAAACACAGTGCTGGGTTTCATTTATTTTTAATCACCTTGTTTTAATGTAGAGGGTTTTACAAGTTCTTTGTCTTTTAAATTTGGGAACTAGAATGCAGAGTGTTTCAGTTGCTCGAATGTCTTCAAAATCACACATTTCATTGTTGTGTTTCAATTTCATACATTTGAAAAAATAAACTGAAAATAATAATTCTGAATGGGAAACGCAGTGCTGGGTTTCAAGAAAAAAACTGTTTAAAATTATTCTCAATGGGTAACACAGTGTTGGGTTTCATGTTTTGTAATCTCCTTGTTTTAATGTAGAGGGTTTTACAAGTTCTTTGTCTTTTAAATTTGGGAAATAGAATGTGGAGTATTTCAGTTGCTCCAATGTCTTCAAAATCACGAAGTCCATTGTTGTGTTTCAATTTTGCACCTTTGAAAAAAGAAACTGTAAATAATAATTCTGAATGGAAAATGCAGTGCTGGGTTTCAATAAAAAAACTGTCCAAAATTATTCTCAATGGGAAACATAGTGGTGAGTTTCATTTTTTTCAATCTCCTTGTTTTAATGTAGAGGGTTTTACAAGTTCTTTGTCTTTTAAATTTGGAAAACATAATGTGGACTATTTCGGTTGCTCGAATATCTTGAAAATATCACATTCCATTGTTGTGTTTCCATTTCGCACCATTGAAAAATGAAACTGCAAATAATAATTTTGAATGGGAAACGCAGTGCTGGGTTTCAATAAAAAAACTGTCCAAAATTATTCTCAATGGGAAACACAGTGTTGGGTTTCATTTTTTTGAATCTCCTTGTTTTAATGTAGAGGGTTTTACAAGTTCTTTGTTTTTTAAATTTGGGAAACAGAATGTGGAGTATTTCGGTTGCTCGAATGTCTTCAAAATCACACATTCCATTGTTGTGTTTCAATTTTGCACCATTGAAAAAAGAAACTACAAATAATAATTCTAAATGGGAAATGCAGTGCTGGGTTTTAGTAAAAAAACTGTCAAAAATTATTCCCAATGGGAAACACAATGCTGGGTTTTATTTTTTTTAATCTCCTTGTTTTAATGTAGAGGGTTTTACAAGTTCTTTGTCTTTTAAATTTGGGAAATAGAATGTGAAGTATTGTGTTTGCTCCAATGTCTTCAAAATCACACATTCCATTGTTGTCTTTCAATTTTGCACCATTGAAAAAAGAAACTACAAATAATAATTCTGAACGGGAAAACGTAGTGCTGCTTCTCAATAAAAAAACTATACAACATTATTCTCAATGGAAAACATAGTATTGGGTTTCATTTTTTTTAATCTCCTTGTTTTAATGTAGATGGTTTTACATGTTCTTTATCTTTTAAATTTGGGAAACAAAATGTGGAGTGTTTCAGTTGCTCCAATGTCTTCAAAATCACACATTCCATTGTTGTGTTTAAATTCGCACCTTTGAAATAAAAACTGCAAATAATAATTCTGAATGGGAAACACAGTGCTGAGTTTCAATAAAAAAACTGTCCAAAATTATTTTCAATGGGAAACACAATGTTGGGTTTCATTTTTTTCAATCTCCTTGTTTTAATGTAGAGGGTTTTACAAGTTCTTTGTCTTTTAAATTTGGGAAATATAATGTGGACTATTTCGGTTGCTTGAATATCTTCAAAATCTCACATTCCATTGTTGTGTTTCCATTTCGCACCATTGAGAAATGAAACTGCAAATAATAATTCTGAATGGGAAACGCAGTGCTGGGTTTCAATAAAAAAACTATCCAAAATTATTCTTAATGGGAAACACAGTGCTGGGTTTCATTTTTTTGAATCTCCTTGTTTTAATGTAGAGGGTTTTACAAGTTCTTTGTTTTTAAAATTTGGGAAACCAAATCTGGAGTATTTTGGTTGCTCGAATGTCTTGAAAATCACACATTCCATTGTTGTGTTTGAATTTTGCACCTTTGAAAAAAGAAACTACAAATAATAATTCTGAATGGGAAATGCAGTGCTAGGTTTGGATAAAAATACTGTTCAAAATTATTCTCAATGGGAAACACAATGTTGGGTTTCATTTTTTTCAATCTCCTTGTTTTAATGTAGTGGGTTTTATAAGTTCTTTGTGTTTTAAATTTGGGAAACAGAATGTGGAGTATTTTGGTTGTTCCAATGTCTTCAAAATCACATATTCCATTGTTGTGTTTCAATTTTGCACCATTGAAAAAAGAAACTGCAAAGAATAATTCTAAATTGGAAAACATAGTGCTGCGTCTCAATAAAAAAACTATACAACATTATTCTCAATCGAAAACACAGTGTTGGGTTTCATTTTTTTTAATCTCCTTGTTTTAATGTAGAGGGTCTTACAAATTCTTTATCTTTTAAATTTGGGAAACAAAATATGGAGTGTTTCGGTTGCTCCAATGTTTTCAAAATCACACATTCCATTGTTGCGTTTAAAGTTTGCACCTTTTAAATAAAAACTGCAAATAATAATTCTGAATGGGAAACACAGTGCTGAGTTTCAATAAAAAAACTGTCCAAAATTATTTTCAATGGGAAACACAATGCTGGGTTTCATTTTTTTTAATCTCCTTGTTTTAATGTAGAGGGTTTTACAAGTTTCTTTGTCCTTTAAATTTGGGAAACAAAAGGTGGAGTATTTCGGTTGCTCTAATGTCTTCAAGCTCACACATTCCATTGTTGTGTTTGAATTTCGCACCTTTGAAAAAAGAAACTGCAAATAATAATTCTGAATGGGAAACACAGTGCTGGGTGTCAATAAAAAAACCGTACAAAATTATTCTCAATGGGAAAGAGAGTGTTGGGTTTCATTTTTTTTTAATCTCCTTGTTTTAATGTAGAGGGTTTTACAAGTTCTTTATTTTTTAAATTTGGGAAACAGAATGTGGACTATTTTGGTTGCTCCAATGTCTTCAAAATCACACATTCCATTGTTGTGTTTCAATTTCGCACCTTTGAAAAAAGAAACTGCAAATAATAATTTTGAATGGGAAACGCAGTGCTGGGTTTCAATAAAAAAACTGTCCAAAATTATTCTCAATAGGAAACATAGTGGTGAGTTTCATTTTTTTCAGTCTCCTTGTTTTAGTGTAGAGGGTTTTACAAGTTCTTTGTCTTTTAAATTTGGGAAACATAATGTGGAGTATTTCGGTTGCTCGAATGTCTTCAATCTGTCACATTCCATTGTTGTGTTTCCATTTCACACCATTGAAAAATGAAACTGCAAATAATAATTCTGAATGGGAAATGCAGTGGTGGGTTTCAATAAAAAAACTATCCAAAATTATTCTCAATGGGAAACACAGTGCTGGGTTTCATTTTTTTGAATCTCCCTATTTTAATGTAGAGGGTTTTACAAGTTTTTTGTCTTTTAAATTTGGAAAACAGAATGTGGAGTATTTCGGTTGCTCGAATGTCTTCAAAATCGCACATTCCATTGTTGTGTTTCAATTTTACACCTTTGAAAAAAGAAACTGCAAATAATAATTTTGAATGAGAAACACAATGCTGGGTTTAATAAAAAAACTATCCAAAATTATTCACAATGGTAAACACAATGCTAGGTTTCATTTTTTTCAATCTCTTTGTTTTAATGTAGTGGGTTTTATAAGTTCTTTGTCTTTTAAATTTGGGAAACAGAATGTGGAGTATTTCGATTGCTCCAATGTCTTCAAAATCACACATTCTATTGTTGTGTTTCAATTTTGCACCTTTCAAAAAATAAACTGCAAATAATAATTCTGAATGAGAAATGCAGTGTCGGGTTTCAATAAAAAAATTGTCCAAAATTATTCTCAATGGAAAACATAGTGCTGGGTATCATTTTTTTTAATCTCCTTGTTTTAATGTAGAGGGTTTTATAGGTTCTTTATATTTTCAATTTGGGAAACAAAATGTGGAGTGTTTCGGTTGCTCGAATGTCTTCAAAATCACACATTCCATTGTTGTGTTTAAATTTGGCACCTTTGAAAAAAAACTGCAAATAATAATTCTGAATGGGAAACACAGTGCTGGGTTTCAATAAAACAATTGTCCAAAATTATTTTCAATGGGAAACACAGTGTTGGGTTTCATTTTTTTTAATCTCCTTATTTTAATGTAGAGGGTTTTACAAGTTTTTTGTCTTTTAAATTTTGGAAACAGAAGGTGGAGTATTTCAGTTGCTCTAATGTCTTCAAACTCACACATTCCAATGTTGTGTTTGAATTTTGCACTTTTGAAAAAAGAAACTACAAATAATAATTCTGAATGGGAAACGTAGTGCTGGGTGTCAATAAAAAACCTGTAAAAAATTATTCTCAATGGGAAACAAAGTGTTGGGTTTCATTTTTTTTTAATCTCCTTGTTTTAATGTAGAGGGTTTTACAAGTTCTTTATTTTTTAAATTTGGGAAACAGAATGTGGAGTATTTCGGTTGCTCCAATGTCTTCAAAATCACACATTCCATTGTTGTGTTTCAATTTTGCACCTTTGAAAAAAGAAATTGTAAATAATAATTATGAATGAGAAGCACAGTGGTCGGTTTCAATAAAAAAACTGTCCAAAATTATTTTCAATGGGAAACATAGTGTTGTGTTTCATTTTTTTTTAATCTCCTTGTTTTAATGTAGAGGGTTTTACAGGTTCTTTGTCTTTTATATTTGGGAAACAGAATGTGGAGTATTTCGGTTGCTCCAATGTCTTCAAAATCATACATTCTATTGCTATGTTTCAATTTCGTACCATTGAAAAAAGAAACTTCAAATAATAATTCTTAATGGGAAACGCAGTGTTGGGTCTCAATAATAAAACTATACAAAATTATTCTCAATGGGAAACGCAGTGTTGGGTTTCATTTTTTTAATTTCCTTGTTTTAATGTAGAGGGTTTTACAAGTTCTTTGTCTTTCAAATTTGTGAAATTGAATGTGGAGTGTTTTGGTTGCTCGAATGTCTTCAAAATCACACATTCCATTGTTGTGTTTCAATTTCGCACCTTTGAAAAAAGAAACTGCAAATAATAATTCTGAATGGGAAACACAGTGCTGGGTTTCAATAAAAAAACTGTCCAAAATTATTCTCAATGGGAAACACAGTGCTAGGTTTCATTTTTTTTAATCTCCTCATTTAAATGTAGAGGGTTTTACAAGTTCTTTGTCTTTTAAATTTGGGAAATAGAATGTGGAGTAGTTCGGTTGCTCAAATGTCTTCCAAATTCCACATTCCATTGTTGTGTTTCAATTTTGAACTTTTGAAAAAAGAAACTGCAAATAATAATTCTGAATGGGAAACACAGTGTTGGGTTTCAATAAAAAAACTATCCAAAGTTATTCTCAATGGGAAACACAGTGCTGGGTTTCATTTTTTCTTTTCTCCTTGTTTTAATGTAGAGGGTTTTACAAGTTCTTTGTTTTTTAAATTTGGGAAACAAAACGTTGAGTATTTCGATTGCTCGAATATCTTCAAAATCACACATTCCATTGTTGTGTTTCAATTTCGCACCTTTGAAAAAAGAATCTGCAAATAATAATTGGGAATGGGAAACGCATTGCTGGGTCTCAATAAAAAAAATGCCCAAAATTATTCTCAATGGGAAACACAGTGCTGGGTTTCATTTTTTTTCAATCCCCTTGTTTTAATGTAGAGAGTTTTACAAGTTCTTAGTCTTTTAAATTTGGGAAACAGAATGTAAAGTATTTCGGTTGCTCGAATTTTCTTCAAAATTTCACATTCCATTGTTGTGTTTCAATTTCGCACCATTGAAAAAAAAAACTCTAAATAATAATTTTGAATGGGAAACACAGTACTGGGTTTAAATAAAAAAATTGTCCAAAATTATTCTCAATGGGAAACATAGTGTTTGGTTTCATTTTTTTAATCTCCTTGTTTTAATGTAGAGGGTTTTACAAGTTCTTTGTCTTTGAAATTTTGGAAACAGAATGTGGAGTATTTCGGTTGCTCCAATGTCTTCAAAATCACACATTTCATTGTTGTGTTTCAATTTTGCACCTTTGAAAAAAGAAACGGTAAATAATAATTTTGAATGGGAAATGCAGTGTTGGGTTTCATTTTTTTGAATCTGCTTGTTTTAATGTAGAGGGTTTTACAAGTTCTTAGTCTTTTAAATTTGGGAAACAAAATGTGGAGTATTTTGGTTGCTCGAATGTCTTAAAAATCTCACATTCCATTGTTGTGTTTCAATTTCGCACCATTGAAAAAAGAAACTGCAAATAATAATTCTGAATGGGAAACATAGTGATGGGTTTCAATAAAAAACTTTCCAAAATTATTCTCAATGGGAAACACAGTGCTGTGTTTCATTTTTTTTAATCTCCTTTTTTTAATGTAGAGGGTTTTACAAGTTCTTTGTCTTTTAAATTTGGGAAATAGAATGTGGAGTGTTTTTGTTGCTCGAATGTCTTCAAAATCACACATTCCATTGTTGTGTTTCAATTTTGCACCTTTGAAAAAAGAAACTACAAATAATAATTCTGAATGGGAAAAGCAGTGCTGGGTTTCAATAAAAAAACTATCCAAAATTATTATCAATGGGAAACACAGTTTTTCAATTTCCTTGTTTTAATGTAGAGGGTTTTACAAGTTCTTTGTCTTTTAAATTTGGGAAATAGAATGTGGAGTATTTCAGTTGCTCGAATGTCTTCAAAATCACACATTCCATTGTTGTTTTTAAATTTCGCACCATTGAAAAAAGAAACTGCAAATAATAATTTTGAATGGGAAATGCAGTGTTGGGTTTCAATTATTTGAATCATCCACTTGAAATGGTAAGGGTTTTTTTATGGCCAGTTGCTTGTTTCTTAACACCCACATTTCTGTTAAGGTGGTAGATTTTTGATCCTAGGTTTTTGTTCGACATGGTGCTTCCTGGTGAAGTTGTGTAACACGAAAATGAGCCAGTACCAATCATTTAGCCTAATCTAATTGGGCTCGAGGAGGAACAACTCAACATTGTTTTTGAGCTATGTTCGCTTGCATGGAAGGAAAAGTCCAGCGATGTTGAATATTGGAGGGTGATCTCTGTCCTAGATAAAGAGGAAGAGGAAGTGAAATTTAATAATTTTCTTGATGAAATGCTTGCAGAGATTTTATGGGGTCTGCCTCCTTCGGATGTTTAGTGAACTTTTTTTCTATCGACTGAAACTTAATCTTTAATTTACATGCATGTAAATTTTGTAATTATGAATAGTCACCGATTTTGTAGGGTGTAATGGAAACGGTGTCTGTTATGCAGCCATGGAGCCTTTTAACCCATATTTTGTATTGAGAAAAAAGCAAATAAGATTGAATCCTTTAGTTTCTAAATATTTTCTTGATCACAAATGTCTTTGTGCTTCTGTGATCATTCTTCAATATGATATTTGCTGAGTCGAAAAGTGTTGATGTTATATTTGTTGAATTTATGATTTCTAAAAGAAATCATCTTGTCAAATTAGTTTTTTGTTTTTATCTTTCTTTGTCTCAATATGGAATGTTACAATACAGTATGACTATCTTCCAAATCACACATTCCATTGTTGTGTATAAATTTTAGTCGATTGATAAGAAAACTCCACAAAATAAATCTGAATGGGAAACATGGTGCTGGGTTCCAGTTATTTGAATCTCCTTGTTTAAATGTAGGGGGTTGTGTCATGGTGGGTTGCTTGTTTCTTAAAACCCAGGGTTTTGCAATATTGAATGTTACAATACAGTATGTCTATCTTCCAAATCACACATTCCATTGTT
This sequence comes from Sequoiadendron giganteum, assembly GCA_007115665.2. Taxonomy (NCBI): domain Eukaryota; kingdom Viridiplantae; phylum Streptophyta; class Pinopsida; order Cupressales; family Cupressaceae; genus Sequoiadendron; species Sequoiadendron giganteum. Next base: position 245,303,910 of record CM021107.1, read on the forward strand.
GTGTTTAACTTTCGCATGATTGACAAAATCAATTGGAAACAAAAAATGTGATTTGGAAAACATGGTGTTGGGTTTAAGTTATTTGAATGTCCATGTTTAAATGTGAAGGGTTGTCTCATGGTGGGTTTCTTTCTTCTTAACACCTCCCGGTTTGAAACATGGAATGTTAGAAAACCATATGAATTTATTCAAAATGCAGATTCCAATGTTGTGTTTGAATTTCGCATGATTGAAATAAAAGTGCAAAAAACAATTGTTATTCAGAGAACATAGTCTTTGGGTTGTTCGACTATCTGATTTCTAGCATGCATTTGTGTTATATTTTATGTGTAGCTCGATTGAATCTATCACCTTTAATTTTCCTTGGTTGAAGCCAAAACGTCCTATTGGTTTTACATGGGTGAGAGCAATGCAAGCACATTTTATCTATGTTTTAATGAATGATTGTTTCCTTCTTCACACAATCCACACTAATTTTAAGTGTTTGTCCAATTTTGTGATTCCCTAGAATTGGGAGAGGTTTGAAATGGAAGAAGCTAGATGAATTGGAGGTGCAAGATGTACAAAATGGAGGCTCTCCTTTTTTGTCTTCCGATTTGGAATGGGCTACTATTTCCGTGAACAAGGATAAGGTCCTTGACCTTGTTGCAACAATTCCTCTTACAAGACTTGATCAGTTCATTCATGGTGAAATGTGCGTTTAAGGTGTAGAAATAAAATTTTCTGACAAGAAAATAAGAGAACCTATGACCTCATGTGCCATCTACGAAAAAAATTATAGTAAAACAATTTTGTATAAGAGGTTTGTATATATCGACATTCGTTTCTATGGAAGAATGATATTTTACTCTCTTGGTTGAACATGATGAGATGATGCCTTTCTTGCAGCTATTGGTGTCAATATGGTCCTACAGACAATAGAAAGCGGCCTCCACCAAATAAGAAACCACATAAAATGTTTATACAAAAGCGAGGTTGTCAATACCACTTTATGGTAAAGGTTATGGAAGGCAAACCTCATGTTGCCTATATTATCTACAAAGAAATGTCCCATGTAGATAAAAACAGTGAATTTTTCCATGGCGTTCATGACACAAGTGGAGAGAAGCATTCTATGTTTTCCGCTAATCTATCCATGGAGTGCAAAAGCTATATTGAAAGCCTTTTGCTCATGGATGTCAGTGTCAATGCAATAATGGATAGACACATCAGTGATTCTTTGTTATGTGGCATGATGTCCAAGAGAGATCAATTCCTTACAAGAAAGGATGTAATGAATGCATGGTGAAAGGTGCGTTGTACTCATGCACAAAAACACAAAGCTGATTCCACAAGTATCCTACTGTGGAGTGGAGAAGACTTTGAAAACTTCTTCTACTTTCAAAGGCCCGATGGGAACAATATGCCTTTTGTTATTAGGGTTCAAACTCCATGGATGTTGGATAGGATGGTTAGCTGCTCGCACAATTCAATCATCTCTATGGATTCCACATTTGCAACTAACAAATATGAGGTGAGGCCTTACAAACATTGACAAATAGTTCATCATTTTTTCAATGATCTTACTGGTTGTAAACTTCACAATGCTCACACCGAGTTGTTCTCTCTATAGTACCCATTGTATACTCTCCTCATTTTCGATGAGCAACATAGTGGTGTGCCGGTTGTGTGGGTAGTCTCCTCATGAAATAATATTGAGGAAATCTTTGTGTGGCTAAATGTATTGCTCTAATGTGGAAGAAGAGCCAGGCCCGACTAGAGAATCAATTCATTTTTGATCGATGATGTGACTGGAGAGATCCAAGCCATACAGTATGTGCATCCATTTCTTCATTTGTGTACCTTTCTCATTTTCTATTCATTTTCAACGCCACTTTTCCATGCATTCGAGCGGTAAACAATATCGATTGTACTATCTATTAGGGTTGCCTTTCAATGTTGTGTGCTTCTATGCCTTTGGCATGTCAAAAGGGCTTGGCTAAAGAATGTATACAAGTATGCAGCCAAGGAGAGGGCAATGGACATCTTTCACAGTCTTGGCATGATCATGATGGCAATCGTTGACACCAAATATTGCGTCACTCAGCTATTGAACTCTTTGTTTGAGGAGTTCAATGATTAGGCTCGATTCTTAGAGTACTTCAAGAAGACTTGGTGCAAAGGAGAAGTTCGAATTGGTCAGTTGACAATTCTCATCACCTCGCATGATTTGCACCATTCAAATTATTTGATGTCACATCTAATACATTGTGGCTTAATTGACTATTGGATGTTTTTGTTCACAACCATGTGGGCAAAAAATCGCAGACTATTCCAACATGCCAACCAGGATACGAATGCAACCCTTGAGTCATACCATTGCGTACTAAAAACTCAGTACTTGTGCGATCGCTCAAAAAAATGAAATAGGAGAATGGACTATTTGTATTACACACTTGTGTATAAAATGGAACCATTCTATAGGCAAAAAGAAAAGTTGCAGCATTATGGTTTTTTGACGAACAAAAAATATTTAAATGTGATCTAGTGTGGAGCAGGCCAAGGCAATTTTAGACGATGACTGTATTCCTAATGAAATAGATCTTGGATGGTACTGGGTGAAAATTCAAAGTAGGTCAATGGACTACCTTGTTCGGAAATTTGGGGAGCACCTATTTGTTTGTGATTGCCCTCGGAGTTTGGAGGGGAACACTTGCAAACATGTTGTCAAGGTTGCTCACTTGATTAAAAGATCATCTACCATTCAAGGGGTGGTCCATGGTAAGTGAATTTCAATTCAAATTGCATTACTTTATTTAAGTCAAATGTGCTTTGCATTTTCTACAGCCTAATACAAATTTATTTTGGGTCCTCATTTAGACGGGGGAGGTCAACAAATTGATTCAAACATAGATTCAACGAGACAATGTCACTGGGGGCTGTAGAAGAAAACAAACCTAATGTTATGACCCATGTGCAAGCTCCTTCTATGACTCATGTATATGATGAACATGTGGTGATGATGTCTCTTTGGAATGACACTAATGATCTCTTGAAGAAAGTGATGCGTACACCGCCACAATCTCTACAACAGGTGCAGTCATATGCAAAATGCGTGGACAGGTTTGTAGAGGACCTACGACAATCAAATGCATTTCCATTTGAATTCATCATGGATCCTGATCAAGCTGCAAGTAGCACCGTTCGCATGCGTTCATGGTTTAGTGCAACTAGGGATCGTCGTCGACGCCCAACCCGGCGTACGAAGCATTCCACACAATAGTTGGATCACCGAACCCCTTTGGATGACTCCTTTCCATTGTCCATGAACAATAGTTTTAATTTGAATGTCAATATGCAATGTCAGACTTCAGTTGCAACTGTTATGGATGTGGCAGAGGATACAACATCTAATAAGGGTGAGTATGAGAAAACCCATTTCAATATCTTTATTGTAATAGGAAATGGTATTGCAGATTCCTTTTTCCAGTATGTGTTTGTACCACGCCATGAACTTTATGATTCCGTTTATGGATTTTTGAGTTCACTTTAGTATTCCAAGCTCGAGAAAGGAGTCCTCATTGCCAACTATCTTTTGCAGGTGTAAACCCAATGGAAGGTATGGTTCAAATTTAATAACTTTGCTTACATAAGTCCACTTTTTTGTATGACATTATATGATTTAAGAAGTGTATTTGTTGAATCATGTAGGGGAAGTGAACCATTCAATGTTTAGTTGCTAATCTTTATAAAATACAAAAGATTTCCAATGAAAAAGGATGCGTATAAGTTGGTGACTAAGGAAAGTGCATTTAAAGGGGATGAAAGTTTGTTGGTAAAGCATGGGCAGACATTTCTAATCATGTTTCATGGTGGTAGAGCATGGGAACGTTTGGAATACAGTATTCTATTAAAGCCTGGTTTGATAGAGCTTTTTTTGTGCATAAAGTAAGGGTTTAGTAGATCAGTGTTGCCTTGAGCCTTTGTATTTCTAAAAGTAAACGATGATTTAAGACCTGCTCCTTTCTAGATTTCGGCTAATTGAGTGCACTTCCAGTGGAAGAGTCATGTTTTCAAGAATTCTTTTCAAAACAATAGCATCTCAAATTATGGTATGCAAAAATTGGCACAAATGGGTTTCTGGAACTAAAAATACCCTATGGAACAAACACTTCAAACAAGCTCTTCTTCATTGTTGTGTACCCCAAGATAGGCATATTTTTCAAACAGAATAATTAAGCCTCAAAAATTCTTCAAGCACGAGTAATTAAGATAGACAAGAAGGTGAACTTCAAGACCTTTTTTTGTTACAGTCTGCAGAAAATAAAAATGTCAAGCGAAACCCACTGTGTTTTCCATCCTCCAATTGTGATCATTTGCATCTTTTGTTCGTAACAAAAATATATTTTGTACAATTCATTACTTCAACTCATGTGATTGCAAGAAATAAAATGCTCAAATTATTTTCCATGTTGGAAAAGACACTGTCGATAGACAGTTACTTAGTTATGAAAAGTTTTCTTTCGCTTTCAATATTTTTTACCAACTGTTTTGTGTGCTTCTAATTAGAAAATGTTGTTGAATGTGCTGAATTTTTTGTTCTCTTTCCTTTCAGGCATTGTTCTTCCCACTGTTTGAATCGTGCATTGCCATATGCCCTTTGGAGATACTGCACGTGTCACCTCGTTCAATTCAAATAATAGGTACAATCTCTTTAGTGCATACATTATCTAAATAAGTCCACTTTGCTCGCTTATGTTTTCACTGTTTCCATTACATTGACAATGTCCTTCTAATTACAGAATGCAAGTCTACCATCTAAAATAGTTGTTTTGTCTTTCATTTCAGGAATTTTATAACCTTTTGGTGCAGTCCTATAAAAGATGTCTCACAGTTCTCAAGCATGGGTGGCTAGTTGGTTGACGAACTACCACCCATATCTTCCATGCAATATTCTTGCTCGAATCGAGGAACTCAACCTCCCGTACAGGTTGCGGGAAAAGATGTTAAGGAGAATTAATAGAAAAGGTCCAAACCGCACAAATTTGCAATATGATAATTATGCTCACTTCTTCAATAGCGTCTTTGGAGTTTGGGTGCATATGGGCATGGATGTTCAATATTACAATCTACAAATAGAGATTATCAATTTATATGATTGGCTAATGTTTGTTTACCGAGAAATTCGAGACCTTTTCCTAGCTGGATGCATATGGAAGGTGTGCATTAGACCAACAGTTATCATACAGAGGCACAATCTTATGGATCAGCTGAGCATGAGGTTTATGAGATTCCTCAAGGGGGAATCTGTGATTAGTAATCACAAAGGTCCTATGGAGGAATGGTTGCTGGTCATGTTGAAATTCAACCACATTGTCAGGTTTGAGATCCACCGTGTCAGGCCCTCCTTCAGGCTGCTTCATGAGAATTATGGGGTGCCAACATTGTATGCTATCAATTCCACCTTGACAATTAGAGTGCAACAAATTCTTCCAGATGCTGAGAACACAGAGATTATACTTGTTTGTAAATGGTTGACACAATCTTCAGTGTGACCAGTATTAAATGTGCATTGTAATTTTGTTCAGATTGTGTAATATTGATGCAAAAGATTTTTACATTTCACCAATTTATGCATATTTTTATTATAAAATTTGACGGTGAACTTGAATACACTATTTTGTTACAGTTTGTGTTTTCCATTTTGCAACTTTTCTTGTGCATCTTCTGATCGAAATGCATAAGGATATTGAAATGGAATATCAAAATCTGCAACTTTTCTTGTCTTCCTACTGTGTGCATAACACTAGCTGATGTCTTACTATTTTTCTTTAAGTAAGGGGTGTCATAAAACAAGAAACTGAAGTTGAAAAGACTATTTTTGTTACAGTCCAGAAAAGAAAATAAGTGAGGCACAACCCACTGTGCTTTCCATGATGCTACTCTTATGTGAATAATGTGTTGGACAAAGATCGAACAAGAGTGTTTTGCTGAAAGCAAGGGTTGTTAAAAATTATGAAGCTCAGATTCAATACATTGTCCTCTTACTATGTGCATAACACTAGCTACTATGTTCTTATAGTTTTTGCAAAGTCAGGGACAACCCATTGTGTTTTCCATACTGCAACAGTTAAGTAAATAATTTTGTTGGAAACATATGAATAGGTAGTGAGCAAGACTATTTTTCTTAAAAAAAGGGGTCTCATAAGACAAGAAAGGGATGTTGAAAACATTATTTTGTTACATTTCGGACAAAAATAAGAAGTGAGCCACAACCCACTGTGATTTCCATGATGCTATTGTTAAGAAGTGACTAGCAGAGATCGAACAAGAGTGTTTTGCTGAAAGTAAGGGTTGTTACCAATTATGAAGCTCATATTCAATAAATTGTCCTCTTAAAGTGTGCATAACACTAGCTGCTGTCTTCCTACTGTTTTTGCAAAGTCAGGGACAACCCATTGTATTTTCCATACTGCAACAGTTAAGTAAAAAAATCTGTTGGAAACATATGAACAGGTAGTGAGCAAGACTATTTTTCTTAAAGATAGGGGTCTCATAAGACAAGAAAGCGAAATTGAAAACATTATTTTGTTACATTCTGGACAAAAATAAGAAGTGAGCCACAACCCATTGTGATTTCCATGATGCTATTGTTAAGAAGTGACTATCATAGATTGAACAAGAGTGTTTTGCTGAAAGTAAGGGTTGTTAACAATTATGAAGCTCAAATTCAATACACTATCCTCTCAATGTGTGCATAACACTAGCTGCTGTCTTCCTACTATTTTTGCAAAGTCAAGGACAACCCATTGTGTTTTCCATACTGCAACAGTTAAGTAAAAAAATTTGTTGGAAACATATGAATAGGTAGTCAGGAAGACTGTTTTTCTTAAAGAAAGGGGTCTCATAAGACAAGAAAGGGAAGTTAAAAACATTATTTTGATACATTCCAGACAAAAAATAAGAAGTGAGCCACAACCCACTATGTTTTCCATGATGCTACTATTATGTGAATAATGTGTTGGGCAGAGATCGAACAAGAGTGTTTTACTAAAAGTAAGGTTTGTTAAAAATTATGAAGCTCAAATTCAATACATTGTCCTCTTACTCTGTGCATAACAGACACTGTTGTCTTTGAACAATATTTGCAAAGTATGGGAAAACACAGTGTGTTTTCCATCCCCCAATAGTTATGTATAGTAACTATTATAGAGGAACCAATTCAGGTTGTATGGAGAAAATACTCCAAGATGATAAATATTTTTTTAGCAGTAAATTACCCTCCTTAAATGGAGAAGAGGTTTGAACAACTATGTTTGTAGAGGATAAACAACTCGTAGGGAGTGGCGTTTTAGAATATTGAGACTTAAAACCCTACTTTAATGATTTTCTAGAAGGATGGATAGGGAAGTTTGTAGAGGATAAACAACTCATAAAGAGTGGTGTTTTAGAATATTGAGACTTAAAACCTTACTTTAAAGGTTTTCTAAAAGGATGAATAGGGTTTTCTAATCCACCAATATATGCTTTGCTTTGTCATTGGCATTTGGGTAAGGGTAGACCATTAAAATGAATACTTTACCAATCACATTGTTGTCATTACCATATGGTTGAAGGTACATAATGAGAATCAAGGGTGCATTACTTGATTGAGATATTTTGATGGGCCTATTGTAATCACCTTTACAATTATTCACATTAGGCTGATTTTCATCATTCTTTTCTTGAGGCATAGAACTTGTTAATTCTGAAGTTGATTTGATCTTGTGAGTGAGTCATGGATAGTCCTTATTTCTATGTTTCTAGGATTGAGACCCAACAATATTTTTTAGGTAGGTATATATATATATATATATGTATATAATATGCATTACAACCGGTGCATTTGAAATATTAGTATACCATTGTATCCACTTGTATGGATTATCACAATCCAAAACTAGATTACCGATAGTTGATGGGTTTCAAATCCCGTACCTCATGGATTGTTTTTTTTTTTTTTTAATCTCAAATTTATTGATAAATGGTGGCATCGATTGTTCCCATACCAACCACTCTAGCATTAATAACCAAATGTAAAGTGCAAGCTCTAGATCAATTTAGTTATGAAGCATGTTTGATGATTTTTAACATGTATGAACATAAAGACCATAACTAGATCATGGAGACTAAACATTATACAAACCAAAAAGCTAAAATATTTACAAGATAACATAATCTTACAAAAATTTTATAACTGAATGACATATGATAAATAAATGAACATGAGGAGCAAAACTATCTTCATAACTATTTCAACTCATATAATTCTATTTGCATATAGTCACAATTTTAGATCCTTATCACAATATGCAAGATGAGTGAACATGAAACAATATGTAGTGTACTAGAGTTGAAAAACACTTGTATGCCAAGTCAAGTGATTATCAAAGAACTCAAATGAAGAGACCATGAACTAAATTACGAAACCAATACTGACTTGGAAACCAATCAAGAACATCTTATTGTCTTATTGCTTTGACATTAATGCCAACACATGCCAGAGGGGACAACACAAGAGGCATGTAAAATTTGTGTTCCAAACATATTAACAGATAGTGAACAAGACTATTTTTCTTAAAGTCTAATATGAAATGGATAACAATTATTTGTTCCAATGACATGAAATAAGTATATATGCCTATATGTTCAACATAATTGTACAATAATAAAATAATTAAAGAAGCCCATGAAAATTCTCATATCAAATGTATAACACCATAGTGTTGAAACATATGCAAATGATGTATCTCTACACCACAATTGTTCAATATTGAAATATTTAAACCCACAGAGTAGAATCAGTATTTGGAGCCTGTCTCATCAATTCCTATGCTACCTATTCCTTGCAATCGAGTTCAGGCCTACGTAAAATACAACATGTTTCTTAGGGTCCTTGTGTATTTCGGGGGGGTGATTCCAGATCCACGAACCCTCGCAGATGATGAACGTGACACAACAGATTTATTCGTACTTTGTGCTTTGTCTATGTCAGGTTTAACAACTTCACCCTATAGCAAACAATTAATGAGAATTAACGTACGCATTGAAACAATATATGCAGTATGATATATATACAACAACATATCATTTATGTGTACCTCTGGAACATAATGCTTCATCTCCACAAGCTGCCATATGGCAAAGCCGCCCATGCACTCTGCGATGGTATCTGTGCCAGGCATGGGAAAAGGCACGTGACATCGACCATCAATGGCCTCAACAATGCTGATTCTCGCAAGAAGTGGGTGTGAGCGTTTCTGGCGACAACCTGTAGAATGCCTTTTGCAACCCATTTATGCCACCTCCAAAGCTCGACATGATCACCGACCTTAAAATTTATGTCATTGAACTCTATCATCTGTTCATCCATCAAATTTTCCTGCAATGGAAACATCATTGATGTGAAGCATAATTGAAGGCACATAAAAAGATTCCTAAAGAAATAAGAACAGACCATGGAAGTGTGTTTGGTTTCATACTGATATAGATGGCACACCGCACCTCTCCCCGTCCCCATTTCCATCTCCCCCTTGTAGGCCAATGCTCTCCTCCTCCCCAGATCCATCCTTATTACCCTCTCCCACTTGCAACCCAGTGCTCTCCCCGTCCCCATGTCCATCTTTGTCACCTAGTTCCACATTCAACCTAGTGTTCTCCCCGTCCTCATGACTATCTATGTTACCCTATCCCACTTCGTGGCTAGTGCTCTCCCCATCTGTATGTCCATCTGTATTAGCCTCTCTCATTTCAATCACAACAACATTGCCAATTAGGTCAAGGCCAGCACTTCATTGTTTATCCTTGCCCTGTAATAGCAGGAATTAGAAGGTCATTTAAAATTCAGGTGCATGCAACCAATTCATTGAAATAATCAAAACAAACATTAAATAAAAGAATTGCAATTCACCATTTCTTCTACTTCCTCCATGTCAAGGCACCTTGACACATTTGATGGCATATGCTCATTCTTCTTCTTCTTCTTCTTCTTCTCAACATTGTTAGACGTCGAGTCGGGAGGAACAACATCATCTGCTGCTTCCATGGGCAATTGTTTACCATCAAAAATCACAAAAACCTGCTTGAGGGTAGTAGTTCGTTGTTCATCATTGTTGTGTAATAGGAGGAATTGAAACGTTGCACCAAACTCAGATGCATGCAACCATTTCATTCAAATAAGAAAAACAAACTTTACAATAAACAGAAGATTTGGAGATCACCGTTTGTTTTCATTTCTTCTTCAGATGGTGCCTTGAAACTTTCAACTATGTAGGATGCTTATTCTGAATCTTATACACAGGGGTGGGAGGAACAACACCGTCTTCGCCTTTCATGGCCACAACTTCCTCTAGCGAATGAGCCCTACTGTGCTAGCGGGAAGAAACCGCTTCTCAAGCATCACCCTGGCATGTCATGTAAGTTAACATTAAGTGAACCTTCTATGCATCCGAACAGAAATGATTTAGCAAAGGAAAATTCACATTTAACAATTCAGTTCGACATTACCATTCCTTCCTGTCTCTTTCTCTCCTGCAATCATATTATTATTTGCCTTCTTTGCTCCTTCATCTCATCAGTGTTGTATAATGCCATTTGCTTCTTCACCTCATCCTTTCCTTCTTTGGGAAGTTGAAGGAAGTTTTGTTTTCCAAACTTTTGATAGACACGTCTAACAACATGCTTCTGCTGCAAATGTTGTTGTATATTCATTTGGTACTTTGTATTTTCCACCTTCTTTAGAAGGTACTCTTTCAATTTATCAAGGGGAGGAGCGGATTATTTTGGTTCCCCCCCCAACATAGCTTGACCATGCTTTGGTGCGTCAAGAATAGGAAGATGGTGAAGCTGAAACCTATGCATGTTGAATACTCTCCAATCATAATACTTTTTGGTACATTCTTCTACAATACAATAATATATATATATTTTCCATTCACCGTTTCTCTTCTGTATTTAGTAGCAACCTGCACAGCAAGTTTGGAAAAGAAAATTGCTTAATATATTTGATATTCAATCAAATTGAATGCACAACATATATACACAGCCAAACGATGCAATAATTCAGTTATTATATCTACCTTCACGGCACATCACCCCATGCTTCATTGGATCCCTCTCCATCCTTAGGGTCTCCCTCTGCACGGTTTTCCTTCCGATCATGGACTATGGCAAGAGCGAGATCATCTCCCTGATTATTTTCCTAAATCAAAGGAACGATATATGCCAAAATCAGAATATTTGTAAGAGACATGATATTTTCAAACTGAAATTAAAAAGCATTTTGATTCATGCATAGGAAGGGAAGGGAAATTGGAAGTTCACAATCAATTACTGAACACGTCGCTGCCTTATGGTTGACCGTTTTCGTAAACCGAGAGGACTTCCTCCGTACCACGATTGTTGCCTCCTGAATAAAACATTCCCACTTTCCAATCAACCTCATAACCACTTATGAGAGATTAAAATTGTACATTGGATTGCATCTTGTAATCATCGGATCTTACCTGCATGTTTCATGAATGGGACCGCCCCGAAGAAGATGCCCTACTACACAACCTTTCAGGTGTGTTGTCCATGTTAATGACATTCTTCACTGCAAGAAACAGTTTCCATTTTACAGCACACATCCTTGGTTTCCTGTAAACTGTAAAATTATTGCAAGTGTTATGGATAGTTAAAGTTCAAAAATTTATTGCACAATTTTGCAGTAATCAAGCATATATTGTTTTCAATGAAAAGAAGAAATTGAAATGCACAACCCACACTTTTGTAAAACGCTATACAAGTAACCCACTCTAGTTTACAACATGCAATTATTTTGTCCAATTATTATTTTCAATCATGAGAATGATAATGAATTGCAATTTATACCATAAATAATAGTTGTAATTTTTGGAGGTGTCATTTTTACATTCATACAGTGTAAATAAGAAAATCTTTTCAAGACACTCAAACTGTTATCTGAATTTTCAGTTTGGAAAACATAGGATGTTATAAACCATGCAACCCACAAACTGTTAAAAGACAACACTTTTTGTTATGCAGACTGTTACAAAACACTGTATTGAAGTTCACATTCATATTTTATAAGAATCCATCACATGCACTAAACATTCCATTTCAATATCGGAATATGTTTCAAACAAAAGATGCACAAAAAATATTGCATGATGGAAAACACACTGGGTTGTCCTTCACTTTTCAAATATTGTTCAATGACGACACTTAGTGTTATGCACACCATAAGAAAACAATGTATTGACAATCACTTTCATATTTTATAACTACCCTTGCTTGCAACAAAAGTTGCACAAAAAAAAAAGTAAAGTTGCAGTATGGAAAACCCAGTGGGTTGTCCGTCGCTTCTCAAAAGCTTAAATAATTATGGTTATTTTTTAACTTTAGGATCATTTAGGTTATATATAATGGAGCAAGCTAAGTCCTAGACAAAATTAACATATGTATATAACATAGGATATGTCGGTTTGAAGCGTTTTTTTTTGTGTCGAGGGTTTTGAATTTTTTGTTTTGTTTCCTCCCCGTATGTTGGTTTTCGAATTTTGTCATTTTCGAATGAAATAAGTGACAAATTATTGTAGAAATATGAGTGAAATTACTGAATAATGTTTGTAGAAAGCATAATCTATGGGTTTTGCAATGAAATGCTATATTTCAAAAATCATGTAAAACCTGGAATGTTGCCATTGTTTGCATTATTTTTTGGAATGGATAGAAAAGGGCATACCATGGCATTCGAAATCATAATTGGGAAATAGGAAAAATCCCACATCCAATCCCATTTTTTCCACCATTTTATACACTGTTGTTTTGGAAAACACATTGTCTCATAAAACTCAGACTATTGTAAAACCCACTGTTTCACTACGACGTCTCCTCATGTTATGTATGTGTCCACGTATGTTCTTATGTATGTTTTTCATGTGGTTTTCAATGTGCATAGGTGAATTTTGTCTAGGAATTTGAAACCGGCATAACTCATAGACAAAATTCACCTATGTACATTGAAAAACACATTAAAAACATACAAGGATACTACACAACATGACAAGACGTCATAGTTGGAAAACACACTATCTCCTCTCTATTGCAGAGGAACTAGCATATCCTATGTTATATACATATGTGAATTTACGCCTGAAACTAGCATATCTTATGTTATATACATATGTGAATTTTGTTCAAGAGTTAGCTTGCTCCCTCCTTAACTTGTGGAAAAAATTCACCTATGTGTATATCATAGCCTATGTGGCCATACCGCATGGAGAAAAGAGCCGCGACGAAAGAGGTGGGACCCCTGGTGATGGAAAAGCTTGTCGGCTGGAAGGAAAGACCTAATGGTCGGATGTATCATCTCCTGTGCCATTTGTTGTTCCGTCGTCGGGAAATTGTGTCAGTGCCAGCAGTTTTTCAAAATAATCATTTGGCATGGATGGACAAAAAGCCTAAAACATGGCCAAATGAAACCATTATTAGCAAATAATAAAAAAGGGCCGACAAGGTCCCATTTTCACCATTTTTGGACGGTGAAATTTTGGTGGATAGCGAGGGCAAGAGTAGCAGCCATGCAGAGCTCCTTCGGGTATGTATATCTGCTCGGTGTTATGCACAAAGTAAGAGGACAATGTATTGAATCTGAGCTCCATAATTTTTAACAACCCTTACTTTTAGCAAAACACTCTTATTCAATCTCCGCCCAACACATTATTCACATAACAGTTGCATCATGGAAAACACAGTGGGTTGTGGCTCACTTATTATTTTATGCAACTATAAGAAATGAATGTTTTGAAGTTTGCATTGTACTCTTTTAACAACACCTACTTTGAGCAAAACACTCTTGTTCAATATCTGCCCATATGTTTCCAACACAAAATTCACATAACAATAGCATCATGGAAAACATAGTGGGTTGTGGCTCACTTCTTATTTTTTTGCCTGGAATGTAACAAAATAATGTTTTCAACTTCCCTTTCTTGTCTTACAAGACCCCTTTCTTTAAGAAAAATAGTCTTGCTCACTACCTTTTCATATGTTTCCAACAAAAAAATTACTTGACTATTGCAGTATGGAAAACACAATGGGTTGTCCTTGACTTTGCAAAAATAGTAAGAAGATAGTAGCTAGTGTTATGCACACAGTAAGAGGACAATGTATTGAATATGAGCTTCATAATTTTTAACAACCCTTCCTTTCAGCAAAACACTCTTGTTCGATCTCTGCCCAACATATTATTCACATAACAGTAGCATCTTGGAAAACACAGTGGGTTGTGGCTCACTTCTTATTTTTTAAAATCTCCTTGTTTAAATGTAAATGGAAAGCTTAAGGTCTGAGTGCACGTGGAGGAGTTGGAGTAGAATACCGATGAAATGGAGGTGAGGGGTAATTTGAAATTTGGGAAACAAAATGTGGAGTGTTTCAATTCCTCGAATGTCTTCAAAATCACACATTCCATTGTTGTGTTTCAATTTTGCACCATTGAAAAAAGAAACTACAAATAATAATTCTGAATGGGAAACGCAATGCTGGGTTTCAATAAAAAAATTGTCCAAAATTATTCTCAATGGGAAACATAGTGCTGGGTTTCATTTTTTTCAATCTCCTTGTTTTAATGTAGAGGGTTGTACAAGTTCTTTGTCTTTTAAATTTGGGAAACAGAATGTGGAGTATTTCGGTTGCTTGAATGTCTTCAAAATCACACATTCCATTGTTGTGTTTCAATTTTGCACCTTTGGAAAAAGAAACTACAAATAATAATTCTAAATGGGAAATGTAGTGCTGGGTTTCAATAAAAAAACTGTCCAAAATTATTCTCAATGGGAAACATAGTGTTGGGTTTCATTTTTCAATCTCCTTGTTTTAATGTAGAGGGTTTTACAAGTTCTTTGTCTTTTAAATTTGGGAAACAGAATGTGGAGTATTTTGGTTGCTTGAATGTCTTCAAAATCACACATTCCATTGTTGTGTTTCAATTTTGCACCTTTGAAAAAAGAACCTACAAATAATAATTTTGAATGGGAAACGCAGTGTTGGGTGTCAATAAAAAAATTGTACAAAATTATTCTCGATGGGAAACACAGTGCTGGGTTTCATTTTTTTTAATCTTCTTGTTTTAATGTAAAGGGTCATCTCATGGTGAGTTGCTTGCTTCTTAACATGCATGGTCTTGCAACATGGAATGTTACTTGAATGCCTTCAAAATCACACATTCCATTATTGTGTTTAAATTCCGCAGCATTGAAAAAAAAAGTGCAGAAAATAATTATGTATGGGAAACATAGTGCTAGGTTTCAGTTATTTTAATCATCCACTTGAGATGTAAAGGGTCATCTCATGATGGGTTGCTTGGTTCTAAAGACCAACGGTTTTGTAAGATGGAATGTTAGAAAACAGTATGAAAGTCTTCCAGATCACACCTTCCATTGTTCTGTTTAAGTTTGAAGTATGTAACAAATTGCATGCTTCATAACACATTGCATTTTCAACCTCCACATCACAACATACCCTAGCCCTTTCTGGTTTTTAGAACAGTATATCAAGGTGTGCACATTTTGTAGTGCATGTCGGAAAATACAATGTGTTTTGAAGCTTGCCTTTACTTATATAGTAAACCCAACCTTTGTCTTGTAATGCAAATATACAAACGTATAGATGGTGTTTTATTTTATCAAATAGCACATCTCTCATTTAATGGGGACAATAATAACCCTCAACACATAGTGTAATTCATAGTATGCACTTCATTCTATTTCACAACAATTCATGTTGGAAAACCCTACGTCTTAAGAAACAAGCAACCCAAATATTTTTGTCAAACCCTTTGCAACACTATTGGATAGTACACATCACCTCAATTTGGTCGGTATTCTCCTCGAAGTCATCCACGTGCACTGAGACTTTCTACTTTCCCTTACAACGTGTAGGCAGGAAACAAAACAAATAGTATTTTTGCCTTGCTTTCTCCAAACAGAAAAGGCCCACATCATTCCCTTCCACTTTTCCCACGCCACACAAAAGAAACTTATCGACAAAGCTAACCCACCCACCTTTTTTCCCAACAATGGGAGAGAAAATGCACCTAATGGCACCATTAACTCTTGCCTGACTGTAGCTCAGACGTTTCATCTCGTCTGCCCATTTGGTCACTTTTTGTTTCCATGTATGTTGTTATTCTAATAGCTCTTTTACAATTTGTCTATAATAGTTAGGGCCAAGTAATGGGAGTAGGCCAAATTATCAATTAAGTTATTCCTACCCATTGGCTTTACAAGTTCTATTTAATATATTGCATAGAACTATTTGGAGTAGTCGCTTGTTATATGTGCACATCTTTTTGCAGTGTGGTGGTCAGATCAAAACATACTGAAGAAGAGCAAAAATAGAATATAGAAATAGCATTCTACAAAATTGCCATCAAGTGTTGTTAAAAAATGAACCATTTATAACTTACTACATATTGTATACAAATAGTGAAATTGTAAAAAGAACTATTACGAAAAAACTTATGCAC
>CM021107.1:245320558-245407142 GCA_007115665.2 Sequoiadendron giganteum
AACAAGATTGAGGACATCTTTGCATGGCTACACATATTGCTCGAACGTGGAAGAAGAACT
Source organism: Sequoiadendron giganteum (assembly GCA_007115665.2). NCBI lineage: Eukaryota > Viridiplantae > Streptophyta > Pinopsida > Cupressales > Cupressaceae > Sequoiadendron > Sequoiadendron giganteum. The sequence continues at coordinate 245,320,619 of CM021107.1, forward strand.
AGGCCTGACTGGAGAATCAATTCATTTTTGACTGATGATGCGACTGTAGAGATCCAAGCCATATAGTATGTGCATCCCTTTCTTCATTTGTGTACCTTTCTTATTTGCTATTCATTTTCAATGCCACTTTCTCATGCAGTTGAGCGGTAAACAATATCGTTTGTATTGTCTATTAGGGTTGTCTTTCAATGTTGTGTGCTTCTATGCCTTTGGCATGTCAAAAGGGCTTGGCTAAAGAATGTATACAAGTATGCAGCCAAGGAAAGGGCAATGGATGTCTTCCACAGTCTTGGCACAATCATGATGGCAATCGTTGACACTGAAGATTGCGTCACTCAGCTATTGAAATATTTCTTTGAGGAGTTCAATGATCAGGCTCGATTCTTAGAGTACTTCAAGAAGACTTGGTGCGAAGGAGAAGGTCGAATTGGTCAGTTGACAATTTTCGTCACCTTGCATGATTCGCACCATTCAAATTCTTTGATGTTACGTCTAATACGTTGTGGCTTACTTGACTATTGATGTTTTTGTTCGCAGCCATGTGGGCAAAAAATTGCAGACTATTCCCACATGCCAACCAGGATACGAATGCAACCATTGAGTCGTACCATTGTGTACTAAAAACTCGATACTTGTGCGATCATTTAAAAAAATGCAATAGGAGAATGGACTATTTTTATTACACACTTGTGTATAAAATGGAACCATTCTATAGGCAAAAGAAAAAGTTGCAGCATTATGGTTTTCTAACGAACAAAAAATATTTAAATATGCGATCTAGTGTGGAGCGGGCCAAGGCAATTTAAGATGATGACTATATTCCCAATGAAATAGATCCTGGACGGTACTAGGTGAAAAGTCAAAGTAGGTCAATGCACTACCTTATTCAGAAATTTGGGGAGCACCTTTTTGTTTGTGACTTCCCTTGGAGTTTGGAGGGGAACACTTGCAAACATGTTGTCAAGGTTGCTCACTTGATTAAAAGATCATCTGCCATTGAAGGGGTGGTCCATGGTAAGTGAATTTCAATTCGAATTGCGTTACTTTATTCGAGTCAATTGTGTTTTGCATTTTCTACAGCCTAATACAAATTTCTTTTGGGTCCTCATTTATACGGGGGAGGTCAACCAATTGATTCAAACATAGATTTCAACGAGACATTGTCAGAGGGGGCCGTAGAAGAAAACAACCCTAATGTTCTGACCCCTGTGCAAGCTCCTTCTATGACTCATGTATATGATGAACATGCAGTGACAATGTCTATTTGGAATGACACTAACGAGCTCTTGAAGAAAGTGATGCGTACACCACCACAATCTCTACAATAGGTGCAGTCATATGCAAAATGCGTGGACAGGTTTGTAGAGGACCTACAACAATCAAATGCATTTCCGTTTGAATTCATTATGGATCCTGATCAAGCTGCAAGTAGCACCGTTCACATGCATCCATGGTTTAGTGCAACCAGGGATCGTCGTCGACGCCCAACCCGGCGTACGAAGCATTCCACACAATAGTCAAATCACCGAACCCCTTTGGATGACTCCTTTCCATTGTCTATGAACAATAGTTTTAATTTGAATGTCAATATGCAATGTCAAACTTCAGATACAACATCTAATACGGGTGAGTATGAGAAAACCCATTTCAATATCTTTATTGTAATAGGAAATGGTATTGCAGATTCCTTTTTCCAGTATGTGTTTGTACCACGCCATGAACTTTATGATTCCGTTTATGGATTTTTGAGTTCACTTTAGTATTCCAAGCTCGAGAAAGGAGTCCTCATTGCCAACTATCTTTTGCAGGTGTAAACCCAATGGAAGGTATGGTTCAAATTTAATAACTTTGCTTACATAAGTCCACTTTTTTGTATGACATTATATGATTTAAGAAGTGTATTTGTTGAATCATGTAGGGGAAGTGAACCATTCAATGTTTAGTTGCTAATCTTTATAAAATACAAAAGATTTCCAATGAAAAAGGATGCGTATAAGTTGGTGACTAAGGAAAGTGCATTTAAAGGGGATGAAAGTTTGTTGGTAAAGCATGGGCAGACATTTCTAATCATGTTTCATGGTGGTAGAGCATGGGAACGTTTGGAATACAGTATTCTATTAAAGCCTGGTTTGATAGAGCTTTTTTTGTGCATAAAGTAAGGGTTTAGTAGATCAGTGTTGCCTTGAGCCTTTGTATTTCTAAAAGTAAACGATGATTTAAGACCTGCTCCTTTCTAGATTTCGGCTAATTGAGTGCACTTCCAGTGGAAGAGTCATGTTTTCAAGAATTCTTTTCAAAACAATAGCATCTCAAATTATGGTATGCAAAAATTGGCACAAATGGGTTTCTGGAACTAAAAATACCCTATGGAACAAACACTTCAAACAAGCTCTTCTTCATTGTTGTGTACCCCAAGATAGGCATATTTTTCAAACAGAATAATTAAGCCTCAAAAATTCTTCAAGCACGAGTAATTAAGATAGACAAGAAGGTGAACTTCAAGACCTTTTTTTGTTACAGTCTGCAGAAAATAAAAATGTCAAGCGAAACCCACTGTGTTTTCCATCCTCCAATTGTGATCATTTGCATCTTTTGTTCGTAACAAAAATATATTTTGTACAATTCATTACTTCAACTCATGTGATTGCAAGAAATAAAATGCTCAAATTATTTTCCATGTTGGAAAAGACACTGTCGATAGACAGTTACTTAGTTATGAAAAGTTTTCTTTCGCTTTCAATATTTTTTACCAACTGTTTTGTGTGCTTCTAATTAGAAAATGTTGTTGAATGTGCTGAATTTTTTGTTCTCTTTCCTTTCAGGCATTGTTCTTCCCACTGTTTGAATCGTGCATTGCCATATGCCCTTTGGAGATACTGCACGTGTCACCTCGTTCAATTCAAATAATAGGTACAATCTCTTTAGTGCATACATTATCTAAATAAGTCCACTTTGCTCGCTTATGTTTTCACTGTTTCCATTACATTGACAATGTCCTTCTAATTACAGAATGCAAGTCTACCATCTAAAATAGTTGTTTTGTCTTTCATTTCAGGAATTTTATAACCTTTTGGTGCAGTCCTATAAAAGATGTCTCACAGTTCTCAAGCATGGGTGGCTAGTTGGTTGACGAACTACCACCCATATCTTCCATGCAATATTCTTGCTCGAATCGAGGAACTCAACCTCCCGTACAGGTTGCGGGAAAAGATGTTAAGGAGAATTAATAGAAAAGGTCCAAACCGCACAAATTTGCAATATGATAATTATGCTCACTTCTTCAATAGCGTCTTTGGAGTTTGGGTGCATATGGGCATGGATGTTCAATATTACAATCTACAAATAGAGATTATCAATTTATATGATTGGCTAATGTTTGTTTACCGAGAAATTCGAGACCTTTTCCTAGCTGGATGCATATGGAAGGTGTGCATTAGACCAACAGTTATCATACAGAGGCACAATCTTATGGATCAGCTGAGCATGAGGTTTATGAGATTCCTCAAGGGGGAATCTGTGATTAGTAATCACAAAGGTCCTATGGAGGAATGGTTGCTGGTCATGTTGAAATTCAACCACATTGTCAGGTTTGAGATCCACCGTGTCAGGCCCTCCTTCAGGCTGCTTCATGAGAATTATGGGGTGCCAACATTGTATGCTATCAATTCCACCTTGACAATTAGAGTGCAACAAATTCTTCCAGATGCTGAGAACACAGAGATTATACTTGTTTGTAAATGGTTGACACAATCTTCAGTGTGACCAGTATTAAATGTGCATTGTAATTTTGTTCAGATTGTGTAATATTGATGCAAAAGATTTTTACATTTCACCAATTTATGCATATTTTTATTATAAAATTTGACGGTGAACTTGAATACACTATTTTGTTACAGTTTGTGTTTTCCATTTTGCAACTTTTCTTGTGCATCTTCTGATCGAAATGCATAAGGATATTGAAATGGAATATCAAAATCTGCAACTTTTCTTGTCTTCCTACTGTGTGCATAACACTAGCTGATGTCTTACTATTTTTCTTTAAGTAAGGGGTGTCATAAAACAAGAAACTGAAGTTGAAAAGACTATTTTTGTTACAGTCCAGAAAAGAAAATAAGTGAGGCACAACCCACTGTGCTTTCCATGATGCTACTCTTATGTGAATAATGTGTTGGACAAAGATCGAACAAGAGTGTTTTGCTGAAAGCAAGGGTTGTTAAAAATTATGAAGCTCAGATTCAATACATTGTCCTCTTACTATGTGCATAACACTAGCTACTATGTTCTTATAGTTTTTGCAAAGTCAGGGACAACCCATTGTGTTTTCCATACTGCAACAGTTAAGTAAATAATTTTGTTGGAAACATATGAATAGGTAGTGAGCAAGACTATTTTTCTTAAAAAAAGGGGTCTCATAAGACAAGAAAGGGATGTTGAAAACATTATTTTGTTACATTTCGGACAAAAATAAGAAGTGAGCCACAACCCACTGTGATTTCCATGATGCTATTGTTAAGAAGTGACTAGCAGAGATCGAACAAGAGTGTTTTGCTGAAAGTAAGGGTTGTTACCAATTATGAAGCTCATATTCAATAAATTGTCCTCTTAAAGTGTGCATAACACTAGCTGCTGTCTTCCTACTGTTTTTGCAAAGTCAGGGACAACCCATTGTATTTTCCATACTGCAACAGTTAAGTAAAAAAATCTGTTGGAAACATATGAACAGGTAGTGAGCAAGACTATTTTTCTTAAAGATAGGGGTCTCATAAGACAAGAAAGCGAAATTGAAAACATTATTTTGTTACATTCTGGACAAAAATAAGAAGTGAGCCACAACCCATTGTGATTTCCATGATGCTATTGTTAAGAAGTGACTATCATAGATTGAACAAGAGTGTTTTGCTGAAAGTAAGGGTTGTTAACAATTATGAAGCTCAAATTCAATACACTATCCTCTCAATGTGTGCATAACACTAGCTGCTGTCTTCCTACTATTTTTGCAAAGTCAAGGACAACCCATTGTGTTTTCCATACTGCAACAGTTAAGTAAAAAAATTTGTTGGAAACATATGAATAGGTAGTCAGGAAGACTGTTTTTCTTAAAGAAAGGGGTCTCATAAGACAAGAAAGGGAAGTTAAAAACATTATTTTGATACATTCCAGACAAAAAATAAGAAGTGAGCCACAACCCACTATGTTTTCCATGATGCTACTATTATGTGAATAATGTGTTGGGCAGAGATCGAACAAGAGTGTTTTACTAAAAGTAAGGTTTGTTAAAAATTATGAAGCTCAAATTCAATACATTGTCCTCTTACTCTGTGCATAACAGACACTGTTGTCTTTGAACAATATTTGCAAAGTATGGGAAAACACAGTGTGTTTTCCATCCCCCAATAGTTATGTATAGTAACTATTATAGAGGAACCAATTCAGGTTGTATGGAGAAAATACTCCAAGATGATAAATATTTTTTTAGCAGTAAATTACCCTCCTTAAATGGAGAAGAGGTTTGAACAACTATGTTTGTAGAGGATAAACAACTCGTAGGGAGTGGCGTTTTAGAATATTGAGACTTAAAACCCTACTTTAATGATTTTCTAGAAGGATGGATAGGGAAGTTTGTAGAGGATAAACAACTCATAAAGAGTGGTGTTTTAGAATATTGAGACTTAAAACCTTACTTTAAAGGTTTTCTAAAAGGATGAATAGGGTTTTCTAATCCACCAATATATGCTTTGCTTTGTCATTGGCATTTGGGTAAGGGTAGACCATTAAAATGAATACTTTACCAATCACATTGTTGTCATTACCATATGGTTGAAGGTACATAATGAGAATCAAGGGTGCATTACTTGATTGAGATATTTTGATGGGCCTATTGTAATCACCTTTACAATTATTCACATTAGGCTGATTTTCATCATTCTTTTCTTGAGGCATAGAACTTGTTAATTCTGAAGTTGATTTGATCTTGTGAGTGAGTCATGGATAGTCCTTATTTCTATGTTTCTAGGATTGAGACCCAACAATATTTTTTAGGTAGGTATATATATATATATATATGTATATAATATGCATTACAACCGGTGCATTTGAAATATTAGTATACCATTGTATCCACTTGTATGGATTATCACAATCCAAAACTAGATTACCGATAGTTGATGGGTTTCAAATCCCGTACCTCATGGATTGTTTTTTTTTTTTTTTAATCTCAAATTTATTGATAAATGGTGGCATCGATTGTTCCCATACCAACCACTCTAGCATTAATAACCAAATGTAAAGTGCAAGCTCTAGATCAATTTAGTTATGAAGCATGTTTGATGATTTTTAACATGTATGAACATAAAGACCATAACTAGATCATGGAGACTAAACATTATACAAACCAAAAAGCTAAAATATTTACAAGATAACATAATCTTACAAAAATTTTATAACTGAATGACATATGATAAATAAATGAACATGAGGAGCAAAACTATCTTCATAACTATTTCAACTCATATAATTCTATTTGCATATAGTCACAATTTTAGATCCTTATCACAATATGCAAGATGAGTGAACATGAAACAATATGTAGTGTACTAGAGTTGAAAAACACTTGTATGCCAAGTCAAGTGATTATCAAAGAACTCAAATGAAGAGACCATGAACTAAATTACGAAACCAATACTGACTTGGAAACCAATCAAGAACATCTTATTGTCTTATTGCTTTGACATTAATGCCAACACATGCCAGAGGGGACAACACAAGAGGCATGTAAAATTTGTGTTCCAAACATATTAACAGATAGTGAACAAGACTATTTTTCTTAAAGTCTAATATGAAATGGATAACAATTATTTGTTCCAATGACATGAAATAAGTATATATGCCTATATGTTCAACATAATTGTACAATAATAAAATAATTAAAGAAGCCCATGAAAAGTCTCGTATCAAATGTATAACACCAGAGTGTTGAAACATATGCAAATGGTGTATCTCTACACCACAATTGTTCAATATTGAAATATTGAAACCCACAGAGCAGAATCAGTATTTGGAGTCTATCTCATCAATTCCTACGCTACTTGTTCCTTGCAATCGAGTTTAGGCCTGTGTAAAATACGACACGCTTCTTAGGGTCCTTGTGTATTTCGGGGGAGGTGATTCTAGATCCATAACCCTCATAGATGATGAACGTGACACAATAGATTTATTCGTACTTTATGCTTTGTTCGTGCCAGGTTTAACAACTTCACCCTATAGCAAACAATTAATGAGAATTAACGTACGCATCGAAATAATATACGTAGTATGATATATATAGAACAACATATCGTTTATGTTAACCTCTGGAACATAATGCTTCATCTCCGCAAGCTGCCATATGGCAAAGCCACCCACACACTCTGCGATGGTATCTGCGCCAAGCATGGGAAAAGGCATGTGGCATCGACCATCAATGGCCTCAATAATACTGACTCTTGTACAATTTTTTGGGTGCCACAAGAAGTCGGTGTGAGCATTTCTGGCGACAACCTATAGAATGCCTTTCGCAACCCATTTATGCTGCCTCCAAAGGTCAACCTGATCACCGACCTTAAAAGTTATGCCGTTGAACTCTATCATCTGTTCATCCACTAGATTTTCTTGTAATGGAAACATCATTGATGTGAAGCATAATTGAAGGCAAATTAAAAGATTCCTAAAGAAATAAGAATAGACCGTGGAAGTGTGTTTGGTTTCATACCGATATAGATGGCACACTACACCTCTCCCTGTCCCCATTTCCATCTTTATTGCCATCTCCCCCTTGCAGGCCAGCACTCTCCTCCTCCCCGGGTCCATCCTTATTACCCTCTCCCACTTGCAAGCCAGTGCTCTCCCCGTCCCCATGTCCATCTCTACCACCCAGTTCCACATTCAGCCCAGTGTTCTCCCCGTCCTCATGACCATCTGTGTTACCTTGTCCCACTTCATGGCTAGTGCTCCCCCCATCCGCATGTCCATCTGTATTAGCCTCTCTCATTTCCATTGCAATGAAATTGCTAATTAGGTCAAGGCCAACACTTCATTGTTTATCCTTGCCCTATAATAGCAGGAATTAGAAGGTCATTTAAAATTTAGGTGTATGCAACCAATTCATTGAAATAATAAAAATAAACATTAAATAAAAGAATTGCAATTCATCGTTTCTTCTACTTCCTCCATGTCAAGGCACCTTGACACGTTTGATGGCATATGCTCATTCTTCTTCTTCTTCTCAGCATTGTTAGATGGCGGGTCGGGAGGAATGACATCATCAGATGCTTCCATGGGCAATTGTTCACCATCGAAAATCACAAAAACCTGCTTGAGGGTAGGAATTCATTGTTCATCATTGATGTGTAATAGGATGAATTGAAACATTGCACCAAACTTAGATGCATGCAACCAATTCATTCAAATAAGAAAAAAAAACTTTACAGTAAACAAAAGATTTGGAGATCACCGTTTGTTCTCATTTCTTCTTCAGATGGTGCCTTGAAACTTTCAACTATGTAGGATGCTTATTCTGAATCTTATGTACAAGGGTGGGAGGAACAACACCATCTTCACCTTTCGTGGCCACAACTTCCTCTAGCAAATGAGCCCTATTGTACTAGCGGGAAGAAACTGCTTCTCGAGCATCACCCTGGCATGTCATGTAAGTTAACATTAAGTGAACCTTTTATGCATCTGAACATAAATGATTTAGCAAGTAAAATTCACATTTAACAATTTAGTTCAACATTACCATTCCTTCCTATCTCTTTCTCTCCTGCAATCGTATTATTCTTTTCCTTCTCCGCTCCTTCATCTCGTCAGTGTTGTATAATGCCATTTGCTTCTTCACCTCGTCCTTTCCTTCTTTGGGAAGTTGAAGGAAGTTTTGTTTCCCAAACTTTTGACAAACACATCTAAAAACATGCTTCTATTGTAGATGCTACCGTATATTCATTTGGTACTCTATATTTTCCACCTTCTTTATTAGGTACTCTTTCAATTTTTCAAGGGGAGGAGCAGGTTGTTTTGGTTCCCCCCCAACACAACTCGGCCATGCTTTGGTGCGTCAAGAATAGGAAGGTGGTGATGTTAAAACCTATGCATGTTGAACACTCTCCAATCATAATAATTTCTAGTACATTCTTCTACAATACAATAATATATATATCTGCCATTCACCGTTTCTCTTATGTATTCAGTAGCAACCTGCACAGTAAGTTTGGAAAAGAAAATCACTTAATATATTTGATATTCAATCAAATTGAATGCACAACATATATACATAGCCAAATGATGCAATAATTCAGTTATTATATCTACCTTCCCACCTAGCACATCACCCCATGCTTCATTGGATCCCTCTCCCTCCTTAGGGTCTCCTTTTGCACGGTTTTCCTTCTGATCATGGACTATGGCAAAAGTGAGATCATCTCCCTGATTTTTTTCCTAAATGAAAGGAATGATATATGCCAAAATCAGAATATTTGTAAGAGACATGATATTTAAGAACTGAAATTAAAAATCATTTTGATTCATGCATAGGAAGGGAAGAGCAATTGGAAGTTCACAATTAATTACCGAACACGTCGTTGCCTTATGGTTTACCATTTTCGTAAACCAAGGGAACTTCCTCCATACCATGGTTGCTGCCTCCTGAATAAAACATTCCCACTTTCCAATCAACCTCATAACCAGTTATGAGATATTAAAATTGTACATTGGATTGCATCTTGTAATCACCGGATCTTACCTGCAAGTTTCATGAATGGGACCACTGCAAAGAAGATGCCCTACTACACAATCTTTCAGGTGTGCTATCCATGTCAATGACGTTCTTCACTATAGGAACCAGTTTTTGTTTTACATCACACATCCTTGGTTTCCTATAAACTATAAAATTGTTGCAAGTGTTATGGACAGTTAAAGTTCAAAAATTTATTGCACAATTTTTCAGTAATCAAGCATATATTTTTTTCAATGAAAAGAAGAAATTGAAACCACAACCCACACTTTTGTAAAACGCTATACAAGTAACCCACTCTGGTTTACAACATGAAATTATTTTGTCCAATTATTATTGTTAATTATGAGAAAGATAATGAATTGCAATTTATGCCATAAATAATAGTTGTAATTTTTGGAGGTGCTATTTTTACATTCATATATTGTAAATAAGAAAAGCTTTTCAAGACACTCAATTGTTATCCAAATTTTCAGTTTGGAAAACACAGGGTGTTACAAACCATGCAACCCAAAAAGTGTTAAAAGACAACACTTTTTGTTATTCAGACTGCTACAAAACACTGTATTGAATTTCACATTCATATTTTATAAGAATCCATCACACGCACTAAACATTCCATTTCAATATCGGAATATTTTTGAAACAGAAGATGCACAAAAAATATTGCACGATGGGAAACACACTGGGTTTTCCTTCCCTTTTCAACTACTGTTCAATGACAACACTTACTATTATGCACACCATAAGAAAACAATGTATTGAAGGTCACTTTCATATTTTATAACTACCCTTGCTTGCAACAGAAGTTGAACACAATAAAAAAGTAAAGTTGCAGTATGGAAAACCCAACGGGTTGTCCTTCGCTACTCAAAAGCTTAAATAATTATGGTTATTTTTTCTCTTTAGGATCATTTAGGTTATATATAATCGGAGCAAGCTAATTCCTAGACAAAATTCACATATGTATATAACATAGGATATGCCAGTTTGAAGCATTTTTTTTTTGTGTCGAGGGTTTTAAAATTTTTGTTTTGTTTCCTCTTCGTTTGCTGGTTATCGAATTTTGCCCTTTTCGAATGAAAAAAGCGACAACCCATTGTACAAATATGAGTGAAATTACTGAATAATCTTTGTAGAAAGTAGAATCACCTCCAATAATCAAATGCTATATTTCAAAAATCATGTAAAACCCATGGAGACAAGAGCCATTGTTCACATAGTTTTTCAGAATGGATAGAAAAGGGCATAACATGGCATTTGAAATCATAATTGGGAAAAATAGCAAAAAGCCCAGATCCAATCCCATTTTTTCTACCATTTTATACACTGTTGTTTTGGGAAACACACCGTCTCCTAAAACTCAGACTATTGTAAAACCCTTTGTTTGACTACGACATCTCCTCATGTTATGTATGTGTCCACGTATGTTCTTATGTATGTTTTTCATGTGGTTTTCAATGTGCATAGGTGAATTTTGTCTAGGAATTTGAAACCGGCATAACTCATAGACAAAATTCACCTATGTACATTGAAAAACACATTAAAAACATACAAGGATACTACACAACATGACAAGACGTCATAGTTGGAAAACACACTATCTCCTCTCTATTGCAGAGGAACTAGCATATCCTATGTTATATACATATGTGAATTTACGCCTGAAACTAGCATATCTTATGTTATATACATATGTGAATTTTGTTCAAGAGTTAGCTTGCTCCCTCCTTAACTTGTGGAAAAAATTCACCTATGTGTATATCATAGCCTATGTGGCCATACCGCATGGAGAAAAGAGCCGCGACGAAAGAGGTGGGACCCCTGGTGATGGAAAAGCTTGTCGGCTGGAAGGAAAGACCTAATGGTCGGATGTATCATCTCCTGTGCCATTTGTTGTTCCGTCGTCGGGAAATTGTGTCAGTGCCAGCAGTTTTTCAAAATAATCATTTGGCATGGATGGACAAAAAGCCTAAAACATGGCCAAATGAAACCATTATTAGCAAATAATAAAAAAGGGCCGACAAGGTCCCATTTTCACCATTTTTGGACGGTGAAATTTTGGTGGATAGCGAGGGCAAGAGTAGCAGCCATGCAGAGCTCCTTCGGGTATGTATATCTGCTCGGTGTTATGCACAAAGTAAGAGGACAATGTATTGAATCTGAGCTCCATAATTTTTAACAACCCTTACTTTTAGCAAAACACTCTTATTCAATCTCCGCCCAACACATTATTCACATAACAGTTGCATCATGGAAAACACAGTGGGTTGTGGCTCACTTATTATTTTATGCAACTATAAGAAATGAATGTTTTGAAGTTTGCATTGTACTCTTTTAACAACACCTACTTTGAGCAAAACACTCTTGTTCAATATCTGCCCATATGTTTCCAACACAAAATTCACATAACAATAGCATCATGGAAAACATAGTGGGTTGTGGCTCACTTCTTATTTTTTTGCCTGGAATGTAACAAAATAATGTTTTCAACTTCCCTTTCTTGTCTTACAAGACCCCTTTCTTTAAGAAAAATAGTCTTGCTCACTACCTTTTCATATGTTTCCAACAAAAAAATTACTTGACTATTGCAGTATGGAAAACACAATGGGTTGTCCTTGACTTTGCAAAAATAGTAAGAAGATAGTAGCTAGTGTTATGCACACAGTAAGAGGACAATGTATTGAATATGAGCTTCATAATTTTTAACAACCCTTCCTTTCAGCAAAACACTCTTGTTCGATCTCTGCCCAACATATTATTCACATAACAGTAGCATCTTGGAAAACACAGTGGGTTGTGGCTCACTTCTTATTTTTTAAAATCTCCTTGTTTAAATGTAAATGGAAAGCTTAAGGTCTGAGTGCACGTGGAGGAGTTGGAGTAGAATACCGATGAAATGGAGGTGAGGGGTAATTTGAAATTTGGGAAACAAAATGTGGAGTGTTTCAATTCCTCGAATGTCTTCAAAATCACACATTCCATTGTTGTGTTTCAATTTTGCACCATTGAAAAAAGAAACTACAAATAATAATTCTGAATGGGAAACGCAATGCTGGGTTTCAATAAAAAAATTGTCCAAAATTATTCTCAATGGGAAACATAGTGCTGGGTTTCATTTTTTTCAATCTCCTTGTTTTAATGTAGAGGGTTGTACAAGTTCTTTGTCTTTTAAATTTGGGAAACAGAATGTGGAGTATTTCGGTTGCTTGAATGTCTTCAAAATCACACATTCCATTGTTGTGTTTCAATTTTGCACCTTTGGAAAAAGAAACTACAAATAATAATTCTAAATGGGAAATGTAGTGCTGGGTTTCAATAAAAAAACTGTCCAAAATTATTCTCAATGGGAAACATAGTGTTGGGTTTCATTTTTCAATCTCCTTGTTTTAATGTAGAGGGTTTTACAAGTTCTTTGTCTTTTAAATTTGGGAAACAGAATGTGGAGTATTTTGGTTGCTTGAATGTCTTCAAAATCACACATTCCATTGTTGTGTTTCAATTTTGCACCTTTGAAAAAAGAACCTACAAATAATAATTTTGAATGGGAAACGCAGTGTTGGGTGTCAATAAAAAAATTGTACAAAATTATTCTCGATGGGAAACACAGTGCTGGGTTTCATTTTTTTTAATCTTCTTGTTTTAATGTAAAGGGTCATCTCATGGTGAGTTGCTTGCTTCTTAACATGCATGGTCTTGCAACATGGAATGTTACTTGAATGCCTTCAAAATCACACATTCCATTATTGTGTTTAAATTCCGCAGCATTGAAAAAAAAAGTGCAGAAAATAATTATGTATGGGAAACATAGTGCTAGGTTTCAGTTATTTTAATCATCCACTTGAGATGTAAAGGGTCATCTCATGATGGGTTGCTTGGTTCTAAAGACCAACGGTTTTGTAAGATGGAATGTTAGAAAACAGTATGAAAGTCTTCCAGATCACACCTTCCATTGTTCTGTTTAAGTTTGAAGTATGTAACAAATTGCATGCTTCATAACACATTGCATTTTCAACCTCCACATCACAACATACCCTAGCCCTTTCTGGTTTTTAGAACAGTATATCAAGGTGTGCACATTTTGTAGTGCATGTCGGAAAATACAATGTGTTTTGAAGCTTGCCTTTACTTATATAGTAAACCCAACCTTTGTCTTGTAATGCAAATATACAAACGTATAGATGGTGTTTTATTTTATCAAATAGCACATCTCTCATTTAATGGGGACAATAATAACCCTCAACACATAGTGTAATTCATAGTATGCACTTCATTCTATTTCACAACAATTCATGTTGGAAAACCCTACGTCTTAAGAAACAAGCAACCCAAATATTTTTGTCAAACCCTTTGCAACACTATTGGATAGTACACATCACCTCAATTTGGTCGGTATTCTCCTCGAAGTCATCCACGTGCACTGAGACTTTCTACTTTCCCTTACAACGTGTAGGCAGGAAACAAAACAAATAGTATTTTTGCCTTGCTTTCTCCAAACAGAAAAGGCCCACATCATTCCCTTCCACTTTTCCCACGCCACACAAAAGAAACTTATCGACAAAGCTAACCCACCCACCTTTTTTCCCAACAATGGGAGAGAAAATGCACCTAATGGCACCATTAACTCTTGCCTGACTGTAGCTCAGACGTTTCATCTCGTCTGCCCATTTGGTCACTTTTTGTTTCCATGTATGTTGTTATTCTAATAGCTCTTTTACAATTTGTCTATAATAGTTAGGGCCAAGTAATGGGAGTAGGCCAAATTATCAATTAAGTTATTCCTACCCATTGGCTTTACAAGTTCTATTTAATATATTGCATAGAACTATTTGGAGTAGTCGCTTGTTATATGTGCACATCTTTTTGCAGTGTGGTGGTCAGATCAAAACATACTGAAGAAGAGCAAAAATAGAATATAGAAATAGCATTCTACAAAATTGCCATCAAGTGTTGTTAAAAAATGAACCATTTATAACTTACTACATATTGTATACAAATAGTGAAATTGTAAAAAGAACTATTACGAAAAAACTTATGCACCACATATATACTCTTTTGGTGAAAGATTTCAAATTACTGCAAAACATAATAGAATGACATGAGAATGACAGCTGAATGAAAACCCCAACCTTTCACAATTTCAAACAAATCAGAACTTCTAAATGCATATTAAATTTTGGAAATTTAACCGTCCACTACACTTGTGATTCAAGCTATGGAAGCCAGAATCACCTGTATTTACCGTAGAAGGTTCACATCTCCTGAAGCATCCTTGTCAATTCACCTGCCCTTGTTTTGTTGAATC
Organism: Sequoiadendron giganteum; assembly: GCA_007115665.2. Lineage (NCBI taxonomy): Eukaryota > Viridiplantae > Streptophyta > Pinopsida > Cupressales > Cupressaceae > Sequoiadendron > Sequoiadendron giganteum. The sequence continues at coordinate 245,335,687 of CM021107.1, forward strand.
TTCTTTCGTGGCCTATTTAAACCACCTAGAAGAAATACAAGTTTTAGCGATAGATTAAATTGGCAAATTAAAGACAATTGGTGCTAGAAATAATTGTATTTCTTCCAAAATTCCCCAATATAAAATTTATATGTTCTGCTTAGTGCAAAATGATAGCTTGCACAGACAATAAACAAACATATTAAACTGTACATTGGGAATTTAATTTCCAATTTAACCTATCGTTAACACTAATATATATATCAGCAATCATATGTGCCATTTTTCCATTCTGCAAGAACTGTGAAGCAATGAATGTTCATTATGTTCTATAAATTCATTTCTTCTAATCAGGAATAAGGAGAAAGCTAACTCATAAAAAAAAAGCACCTATGTATGTAACATTAGATAAAAATGGAATTTCATTTTTGTAATATGATTTGACCAAATAAATGCTCAAACTATTTGCAGTGTTGGAAAATACAATGTCCCCATATAAGGTGTTAAGAAACAAGCAACCCAAATAGTGTTGTAAGACCCTCTGCAACAGAGATGAAACAGTGTGTTTTCCAACTATCATGTCTCGTCATGTTATGAATGTATGTATGTTTTTCATGCTTTTTTGATGTACATTGGTGAATTTTGTCTAGGATTTAGGTGGATCCTTAAGAAACAAGCAACCCAAATAGTGTTGTAAAACCCTCTACAACAGAGAGGAGACAGTGTGTTTTCCAACTATGACATCTCGTCATGTTGTGTATGTATCCATGTATGCTTTTCATGCATTTTTTAGTGTACATAGGTGTAATTGTATGTCTAGGAGTTAGTTAGATCCTTAACAAACAAGCAACCCAAATAGTATTGTAAAACCCTCTGTGACAGAGAGGACACAATGTGTTTTCCAACTATGACGTCTCCTCATGTTATGTATGTATCCATGTATGTTTTTCATGCATTTTTTGATGTACATAGGTGAATTTTGTTTAGGATTTAGCTAGCTCCTTAGGAGAAATGGAAACAAGCAACCCAAATAGTGTTGTAAAACCCTTTGCAACAAAGAGGAGGCAGTGTGTTTTCCAACTGTGCAAATAATGAGAGCAATACATTTGTTCCAATCAGAAGAAATCAAACTCAAACAAAAATCACCTATTCATGTAACATGAGATCAAAATGGCATTTCATTTTCCTCATCTAATTGGACCAAATAAATGCTCGCATTCTCTGCACATTTGGGAAACGCACTGTCGATACAAGGTGTTCAAAAACAAGCAACCCATATAGTGTTGTAAAAATTTGTTCCAATCAAATAAAGAAAGCAAAATGACATTTCGGCTGTAGCAAAGAGTTGTTAAAAAATGCATGAAAAACATACAAGAGAACATAAATGAAAACATACATAGCATGATGAGACATCATAGTGCAGGGTCCACCAGAATGGCGATTGGCACAAAATCGGCAGACAGAATAAAACGTTTCAGCAATGGTCAGGTGGGAGTTAACGGCGCCGTCAGGTGGGTTTTCACGCCTATTACCAGGAAAAAAAGTGGGCGGGTTAGCTTTGTGGACAAGATTATTTGTCTAGTGCCGCAAAAGTGGAAGGGAATGATGTGGGCCTTTTCTCTTTCAAGAAAGAAAGATGAAAATACTATTTGTTTCCTACTCTTGGGACTTTTCTGTTTCAAGAAAGAAAGGTGAAAATACTATTTTCTAGCAACAAATAGCCATTCTTGTCTTCGTTGTTCATTGCACAATGGCAAGATGGCAGATACACAGAGTGGATATACATACCTGAAGGAGCTCCTCATGGCTGCTACTCTTCCGCTACTCTTGCCCTCGCTATACACCAAAACATTGCCGTCCAAAAATGGCGAAAATGGGACCTTGTCAACCCTTTTTATTATTTACTAATAATTGTTTTGAATAACACATTTTAGGATTTTTGTCCATGCCAATAAATTATTTTGAAATCCCGCCAGCACTACAACATTTTCCTGGCAACAGTTGTAGGTATTGGCCCTTTTCTATTTCCAGAAAGAAATGTGAAAATACTATTTCTTTCCACTTTGCACATTCATAGGGAAAGTTGAATGTTTCAGTGCACGTGGAAAAGTTGGAGGAGAAATCAGACCAAATTCAAGTGACACGTACTATCCAATAGTGTTGCAGAGGGTTTTACAACACTATTTGGGTTGCTTCTTTCTTAACACCAATGGTTTTCCAACATGAATTGTTGCAAAACAGAATGAAGTTAAGGCAGTCTTCAAAACACATTGTATTTTCCGACATGCACTACAGAATGTGCACACCTAGATATACTGGTCTAAAAACCAGAAAGGGCTAGGGTATGTTGTGATGTGGAGGTTGAAAAATGCAATGTGTTATGAAGCATGCAATTTGTTACATACTTCAAACTTAAACAGAACAATGGAAGGTGTGATCTAGAAGACTTTCATACTATTTTGTAACAATCCATTTTACAAAACCATGGACGTTAAGAACCAAACAACCCAGCATGAGACAACCCTTTACATCTCAAGTGGATGATTAAAATAACTGAAAGCCAACACTGTGTTTCCCATTTAGAATTATTTTCTGCACTTTTTTTTTTCAATGCTGCAAAATTCAAACACAACAATGGAATGTGTGATTTGGAAGACATTGAAGTAACACTCCATGTTGAAAACCAATGGGTGTTAAGAAGCAAGCAACCCACCATGAGACAACCCATTACATTAAAACAAGGAGATTAAAAAAAATGAAACCCAACATTGTGTTTCCCATTGAGAATAATTTTGGACAGTTTTTTTATTGAAACCCAGCACTGCATTTCCCATTCAGTATTATTATTTGCAATTTCTTTTTTCAGTGGTGCAAAATTGAAATACAAAAATGGAATGTGTGAATTTGAAGACATTCAAGCAACTGAAATACTCCACATTTTGTTTCCCAAATTTCAAACACAAAGAACTTGTAAAACCCTCTACTTGCAACAAAAATTACCCCTCACCTCAATTTTGTGTGTATTCTCCTCCAAATCCTCCAAGTGCACTCCACACTTCAGCTAATTTGGTCTGTATTCTCTTTGAATTCGTCCACATGCTCTCAGACTTTCAGCTTTCCCTTTCAATGTGGGAGTCGGCTAACTGCTAGACAAAATTCACCTATGTACATCGAAAAACGCATGAAAAACATACACATGAACATGTATGGATACATACATAACATGACGAGACGTAGTAGTGCAGGGCCCGCCAGACGCCTGAAATCGGTAGAGGTGACGAAATGTCCGAGCTACGGTTAGGCAAGAGATGATGGCGTCGTCAAGTGTGTTTCCCACCCGTTGTTGGGCTCCAAAAGTGGGCAGGCTGGCTTCGTTGACAAGTTTCTTTTGTGTGGCATGGGAAGAGTGGAAAGGAATGACATGGGCCTTTTCTGTTTGGAGAAAGCAAGGCGAAAATACTATTTGTTTTGTTTCTTGTCTGCACGTTGAAGGCGAAAGCTAACTGCTAGAAAAAATTCACCTATGTGTATATGATAGCATATGTGGCCATACCAAATTCAAGTATGTCAATAGTTGCAGGTATTGGCCCTTTTTTGTTTCGAGAAAGAAAGGTGAAAATACTATTTCTTTCCACTCTACACATTGAAAGGGAAAGCTAAATGTTTTAGTGCGCGTGGACAAGTTCGAGGAGAAATCAAACCAAATTCAGGTGACACGTACTATCTAATAGTGTTGCAGAGGGTTTTACAACACTATTTGGGCTGCTTCTTTCTTAACACCAATGGTTTTACAACATGAATTATTGCAAAACAGAATGAAGTGAAGGCAAGCTTCAAAACACATTGTATTTTCTGACATGCACTAAAGAATGTGCACACCTAGATATATTGGTCTAAAAACCAGAAAGGGCTAGGGTATATTGTGATGTGGAGGTTGAAAAATGCAATGTGTTATGAAGCATGCAATTTTTTACATACTTCAAACTTAAACAAAACAATGGAAGGTGTGATCTGGAAGACTTTCATACTATTTTGTAACATTCCATCTTACAAAACCATGGGTGTTAAGAACCAAACAAGTGGATGATTAAAATAAGTGAAACCCAACACTACGTTTCCCATTCACAATTATTATTTGCAGTTTCTTTTTTCAATGGTGCAAAATGGAAACACAACAATGGAATGTGTGATTTTGAGGACATTGGAGCAATCGAAATAATCCACATTCTATTTCCCAGATTTAAAAGACAAAGAACTTGTAAAACCCTCTACATTAAAACAAGGAGATTAAAAAAAATGAAACCCAGCAATGGGTTTCCCAGTGAGAATAATTTTGGACAGTCTTATTATCAATCAACTTAAATTTAAACACAACAATAGAATGTGTGATTTGGAAGACATTCAAGAAACTGAAATACTCTGCATTGTTTTTCCCAAATTTCAAATTACCCCTCACCTCCATTCTGTCGGTATTCTACTCCAACTCCTCCATGTGCACTCAGACCTTAAGCTTTCCATTTACACTTAAACAAGGAGATTTTAAAAAATAAGAAGTGAGGCACAACCCACTATGTTTTCCATGATGCTACTATTATGTGAATAATGTGTTGGGCAGAGATCAAACAAGAGTGTTTTTTTGAAAGCAAGGGTCGTTAAAAATTATGAAGCTCAGATTCAATACGTTGTCCTCTTACTGTGTGCATAACACTAGCTGCTGTCTTCTTACTATTTTTGCAAAGTCAAGGACAACCCATTGTGTTTTCCATACTGCAATAGTTAAGTAATTTTTTTGTTCGAAACATATGAACAGGTAGTGAGCAAGACTATTTTTCTTAAAGAAAGGGGTCTCGTAAGACAAGAAAGGGAAGTTGAAAACATTATTTTGTTACATTTCGGACAAAAAAATAAGAAGTGAGCCACAACCCACTGTGTTTTCCATGATGCTACTGTTATGTGTATTTTGTATTTGAAACATATGGGCAGATATTGAAAAAGAGTGTTTTGCTCAAAGTAGGTATCCATGTATGTTCATGTGTATGTTTTTCATGTGTTCTTCAATGTACATAGGTGAATTTTGACTAGCAGTTAGGCAGCTCCCATAAGACAAGAAAGGGAAGTTGAAAATGTTATTTTGTTACAGTCAGGAAAAAATAAGAAGTGAGCCACAACCCACTGTGCTTTCCACGATGCTACTATTATGTAAATTTTGTGTTGGAAACATATGGAAAAAATTTTGAAAAATAATTTTTTCTCGAAGTAGGTGATGTTAAAAGAGTACAACAGGAACTTCAAAACATTCATTTCTCAAAGACTGTATAAAATAATAAGTGAGCCACAGCCCAATGTGTTTTCCATGATGCAACTATTATGTGAATAATGTGTTGGGTAGATATCCAAGAAGAGTGTTTTGCTAAAAGTAAGGGTTGTTAAAGATTATGAAGGTCAAGTTCAATACATTTTCTTCTTACTGTGTCATAACACTAACTATTGTCATTGAACAAGATATTTGCTAATAATGGTTTCGAATGCCACGTTTTTTCCTTTCTATCCGTCCACGCCGAATAATTAATTTGAAAACCCGCCAGTGCTAACATGATTTCCCGGCGATGGGACATCAAACGACACACGGGATGAGACATCCCACCCTTAAGTCTTTCCTTCTCGTCCGACAACCTTTTCCCTCACAAATCCCACCTCTTCTGTCGTGACTCTTTTCCCCATGCGTTATGGGAGCCATATCCTATGCTATATACATAACTAAATTTTCTCCAGGAGTTAAGGAGGGAGCAAGCTAACTCTTGCACAATATTCACATACGTATATAACATACAATATTCCAATTTTAGGCATAAATTCAACTATGTATATAACATAGGATATATCGATTTCAAATTCATAGAAAAAATTCACCTATGCACATTGAAAAAAAGGATGAAAAACATACACATGAACATACATGGATACATAAATAACATGAGGATACATCGTAGTGAAACAATGGGTTTTACAGCAGTCCGAGTTTTAGGAGACAATGTGTTTTCCAAAACAATAGTATATAAAGTGGTAGAAAAAATGGGATTGGATGTGGGCTTTTTGCCAGTTACCAATTATGAGTTTTAGAAGACAATGTGTTTTTCAAAACCCTCGATAGAAAAAACATTATCAGACCTACATTTCAACTAAATCCTACACAAAATTCACCTCTGTACATCAAAAAACGCATGAAAAAAATACATAAGAACATACATGGATACATACATAACATGAGGAGACATCGTAGTGAATCAGTGGGTTTTACAATAGTTTAAATTTGAGGAGACATTGTGTTTTCCAAAACAACAGTGTATAAAATGGTAGCAAAAATGGAATTGGATGTGGGTTTTTTTGCTATTTCCCAATTAGCTTTCCCCAAATGGCCGGGAGCTGGCTAGCTGCTAGACAAAATTCACCTATGCACATTGAAAAAATGCATGAAAAACATACACATGAATATACATGGATACATACATAACATGAGGAGACGTCCTAGTGAAACAATGGGTTTTACAAATAGTCTGAGTTTTAGGAGACAGTGTGTTTTCCAAAACAATAGTGTATAAAATGGCGGCAAAATTGGGGTTAGATGTGGGATTTTTCCTATTTATTATGTGTGGCATGGGAAAAGTGGAATGGAATGATGTGCGCCTTTTCTATTTGGAGAAAGCAAGGCGAAAATACTATTTTTTTTGTTTCCTATGTGCACGTTGAAAGGGAAAGGTGAAGGCCTTAGAGCACGTGGACGAATTCGAGGAGTGCACATGTAGGATTTGGAGCAGAATACAGATGACATCGAGGTGAGGGGTAATTTTGTTGCAAGCAGAGGGTTTTGCAAGATGTTTTAATTTGAAATTTAGGAAACACATTGTGGAGTATTTCAGTCACCATGGGTCCCACCTCTTCTGCCGCGGCTCTTTTCTCCATGCGGTATGGCTGCATAGGCCATGATATACGCATAGGTGAATTTTGTCTAGTAGTTAGCTTTTTTCCATCCTAATTATACTAAAATGGTATCATGATTGTGAGGGTTATTAAAATTGCATTTTGGATAGCTTTACTAAAATGGGATGGTGATTAGGTAGGAAATGTTTTGCTCTTTTTTTTTCAATAAAAATTTTATCAATTCAATCATTAAAAATTAAATTTTAAGATAAACAAGTTCTATTAAGAATAATGAGTTGGAATGAAATGAGGTATTTCAATAAATAAATTATACTAAAATGGTATCATGATTGTGAGGGTTATTAAAATTGCATTTTGGAGCAGAATACATATGACATCGAGGTGAGGGGTAATTTTGTTGCAAGCAGAGGGTTTTGCAAGATGTTTTAATTTGAAATTTGGGAAACAAATTGTGGAGTATTTCAGTGGGCTTTTTGACTATTTCCCAATTAGCTTTCACCAAATGGGTGGGAGCTAGAAAAATGCTAGACAAAATTCACCTATGCACATTGAAAACCGCATGAAAAACATACATAAGAACATACATGGACACATACATAACATGAGCAGACGTCGTAGTCAAATAGTGGGTTTTACAATAGTTTGAGTTTAAGGAGACGGTGTGTTTCCCAAAACAACAGTGTATAAAATGGCGGCAAAAATGGGATTGGATGTGAGCTTTTTGCTATTTTCCCAATTATGATTTTGAATGCCATGTTATGCCCTTTTCTATCTATTTCAAAAAACTATGCGAACAATGGTTGTTTTCTCTTTGTGAGTTTTACATGATTTTTCAAAATATAGCATTTGATTATTGGAGGTGATTATGCTTTCTACAAACATTATTCACTAATTTCACTCATATTTGTACAATGGGTTGTCACTTGTTTATTCAAAAAGGGAAAAATTGGAATGACGTTGGTTTTACATGATTTTTGAAATATAGCATTTGATTATTGGAGGTGATTCTGCTTTCTACAAGCATTATTCAGTAATTTCACTCATATTTGTACAATGGGTTGTCACTTTTTTCATTCGGAAAGGGAAAAATTTGATAACCAGCAAACGTGGAGGAAACGAACAAAAAATTTCATAACCCTCAACAGAAAATCAGCAACCCCATAGTTTTAAAAATACAGATGGGAGGAGACCCAAAACTAAAACCCTCAACTGAAAATAACAAACCCTTAATCGAGCAACGAATGCCCATTCATTTCTTCACCATTCATAGCATAATGGCAAGATGGCACATACATAGAGTTGATATACATAGCTTAAGGAGCTCTACATGGCTGGTACTTCGGTGCTACTCTGGCTTCTCCTCTTGCCCTCGCTATCCACCAAAATGTCACCGTAAAAAAATGGCAAAAATAGGACCTTGTCGGCCCTTTTTATTGTTTGCTAATAATGGTTTCGTTTGGCCACATTTGAGGCTTTTTGTCCATCCACGCCGAACAATTATTTTAAAAAAACTATCAGCGCTGACACGATTTCCTGACGACGGGACAACAAACGGCATGGGAGATGAGATGTCCGACCGTTAGGTCTTTCCTTCTATCCGGCAAGCTTTTCCGTCGCCACGAGTCCCACCTCTTTTCTCCATGCGGTATGGCCGCATAGGCCATGATATACACATAGGTGAATTTTGTCTAGCAGTTAGCTTTTGCCTAAGAATAGTACCTTCACACATCATAACTAGAGTATAATGTGCCATTCACGACTTGCATTCAAAATGTAAAGTGAAAATAAGGAATATCGATTATAATAATAGTTAGTTGTAAAATAGTGAATGAGGAAAAATAGCAATATTTTTGGAGAGTTTTATATTAATTTGTAGCAACTTTCATTATTTTTTACTATATTTTAATGTATTTAATGGAAGTAGTTTGGTAGATTGAGATGGATGGAGGTCTAATGTAGCAACAACAATGATGGAAAAACGAAGCTCAATAATTTTTTAACGTTGGAAATTGATTTGTGGGTCCACCATGTGGAAAAGATTGCAATCGAAATTAAATGTGATAGTCAAAACAATATGAATGAAAATGATGGAATAAGCATCATGACAATCAAGGAAAATATTAAATGTCAACATACAAACAAGGTAAATATCTAGAATTCTAGTTGTTGGATGAAATGATGAAGTTTATAGTTAGATGCCAAAGTTAAATTGTTATCTTGATTTTTGTTAAGATAATACATACAATTTTTTTATTTATTTATAAATGAGCTAAAAAGAATTGGGAGAATAGGGGTTGGTACATTCAAAACAAAAGGGGATTAGGGAAAGGTTGTCTATTGCTTGTATAAAGTTGCCAAACATACTTAAGAAATTTTGCAATACGACACATGATTTATTTCCGGACAAGCTTGCTATCTTTAGGTATGGAACTTTGAGTTTCATCTTGAAGGTTCATCTCATTCACAATATTCCATATGGATATAATTGTATTATTTAAACCTACCATTTTGTCCATATTTGAAAAACATTATAACATGACTCAATAGAGCAATGACGACAATCTTCCATGATATGATGCACGCCTTCATGGAGGATTAAGTCAATGAAATCCTGGCAAAATCTACTACAAGGGAAGGACATCTGCATATCCTAGACAAAATCTTCACACGGATGGAGAAATTCAATGTCAGGTTAAACCCCAAGAAGTGTGTCTTCGGGGTCACATTAGCAAAACTATTAGGGTACATTGTCTCGAAAAAAGGTATTGAAGTGGATCTGGAAAAATTCAAAGCAATTATGGAGATTCCAGCTCCTAGGAATATAAGTCAACTCAGATCACTACAAGGAAGGCTCCAATCGATCAAAAGATTCATCTCCCAACTAGCGGATAAATGTCATCCTTTTAATCATCTATTGCATAAGAATATAGTTTTCAAATGGGATGAGGGGTGTGAAACAACATTCAATCAAATCAAGCAGTATTTAATGTCACCACCCATTCTCATGCCACCAATAGAAGGAAGGCCACTCATATTGTACATTGCTATGACAAATATCTCATTAGGGGCACTTTTAGCGCAAGAGGATAATGAAGGAAAAGAACATGCTATCTACTAAATCAACTGGACATTGAATGGATATGAAATCAATTACACTTTCATAGAAAAATATTACTTGATGGTGGTATTCGCTAATCAATAGCTGAGACACTACATGTTAACTCATACAATCAAGCTAATAGCAAAGATCGATCCTTTAAAGTATCTACTCAGTAAAGCTGCCCTAACAGGTAGACTGGAAAAGTGGCTCATGCTATTAAGTGAATTTGAAATTCAGTATGTAGAGAGAAAGGAAATCAAGGGACACGCAATCGCTGAACAATTAGTAGAGGCTCCTCTACCAGATGATCGACCAATGACAATGGAGTTTCCAAATGCAGATATTCTGATAGCAATGGCCCAACAATGGGTATTATATTTTGATGAATCATATACACAACAAGGATCAGGAGTAGGAATTTTGTTCATCTCTCCACAAAGACACACCATCCAAAATCATATTGATTAATGTTCCATTGTACAAATAATGTGGCAAAATATGAAACATTAATCATTGGGGTCAAAACAACAATTCAGTGGAAAATCACGGACTTACAGGTATATGGGGATTCTCAACTAGTTATTTATCAAGTAAATGACAAATATCAAACAAAAGACAAAAATTTGATGCCCTATAAGCTATAAATAGATAATCTAAAATAGTCCTTTGTTAGTATCAAGTTTGATCAAATTCCAAGAGCTGAGAACAAATTTGCGGACGCTATGGCTACAATTGCCTGAGAAACATGTTTGTTATGAGTTTATGGTAGAACAAGTATCATGTCCTTCCCATAATAATCTAGAATCTATTTCTATCTGCTATATAGAAACTACTAAAACCTAAAACAATCTATGCCTACCTATAAAATGATGTCCTTCCTCCTGATCTATCCCAGAACCAAAAATAAAACTTCATCCGCCAATCTGCATGACATACTTTAATTATCGACATACTTTATCATCGAGGTCTTGATGGTACTTTACTCCGATGTCTAGAACACAACAAGTCTGAAAAGGCCCTACGAGAGGTTCACAAGGGTATTAGTAGCACTCACTCGAGTGTGATAACTCTAGCTAAGAAACTCCTCTCCTTGGGATATTATTGGCCATGCATGGAGAAAGAATCCTATCAGTTTGTTAAGAAATGTCAAAAGTGTTTGATCTACAACAATTTGATTCATGCACTAGCACAAGAAGTGCATCCCTTCACATCAACATGGCCTTTTTTTCAATGGGGCCTAGATCTAGTAGAAAAAATAAATCCATCTTTATCTAATGGACACAAGTTCATTATAATGGCTATTGAATATTTCACAAAATGGATTGAAGCAGTCCCTCTTACTACCATCACTAGGAAGTAGATTTCCTCTTTCATTTTGAACTACATCATATGTTGGTATGGAATCCCTCAATCCATTATCACTGATAATGGACGACCTTCAAGAATCAAGATGTCCAAGAACTATGTGATAAATTTCATATCCAACATCGGTTTTCAACACCGTACTATCCTCAAGGGAATGGCCAAGCAGAGGCCTCAAACAAAACAATACTCAAAATTCTCAAAAAGACAGTTAACGATGTTGGACGTGATTGGCATGTTCAACTCAACCCTGCACTATGGGCCTACAGAACAAGTATCAGAACACCAACGAGAGCTACACCATATGCCTTGGTATATGGGTCAGAAGCCATATTGCCCATTGAAGTTGAGATTCCATCCCTTCATGTATCACTTAGAGATATCATTTCAGATGAAGACTATAGGGTATCTAGAATGCAGAAACTGGAGTTGTTGGATGAGCATCGTCAGCAACCTGTTAATCATCTAACAGCTTATCAACAGAGGTTGTGAAGAAGTTACAACCACAGGGTAAAACCAAAGGTCTTTCAGGTTGGTGACTTGGTACTAAAAGAGAACCCTAGGAATCAGCAAGGCAGAGAGAAGAAAGGAAAATTTGAGCCTAACTGGCTTGGTCCCTTTGTCGTCATATCAGTGTATGAATCAAGAGCATATCAGTTATCAACGTTAGAAGGGGATTTGTTTGATGAACCTATCAACAGTATTCATTTGAGAAAATTATATGCTTGAATCTTCTAGTGCACGGGTCAAACTTCTGAAAAGTGGGTTCCTTGATGAAAACCTGGAAAATAGGCATCTTGGCAAGACAAAAATACAAAAAAGTAAAAATAAAAATAAAAATAATTACAAAAAAAAACATGAAGAGTGTAATCAAAGCATATGGTGAAAACCTAGAAACATGTGTCGTATGTGATTCTAGGATCAGCTTTCCCATCTGTTTTGATATATATCAGGATCATTAGTCTTATAGTCAGTACCATTTCATATCATGTCAGTAATCTTGCCATCTTTGCATCCATATGAAAATCATTTTCACATAGTCAAGTATCACTCCAAAGCTTGGGGGCAACATCTGGATATCACTAGGGGCAACAAAAACATCAATGTCACCAAAGGACAACACAACAGTATAACAAAAAAAAACAAAACCAAAGATCAACGAGCAATATCAATTATCGTCAGAAAAAAATCAACCATCCATATCATATCGAAAATCCAAAAACATGTCAAAAAAAAGTAATTCTGAAAAAGTAACATCCAAAAACATTGGTCTGTGTTAGTCAAACTATGTGGTCTCTACATGTGTAATGTAGCCAAGGCTAATCTTTGATCAGTCCTCTAGACCCCTATGATAGGTTAGTAGGTTAGGTCTTTAGTCAAAATCTCAAAAATCCAAAAACATGTCAAAATCAGGATGGATGATCTAAAATCTGAATAATGAATGAAACACTTTAATGTCAACAATGGATAAATTGTACTTTTGATTATCATTTCTTTGGAGTTACTCAATGATGTATTGAACTAGAGGAACAAGGAAGAAGAATGATGTTTTATTATCTTTTTTCTATAAGTTAATCATATAAATGTATGAATTGTTGGGGAATGTGCTATGCAAATGTATCACCGATGACATTCAGAATTCACACATTGAAATGATTAACCACTGCCTGTTTACACAATGAATGCTCAGGTCATCTCGGTTAAATCATACCTACATGCTTGTGTTCACTTGCAATATCAAAAATCATGAAAGAGGTACTCAGGTCATCATTGGTCTAACACATACCATTGACGCTTGTATTTACTTTCAACATTCAATAAAGCTCTATGATGACAAAAAGCACAAAGATGTTAAAATGAAAATTGTTTTGCATATAGTTGCATGTTAAAATTACATTGCATTCATTATTTTCATTATCTACAGAGTACTAGTTGCATAAAGGATTCCAATTAATGATTATCTTATCTACACATAAGACTGAGTATACTTGACATAAATTCAAAATTCATCATCTCATCATTTAGTTTCATCATTACATCATTCTTACGTTTCATCATACATCAAATCAATTATGAATTAAATTGTACCATAAATACATCAGGTTCATTTTTACCATTAAAACATTCATTACATTATCATCTATCCAACACAATATGCATACATTATTTACCATTGATATATTTAATAAATAAAATCTCGTTATTATTCTCATTACATCGTTACATTATCATTCATCATAAGATCATCATTTTTATCATCATCATATTAACATAAAAAGAATTTATCCATCCATCCATACATATTATCACATTTTGGGCATCCATATAGATCATCATTAAGAGATTCATACATCACATCATACATCGATATATAAAATATTCTACACATGCATTTATCATTATATCATTAAATCAAAATAAAATCATCACATATTGCATACATCACATAATAAATGCATCCATCACATAGAAATCATAAACCATCATCATATTACATCAACTGCATCTCATATATATATCATCAAGTGTCAAGTATACAATGAAGTCTGGAATAAAAATACATCATCCACAATGAGCTACATCATAATATACATCATCAAAATAACATCTATGATCTATTGCCTGAGTGTGCGGGCCCAACAGGACGTGTACCACCACTAGAAGGACCAGTACCACCACTACCCCCAGAGGAACCAAGATCTCGGGGATCTCTACGTGGAGGCTGTGTCACCCCCTCACTGACTATCCACGTGTATGTCAGCCCAGATCTCGATGGGGCATAGCTAACTCAATGCTTAGTAGGCACTGTATCATGATACTTGCCTCTATAAAAATCTACCTCTCATCCGGCCCGCAAAATCTCTCTCATGTAATCTCCTATGGAGGTGCCATCGACCACTCTCTAGAGAATCTCCGCTATCTCCTATGCCCTCTCGGAAATCTGTCGAGCACTGTCTCTCTCGGCTGTCAAGGTGGCCACCTGTGTCTGTATAGTGGCAAACTGTCTGTGCACCTGAGATAAAAATTGACCATGAGCCTATGCCTGGGCCTGCATCTGAGTCTAGGTCTGAACAAGAAAACCCCGAGCCTATACCAACTACCTCTATAGTGTCTGCACCTGTGTCTGCAATGCTACAATCTATCTCTGCTGATCCATAAGTGGCACTATCACTGATCGCCTCTTGCGAGGCCTATTAGATGATGGCACACTACTAATGGATGGCCCTACCCCTCTATCTCCATCACTACCACCATCACTATCATCAATGCTACTCTTCGTGCTACTACCTGTCAGAGTATCACCCTTACTCTCTGCAGAGCCCTCTACCACATCATCCTCTACTGGCAATGGTGCTAGCTCATCTAGGATAGTGATGCGAGGATGTGGGACCAAGGCCAGGAATGTTGCATACTCCTCGATGTCTAATGCCTCTGTAATATCTCGACACATGTCTCAGGGTGATGATTGCAATACCCTGTATCCCTCTACTAACGCATGATATGACAAATAGGGCCCCCAATTAGGAATATCCATTCGCCGACTAGCATAGTGGGCAACTCCCTATGGCATACACTGAACAATGTTGTACTACCTATATACTCTATGGAGCATAAATCTCTCTAGAACAAATGGGGTCCGGCCAATGAGATACATGGAATCACAGAGAAATCCTAATATTACATCATCCTCATCCCACTACTCACAGTCGAGCTACGGATGCCAGACAACTGTCTTTGTATCGTCGAAGACCCACCTCCAGTGCTCTAACTTGCCCATCTGGTCCTGTGTGAACCAACCTCTGTATTTGAACATGTAAGGTCTACCGGCTGGTATCTCTGCCACTAGAAATGGCCGAGCAATAGAAAAATGCTCCCATTCACAAACCTATAACAGGGTCATCCTTGTTGATAAACTTTGTGCTCTGAGGTACACAACTGAATGAAGATCATGATATAGATGTGCCAACATGCACATCCCCCATGCATATCTGGTACCGTGTACCATGATGCTCTCAAGAGTCCTTCCCCAGCTAACGAGGAATCCCTTTGACCTACAATCAAGGAAAAGGAAACCTCCAATGAAACCAACAAGCACTGCTAGAAGTGTTGTGTAGGAATTAGCGATCCTCCTCCACCGAATGCTTGTACCCGCAATATCCTGATCCTGAAATACTCTGCGAAGAGCATCTCTACCACTGGTCCCATGGGAATCGTATACTACGATCTCCCCCATAAATAGAATATGCAGAATCTACCACACGTCCTCTGGTGTGACCGTCATCTCACTAGCGGGTAGGTGAAATGTATTGTGGTCACTATGCCACCTCTCAGCCAACAGACCCCGATTAATCCTAATCTGGGGCATATTGAGCAAATTGGTCAAGCCGCATTGACCTATCACCTGAAGCTCATCTGGTCTCAGATGAGGTATCAAGTCTCTCATCCATGGAAACCTCTCTTGCATCTAGAGAGTACCCAAATCCTCTGATCATCATAACAAAAATCCACAATCAGTGAACTATGTCAAGAAATCAAAAATCCATCCTACTATCAAATCTATTCCAAAATTTTGATATGAAATTTCAATCAAAATTCATGGGCGAACATCAATAAACTTGACCTATCATGAGGTTCATCAAACAATATCTAATCTCACCTATCATGAGATTTATTGGATATTGAATCATCTCCTTGCCTATCATGAGGATCATCATAAATAGGGTTTCTTCTCACCTATCATGAGAACTATTCTTATTTAAATCATCACAATCCAACATCAAGAATTTAGACTGTCAATCATACCAATCCGAAGAATGGACATGATCAGAAGTGATGAAATCAAGGGTTCACTAAGTCACAATCTTCAATTCTAACATGGAAGCGCTAAAATAGGCTTCCAAAGCTCTAAAACCCATAAGTGCTACTTCATCAGTTGAAAGTGCTAAATTAGGGATTCAAAGCACTAAATCTTGAAAGTGCTATTTTAGCACTCCGATGCGCTAAAATAGGCATCTGAAGTGCTAAAAATCTTGAAGTACTACAATAGTCTGGCGAAGCACCGCTTTACCAGAAGCGCTAGAATAGACCATGAAAGCGCTATAAGTCTCAAAGCGCTAAAATCCATCATCAAAGCACTAAAATTCAACTCTTAAGCGCTATATCAATGAAAGCACTACAACACCCTATGGAAGCACTAAACTACTTACTGGAAGCACTACACCAAAGTGTAAGTGCTATAGCATCACTTGAAAGCGCTGAAACAGACTAAAAAATGTGGAAAGCAATAAATGCATAAAAAATAAAAATTGACGAATTACGAGGAGGTCAAGGGGTACATACCAGAGGTCCATACATGGCCAGTCGTCGGTGACGTCGAACGCACTCAAAATGGTGAGTGTGGTAGGGTATAGGTATCTTGCTCCAGCTGGCAGAAAAGTCTTTATCACAAAGGTTTTTAAAATTAAATAGTGAAAATGAACTGGAAAATAACCTTTTTGGACTATATATAATTTTTGGAAGGTATTTTTCGTGGGTTTTCTTGTCTTTTGATTAAATTTATCCAAGACATTAATTAAATCTTGCGGGCTAGATTTCTTTATCATTTGTCAGGAGATAAATTATTTCTTTATCATATCTTTATCAAATCATCAAAAAATCATAAAATTTCAAAAATTCTAAAAATCATCAGATCATTTATTTATCTGCCGAAGGGGCATATTATCATCAAACATCTGAAAATCAAAGTTTGGGGCATGTCTAGAGCATACGAAATTATTTTTTAATTATCATCAATCCTGGAAGTAGCAGTAAAATTTTCTTTGAAGCAACGCATAAACACATCACTTCGAAGAGGGGCAAAATGTATACACCTAAAAATGGTCTGGAGTATTCGATTAATTAAATACAAATTATTTGATTAATTATCCTAATTTCCTCTACTATCAAATAAATAGAAATATTTATTTATATAGTTCACATTTAAATTCATCTTAATTAAATAAAAAAAATTAAATACTTTGTTCAATTTAATCCCTATTTCTATCTATCACATTGATCTTAAATTAATTAAATAAAAACAAAACACTTTATTGATTAATTGTTGTATTCTTCTATTTAATTTAATAAACAACTATCTTATAGTTCGTTTTATTAAATTATTTATTCCTCTTTTCCTAATTTAAATAAATCAAAAATATTTGAATTAAAGCACAAAGAATATTCCATCTATATTCTCTAAAAAATGAATTAGATATCCTATGTCTAAACCATGTCTCAAATATGTCAAAATTAATTGATTGAAACTTCACGGGAAGTTTTGGAGACAAATTGGAGACAAATTCCAAAATCTTCTCTCAATCCTCCTCCATCAATCCTTCCTCTTCTCTTGCCTAGAGTTTTCATGGGTGGAGACAATCTCCAAAATTCTCTCAATCTCCTCCATCTCTCACCATTAAATTCTCCAGATTGAATCCAAGCCTCTCAAAGCTTTCCCTGTGCATTTCTACAACCAGGAATTCTATAAATACAACCTCATTGAACCAAGAAAAGGATCCAGATAATCAAGTTTATGCACTCTTACTCTATAGGAATTCAAGCATCAAGCATCAAGCATCAAGCATCAAGCATTCAAGCATCCAATATCCAACAATCAAGTTTCAATATGATGGTTGCAATTATCTGTTTCATGTCAATCCATGCTTAGTTTAATTCATTTATCTTCTAGTATTGTTATATTCAATTCCATATCATTGTCTTAGTATCCATCTCGTTCTTTCAATTGTCATTTTAACAATCATAGTGCACTCACGATCTGAGAGCCATTTTGATTGAATAAATCTTGAAGATAGATAACAATATGAAGCTTTCAATTGATTATTGCTTTGAATTGATTCAATTTGATTAATATTTGATATAATGTCTTATTAAGAAGTGTTTTGTGCTTTACACCTAATCGCACGCTTACAATTTGGCACCCACCGTGGGGCATTAACCCCAATTTTACAAATTTTCTTGAAAGTGTCATGTAGGTTCATGACGTATTTTATTTTAGCGCTTTCATCAAAAAACTATAGCGCTTCTATGGAAAACTACAACACTTCTGCGCTCTGTTTCGGCACTTTCGTGTTACTATAGTGCTTTTGTCAAAATTTTCAGCACTTTTCAACTTTAGCACTTTCATCAACTATTTCAGCACATCAGTGATTTAGCGCTTCCATGGAAAACTTCAGCGCTTCGATGTCTTGTTTTGGTGCTTTTGAGTTTTAGCGCATCAGGTAACTGTTTTAGCGCTTTTGTAAAATTAGTCTGGATCCCACGCTGTCGTGGCTAGATTTTAATTTTTTTCACAGTTGGACTAAAAATTATCAATCCTAGGAAAGTCACTTCAGATTTTATTAAATTTATCAATCCTAGGGTAGTCACTTGTTTTTCTAAAAGAAAATTTATCAATCCTAGGATAGTCACTACATTTTTGTAGTACAAGTTAAAAAGAAAAACATGATTTTTGTGAAGCGACACCTTCACTTAGATTAGAAAATTTCTTTTTGGGCTTAAAACAAGATAAACTTATATGATATGCTTGTGGTGATTAGGCTTATGCTCTCCCCTTAATTGGGTGACCAAAGTGCCAGATTCACTTTTACTTCATGTCATTTATGCTTTATTAAATCCTTTAGCAAGCCTGTCGTAGTGGGAAAAAGTACTCACCCTACGGGAATGACCTAAGTGGGAACAACCAAAGCCAGATTTTCCAACCCACTATAATAAAAATGCAAGTAGTTGATGAAAGTCCAACATGACAGTAGTGAGCAAGATAACCATCCCCAAAATCTGTGTTCTAAATATTGGGAGGTCTCCTAAGGGAGTTTATCTATTTGCCACACCGCACAGAAACCCTATCTACGAACCATAGAGTAGTTTCTCATCGATTTAGTATCCATACATTGTCATACTCGCAGTGCAAGGGGAGGGAAGAATCTGCCCCCAAGACACTCACCATATAATTACCAAGGACTGCTTGCTCAAGGGATTCAGTATCCACTTCTGTCACTTTGAGTATGCGCCTGGAAATGACAAAAACACGGGTGCCCTCTAGGGGGTGACACAGCTGTGTGAGTCAACTTAATTCAAGCTATGGGCTATGAGTATAATGATGACCTACTTGTCCTTAAGTGTGAGTCTAATTGATTTATGTACAATTGTCAAAACAACCCATCAAAATCAATAAGAATCATTCATGATTCTTGAACATACATGATTTATTCAGTTAAAACAATTATTCACAATTGCTTGCTATGTTTTCACAAATTCATTAAAATTAGATTTAAGATCATCTTGAAAACAACAAAGTCAAGTTAGATCAGAAAACCCCATGCTTTGAAAGTGGAAGTCCACCATGTTTCTCAAGAGAAAAATCAAAATCACAAAACCCAAGAAACCTCTCGGTTATAGAAATAAATTGAGAAAATAGTGTTTCCTATATCAAAATCAAAAACTCTTTTTACAACATAAAAAATTCATCCACAGATATCACGATTTTGCTAGGGGTCACACATTAGATTATGCAGTAGAACCACTCTATTCACGAGCCTTCTTTCAAAGAAGAGCTCTCACTCAATATCACAACCGTAGTTAGCACATACATCCTTCTTATCTTCCACAATCCCTGATATAGTATGCCACAAGGCCAGATTAAATTTTACAATAGAGAGTCTTAAAATCCTATTTTTAAGCATTTTCGAAACCTGTTTCAGTGCTTCTTGTCGCTGTTTTAGCACTTCTATGGAATAGCACTTTCGGGCACTGTTTCAGTGCTTATAGTCTATATTTTAGCGCTTTCATCAAATTCTATAGTGCTTTCATGTACTGTTTCAACACTTCTATTAAAGTAGCACTTCTATCAAGAAAGTGCTTCTGTCACCTGTTTCAACGCTTCAGAACTTTGTTCTAGTGCTTCTGTCCTTTGTTTTAGCACTTTCAAAACAAAGAGTTCAAAATTTTTACCAGTCAATCAAAATTTTTACCAGTCAATCAATCTATCATTTTATCCACAGTCTTCATCAAAACCAAGTTTCTTTTCATCAGAATCACTATCTAGAGATCGAAAAACAGATAGTTTTATACAAACTTCCATTCTTATCAACTAAAACAATATCTTGCAAATCAGAAGTGTCAAAATCAAATACACGATCGATTACTACACTGAAGTTTCATCATTAGGATACTATCATCCTTCATCATGAAACTAAGTATAGTAATCAAATTTTTAACATAGCCAAATCAATAAGATTAGTCATCTTATTCGACTTTGTTAAAAGTTCAAATTGACATTTTCCAGTAAATAAGATCAACTTTTCAGAAGAAAGGGTAAAATTTTGTATGCCAATCTTCACTAGGTCTCAAAAACAGAGACTCTTAGAGCAAGAAATTTTAAAATCACAAGCAATGATAGAGGAAAATCCTTGGAATAATCTAAACCAAAACAATAAGAATGAAATAACTCCAGAGGATATCCAAGCAACTCAACAAGATCCCAAGTTCCATATATTTATGGAAAAGATTCTAGAACAAGATATGGAGAAGTATCTTTTGATGTTGGTTGAATTAGGTTCCAAACTTCACAAGGACTTCGACGTAAACCATCTGAAGGAAGCACCTGACACAAGTGAGACCTGAAATTTGCAACCTACACAAATGATAGATCCAGTTTCCACTTTAACATCTCAAATGTAACTGTTACAATAAAAAATACAAGATATGATGAAAGGGAGTACCAAAAGATATGCGATACAGGACATTTTTCCTTATCCTTTCAATGCAATGGTCAGTCTGATACCTTTCCCTAGACACTATGAAATCCCAAAGTATGATAAGTACAATGGACAAATGGATCTGATAGATCATATAAGGGAATTCAAAACAATGAGTCTTGAGTTTTCCCAAGAGGAAACTTAGTTAATGAGATTATTCCCAAGGAGCTTGGGAGGATCATGTATGGAGCGGTTTTCAAAACTACAACCTGGTATCAGAACTTTTGAGGAATTAGTCAACGGGTTCATTTCCCAATACTCCTTTAACATCCAACATGATGTTACAATAAAGGATCTTTATAACCTAAAGCAAAATAAAGGGGAAACATTCTTGTCTTTTCTCCAACAATGGAAACGCCTATTCGCTAGATATCCTAGATCAATTCCCAAGGAAGAAAAGATGGAGTTGTTTATTGACAACTTAATGGAGGAAATGAGTTATAGACTAGAATTACAATGTCCTCCCACATTCAAGAAATTCATCGAAAATGGTCTTAAAATTGAAGAAGCATTAGTCAAAAGAGGAGTTATCAAATATTTCAATGATAAAAAAAAAACACAAGTAACTCCTCAAATCAATACTCAAACAATGATAAGCAAAAATTTTGGCAAAAGAATCACAACACAACTATCAAAGAAACAACAAAAGATTCCACAAATGTCAAACCAGTTTTTAACTTGACAACATCTACATCAAAGAATCAAAATAATTATCAACTTGTCAAGTCAAATATCATACAAAACAATGAGATCGTAAAGACGAAACCATATCAAAAACCATCAAATCGGCAAAGGTTCACACCTTTAGGCCAAACAATAGAATTGGAAATGAAAGAACTAGTCACTAGTGGCCTTATCACTGCATGGGAAGCCTTATTCTGGGATCCTAAGGTCAAACCACCATGGTGGAATGATGTTGATTATTGCAGCTTCCATAATAACAAAGGTCACAAAACTAACGATTTTATGGAGTTGAAACATGCAATACAAGATTTGATTGACAACAATAAAGCATATGTGGAAATACCACAAAACAACAACAATCACTCAGCTTTCAGAGACCCTTTTCCAAAAAATGAAAAGGAGCATCATCATATTCAAACAACAAAGGGGAGAATTTCAACCATATATTTGACACCACCATCCTTTGCCTATCTAGAATAGAGAGTGATCACATAGTTGGTCACAACATTGACGAACCCAAAATGAACAACACTACTCCATTGGACTTGCTCTCAAATGTATCAAACTCTGATAATCAGATCAATGTCTTAAAAATAAAAGACCGTCAAGAGCATCAACCAGTAAATTTAATGACTAGGGGGAAAGCCAAGGTCATGTTAAAAGGAATTGGGTCTACACACGCAGTTCCACCTCCATCTCACTATAACATCGTCGATCAACTCCAAAACATTCCTGCTCAATAATCGATACTAGAACTCCTTAAAATATCACCATCACATAAGGAGGTTCTCGAACAAGCTTTAGTTGCCACTATGGTACCAAAGATTATAGAGGTGTGTCAATTTCAAGCTATGGTGGGACATCTGACTACCCCACATTGTCTATTCTCCGAACAGGATGATATCTCGCTAAACCATCCCCATAATATTGCACTCCATATTGAATTCTTAATCCACAATCACCGTGTCAAGAGAGTCTTAATAGATGGGGGAGCTGGTTTGAATATTTGCACTCTCAAGTTAATCTATGCACTAGGATATTCAGATGATGCTATTGATTCTCACAGAAAAATGACTATCAAAGCATATGATGAAGAAGAGAGCTCATCTAAAGGCTTGATTGTGATACCCATCCAAGTGGGGCCCATGATGAAACATATCGCATGTCAAGTGTTGGAGAAAGAATTAACATACAACATTCTCTTAGGACAACCATGGATCCATGAAATGTAGGTTGTACCTTTGACATATCATCAATGTTTGAAGTTCCCAATAAATGGATGAGAGGTGACTATATCTGTTGATTACAATCATCCTCAACATTGTGACACCCTTAGGATCTCTCAAGATACCTTCATACCACACAATAGGGAAGAATCATCATCCAAAGATGAACAATGTCCAAGCATCACTACTAAATGGGTAAAGAAGAAGGGTAAAGAAAAAGAGACAAGTCCTGTTGAAATTCAGTCAATAGATAAACCAGATCAACAAACTTCTTTATCACACAAGTTCCAAGAGCAAGTCCAACTAAAGGAAAAAGGAATGGGAACATATTCTATGGAGCAATCGCTTAACCTATCATGGTTAATGCCATATCCTAGAACATATGGCCAACTGTCTATGATTAAGTCTCAAACATCATTACTAGTTACAACTCTAGATGAAAGGTTTGTCAAAAAGGGTACAATAGAGGATGAAACAAGCAAAAAATAAATCATGGATTGGCTATACAAAGATGAGGAACCCTCAACATCAGATATCAGTATCAAAAATGTCGCCATCAACACCGATAAATATGGAAAAGGAAAAGCTATTTTAGAAAAAATGAGGTATGAAGGACAAGGACCCATTGGATTAAGAAAGGAAGGAATCACAAAGCCTATTACACCCCTCAATCTCCACACAAAATAGAAGCCAAGACTAGGATACTCTGAAGAAGACAAGTAGGAGCTAACAAAGACAGTTGTAGAAAATATCCTTCAGTTTAGGGATGGCTCTGAAACAAACTCAAATGAATATGAGTGGGCATTGTATTCTGATCTATTTTTCATTGATATTCAAGTCGATGTAATTCAAAAATATGCAGCTATGCATGAGGAGGGCCAAGGTTCTAGGTCTATAACCCTCGTCGAAGGGTCACTAAATATCGATGATTCTAGTGGGGATGAGCAGACTTCGAGTGTACTAGATGATCTTGAAGAAAGTACCATCACGGACCTCGAATTTCCAATAAATGAGTGTCCAAACCCTTACATCCACCACTTTGAATGAATATGATAACCTCATTCCATTAATCCATCTTGAACTCATTGACTGGGAACCTATCAAACCTTTGAATATACCAATATTTACAAACGATGATGCCATTGTAAACTTCCTATGTCATTTTGACCCTTGTACAACTTATGTCTATAATACTCGTAACAACACGACTCGACAGGAGAGTGTCAAATCTTCCAGTTGCAAAAACAACAACATGGAAAATAGATCTAATGGTGAAAACCATTCTATGGCAACATTAGATCTGGAAAAAGTAAAAATAAAGAATGCATCTAACAGTGAAAACCTTTTTGAGGCATTGAAGGATGGAAGATTTGACACTCTTCTGGAACACTAACATGAGCGATCATTAGTCTTAGTGGAACCAACACAGTATGTGAATATTGGCACTAAAGATGAGGCAAAAATCCTACATCTGGTGGAATCCATGACAAAACAAGAAAGATCGGATTTCATCAAATTATTTAAAGAAAGAAGCATCAACTTTGCTTGGTCATATTCTGATATGCTAGGCTTAGACTCAACTCTACTTATGCATCACTTGTCTTTGCCTACAGGCATCAAGCTTGTCAAGCAAAAATTGAGAAAAATGCATCCCCACATCACATTGATGGTCAAAACAGAGCTAAAGAAATTATTGGATGCTTTTACATATGGTCTATAGACTATTCTGAATGGATATCAAACCTTGTACCCATTTCAAAACCGGCCAATAGTATCAGAATATGTACAGATTTCAGGGACCTAAATAAAACATGCCCAAAGAATGATTTTCTGCTACCAAATGTAGACATTATTGTGGACTTGACGACAAGGTATTCCATGGTGTCAATCATGGATGGTTTCTCTGGGTACAATCAAATAAAAATAGCCCCAAAAGATCAAGAAAAGATGACTTTTACATGTCCATGGGGAAATGTTTTTTGGAACCTCATGCCATTTGGTCTAAAGAACGCAGGAGCCACTTATCAAAGAGCAATGGTGACAATCTTCCATTATATGATGCACACCTTCATGGAGGATTACGTCAATGACATCTTCACAAAATCTACTACAAGGGAAGGACATCTGCATATCCTAGACAAAATCTTCACATAGATGGAGAATTTCAATGTCAGGTTAAACCCTAAGAAGTGTGTCTTCGGGGTCACATCAACAAAACTATTAGGGTACATTATCTCAGAAAAAGGTATTGAAGTGGATCCAGAAAAATTCAAAGAAATTATGGAGATGCCACCTCCTAGGAATATAGGTCAACTCAGATCACTACAGGGAAGGCTCCAATCAATCAAAAGATTCATCTCCCAGCTAGTGGATAAATGTCATCCTTTTAATCATCTATTGCATAAGAATATAGTTTTCAAATGGGATGAGGGGTTTGAAACAACATTCAATCAAATCAAGTAGTATCTAATGTCACCACCCATTCTCATGCCACCAACAAAAGGAAGGCCACTCATATTGTACATTGCTATGACAAATATCTCATCAGGGGCACTTTTAGCATAAGAGGATAATGAAGGAAAAGAACATGCTATCTACTATATCATCCAAACATTGAATGGATATGAAATCAATTACACTTTCATAGATAAATATTGCTTGATGGTGGTACTCACTACTCAACAACTAAGACACTACATGTTAACTCATACAATCAAGTTAATAGCAAAGATCAATCCTTTAAAGTATCTACTTAGTAAAGCTTCCCTAACAGGTAGACTGGCAAAGTGGGTCATGCTATTAAGTGAATTTGACATTTAGTATGTAGAGAGAAATTTAATCAAGGGACAAGTAATCGTTGAAAAATTAGCAGGGGCTCCTCTACCAGATGATTGACTAATGACAATGGAGTTTCTAGATGCAAATATTCTGACAGTAATGCCCCAACAATGGGTATTATATTTTGACAGATCATATACACAGCGAGGATCAGGAGTAGGAATCTTGTTCATCTCTCCCCAAGGACACACCATTCTAAAATCATATCAATTAATGTTCCAGTGTACAAATAAAGTGGCAGAATATGAAGCATTAATCATTGGGGTCAAAACAACAATTTAGTGGAAAATCATGGACTTATAGGTATATGGGATTCTCAATTAGTTATTTATCAAGTATATGACGAATATCAAACAAAAGATGAAAAGTTGATGCCCTACAAGAAACAAATAGATAATCTGAAATAGTCCTTTGTCAGTATCAAGTTTGATCAAATTCCAAGAGCTAAAAATAAAGTTGTGGATGCTATGGCTACAATTGCTTCATTACTACAGTTGCCTGAGAAATGTGTTTGTTATGAGTTTATGGTAGAACAAGTATCATGTCCTTCTCATAATAATCTCGAATTCGTTACTATCTACCATATAGAAACTACTAAAACCTCCATCTATCAAATAAGCTATGCCTACCTGAAAAATGATGTCCTTCCTCCTAATCTATCTCGAAACCAAAAATGAAACTGCATCCGCCAATTCGCACGACATACTTTAATTACCGACATACTTTATCATCGAGGTCTTGATGGTTCTTTACTCTAATGTCTAGAACACAATGAGTCTGAAATGACCCTACGAGAGGTTCACAAGGGTATTTGTGGCACACAGTTGAGTGGGATAACTCTAGCTAAGAAACTCCTCCTTTTGGGATATTATTGGCCATGCATGGAGAAAGAATCCTATCAGTTTGTTAACAAATGTCAAAAGTGTCAGATCCACAGCAATATGATTCATGCACTAGCACAAGAACTACATCCCTTCACATCAACATGGACTTTTTGTCAATGGGGCCTAGATCTAGTAGGAAAAATAAATCCATCTTCATCTAATGGACACAAGTTCATTGGTTGTTTCCCACAAAAGGATATAAAAATCACAGAAAATCCTAACCTAGGAATTGGACATTCCAGCAAGTGAATAATATCTTCTCATGGTCATTCATTTACTTGTCAAACCAGGGAATGTATACTTGAAATGGAGAGGCAATGTATGTGCACTAAGAACTAGTTTTAGCCACAACCTACTTGAAATAAATGCTTGAAAGGAATCCTAATTCTGATGCAGGAATGTGAGACAAAGTCTTGCTAACTTGAGCATTAATTAACTAAAGCAGGAATTATAATAACCATTACTGGGAAACAAACCATGAGCTGGCCTTATGCTGCAGGAATAGACACGGGGATGGATTCCTTATGCTACGGGAACAGTATAAGATTGAGTTTGCATTAAAACTTACTGGAATGAAATTCTAACAGATAAGCAATAGGAAGTAAATAGCTAACTAAAGATACTTACTAAGTGGGCCCCCTTAGCAAGCATCAACCATTTAAACAAGAGTTGAACTCAAAACTTCATTAGCTTTTTATTCATAAACTCTAAATCACATACATGGTTGTTCTATGTGTAAGAAATATTTAACACAAAGCTCTATTTTTCATTATAACAATAATCTCAATACACTCTATTCTAACTCTATTCTCTAGTCTAGTCTCTTTCTAATTATCATGTTCACTCACACAGGAGGAACATTTATTTACAGAGAAACAACTAACTAACTAACTAACAAAGAAAGATGCGGATATAAATGCATCCTGAGGCTGAGGAACATATTTCATAAATGCAAGTTTATCTGCTCAACAGATTCAAAGGGAATCTAGAACTCCACTCTTCCTAGATTGATGATCCATTCGGTTTCCTTCCCAATGACCCGTTCAAAGAATCCTCGCTTGAAACGACTCCTTCAATGGTGCGCTAGAGGCGGCTTTTTCTGCAAGGCTATGTTTTTTTGTGCATTGACCCATTCATACCAGCTTTTAACAACTTGTAGGACACATGGCAACAAAGGAAAAACAAGGCATGCACTCATAATAGCATGATACCCATTATTAATCACACGCATTAAATTCATCTTTACTTATCCAAAAAATACATATATTGTTATCAGTCAATTGAGAGGTCAAAATAGGGTAATTGACATAGACATACTAGGATATTTAGGCTGCGAGAATATAGGAATGATTGTCATAGAATACTACCCATTAATGTGAAAATTTTATATCCACAGAGTTTTAAAACATCCATAAAAGAGAGCAAGGGATTTTTTAAAACTATAACATGATATCTGAATTATAAACCTATTCTGGGCTCATCATTTTCCCCCTACTTTAGCTAATGTTGGTCCTCCAGCATTAATCTTCCTGGTAGTGTCCCTGAAATCTGTAGGAGTCACATGGCCTTGTAGTGCAGTCCCAAACCTGTAGCAGAAACCCCTGCAATTCTTCCACCTTTCGTATCTACGAGCTTTTGTGTCTTCATTGATATCTATGGCCAGATAAGGATATAGTGGCCACATCAAAGCAAGAGGTCTAAATGTCATTGGTAACCACAATTCAAATCTTTCCTGCAGACCCAACTGTATATATCTTTCTGATCTCCTGATGGCTGCTCTTAAATTCAAGGGACTATGGGGCTCAAACCTTCTTAGACCAACTGTTAGATTTTCCAATATTGTTTTACTTTTGGAAGCTAAAAGCTTCCAAAATGAATATGGTTGGCCTTTAAAATCATCATAAACCTGTTTCCTAAGATCAAATATCCTTATCCTTGCTGCAGGATCATAAAATCCATATGCAACAGAAAACCAGGTTCTCAGAAATGTTTGAGGGTCTGAGCTTTCTGATCTAAGGGGAATAGGTTCTTTCTGCTCAGCTTCCTCATAATTCACAAATTGTTTCCCATAGTTAATTTCATTTTCTGCCCAGGACATAAGTGATCTCAAATGTATGTCACCTATGAAAAGAAGTGGATTCCACTCAGTTTCACAAGGGATTAATAAACCATGTAAATAAAATTCATACAAATAATTCCTTAGCCAATTAGGTGCTTTTTGATAGGCATTATAGAATTCTTTAGCAGTATTAGGAACAGGGTCAAGGTTTTTAGAAATCATCATTAACTGGAACCACAAAAATTGCTCTTTGAGGCACATTGCATACACTATGGGTGGTGGCCTACATTTCATAATTTTCCCTACCACCTTCATCATTTCATTCATCTTTTCTTTCACCTCCTATATTTCCTATTTTTGATTTTCAATCTCCTTCTTTAATTTCTTCTTCTCTTCCTCCCACAGACTTAATTGTATTTGAGTTTTAGCAAGATGGTGGAAACTCAAGGTCTGAAGTGTCATAGGCCTCTAGGTTATCTTAAGGTATTCTAAGTATTCGATTAGCAATGTTCTCTTATACACAACCAATGCCTGACATGTTTCAAAGGGCAATGGTATTGCATTGGATGTCTTAGGCTGCTCAAATTGCTCTTGTTCTTGCTATAGGATGAACTCATGTTGTTGGTCAGGACGGGACTATGTTTCCTCAGAAATTCTTTTAGCTGCATTAGCCAAGTCATCAAGACTCAAAATTCTCCCTTTATTATCACAACCTTGTTGAACTTCCCCAACTTCCTCTATTTCATTTTGTATATCGTCATGAATAATAGAGGAGCTAAGTGGGAAATTCTCATATATACTCTGAGAATTTTCATCAATGAGTGCCTCAGATTCCTCTGAAATTACTATTATCTCAGGTTGGGCAGAAGAGATAGGGGTAGTTTTATTTCATTTTCTTATTGAAGCTCTTTTAGGTAATGTAGCTGATGAAGGAGGTTCTTTGGTAGCATTTCTCTTTCCAGCTTGCTTGGGGGTTTGAGACTCGGTAGGAGAGGATGATGAAACTGTGGTGACATCAGGTGTTGCTGCAGGAAAAAGTCGGGTAGCTCATTTTTGCTTCTTTGTTTGAGGGTTTTCTTCTAGGGTATGCACAGCGCTGGATGGTTCTCCTATTTTTGTTTTCCCTTTCTCTTTCCTTGATGCAGACCTAGTTTTAACTTGGCTAGAGGGTTCAGTTATAGTGGCTGCAGGACTAGGTGTTGTAGGAGAAGCACGTGATTCTTGCTCAACTTCTCTACTCGAAGACTCTACTCTCTTTCTCTTTTTCTTGGGTTGTGTAGGTAGTGTTCTAGGAGGTTCTAGAGGTTGCAGTCCTTTATGGGAAATAAATTATTGCCAAGAAAGGGGTGATGCATCCCTCGGGGAATGCTCAGTTAGTAGTTTAATAAGGGCATGATGGGAGATGGAATTTTCTTTACCCTTCTAGGTTTCATGGGCACTCTCCTCCAAAAATTTTAGCAAGAAATTTGGAACATTGATAGCTAACCCGTGCCTCATATGACTCAATAATTTAAAGTGATAGGAATGCAAATAGGAAAATCATCCTTCACAAGTTAAATACCTGATTATAATGGAGGCATATTCCAAATATGGATAAGGCAATGACACCCTTTTCCATCCTTGCTTTGAAACCTCCAAGGGTCCATCAGTTGGCAATGTGAATTCTACCCTGGCAGAGACGACATCCCTTCCTGAAGGAAATTTTTCTCCAACTATAGGAAGCCCGATTATCTCAGCAATCCATTCCTCAGTAACAACTACTATTAAACCCCATACAGTAGCCTCTCCCTCTGAAACAGTTCTTAAAAATTCACCAGCAACTTCCTCATCAAAGGAATTGATACTCAAGAAGTAATTCAGCCATCCGTTCATACTGAATGCCTGAACTATTTGAGGGTCTTGTGTTAAGGCCTCATGAGCTCCTGGTTCATGTTATAGTAGTTGAGCACCCATATTCACAACTATTTATGCTAAAACACCTAAATATCAACCTCCTCTGAATATTTGAAAAACACTTTTCTTTGCTCTGCTTCTTTCATTTCAGCTTCTTTACCTTTTTACTTTACCAAAAAAAAATGATATAAAAGACAATTGCATGCAATGCGTTTTAGGAACTACTTAATTGAGCAGTTAACTTACTGATCAGGGAAAAGCATGCATTCTTTTGGCAGTAAGTACGATAAAAATTTTCTTTAATAAACGTGGCAATGGCTAAAGGAAAGAATTTGAAATAGATTATCCCCGCCCCCTACTTGAGATTTGGTATGTGTCCACACATGTGCAAAAGGATAGGCGAGGAACTGGTAGTAATAACTGATAGATATATTGTAATAAATGAATAAATAAAATGAATGAATGATGTGACTAATAAAAAGAATATCGCGTACCTTATAATTAATGCTCACGGATGTTGGGAAATATCACAGCATAACTGGAAATGACTGCTTGAAAAGGAACCATAAATGAAGGTGGTATGACAGGTTGATGACATGGATGGGTGATATAGGAAAGAAAAATGGAATGAGTGATTGATGTTGATGGATGGTGATGGATAAAGTGGCTTTCATAAATTGAAAACCATTATTATGGACGCACAAAATAGTGTTCAAAGAGATGATGCAGGAAGAAGACCGAAGCCCTTTGTTGCATGAAGTTCATTGGCCGCAGGGGAAACAAACTACTTTATAAATTGTTCTTTTGATGCAGGCTTATGGTATAACCGAAGACGGTGTCCATTAACCAATAGTTTGAAGCGGATAGAATCAGTTGTTGGCAACTGAACCAAACCATTATCAAATACATTCTTGATTTTATACAAACCAAGCCATCTTGTTGTAAGCTTACCTTGATTCTCTTTATACCTAGAGTCATAGAGTAGGGCCCAATCACCAATGGAGAAATGCTTTGTGCGAATATTGTGGTCATGCCACTTTTTCCTTTGCAACTGTATTGCTTCAGTATGCCGGAGGGCAACTTTCCTCATCTCATCCAATGCAATTAACTGTAGGAGGCATTCCTTTTATGCTTTTGAAAGATCAATTTGAAGCTAAAGTTCAATCTATAAGGTCTTATGCTCGAATTCAATTAGCAACATGGCAGTTTTACCATAAAACAACTCAAAAGGGGTAAACCCTGTAGTCATTTTTCATGTTGTCCTATAAGCCCAAACTGCTTTTGAAAGATGACTGCTCCAATCTTTCTTGTGTAATTGGACTATTTTTGTAAGGATTGCCTCCAGTTCTCTATTAGTTACCTCTGCCTGACCATTGGCTTGAGGGTGATAAGGGCTTGATTTTCTATGTCTGATTTTGTAGTCATTCATCAAGGCAATGATCAGGTTTGAAGTAAATTGAGCTCCCTGATCAGTAACACATTCTCTATGGACTCCAAATCTGGTAAAAATTTGTTCATAAAGGAACTCAACAACCTTATTGTCTCGTGCATGTGTCATTGCTTTTACTTCCACCCATTTTGTCACATAATCAGTGCAAACTAAAATGTAGGATTTTCCATTGGATGGAGGATCAATTGGCCCAACAAAATCCATTCCCCACTTATCAAAAGGAGTAACCACCACTTGTGGATACAAGGGCATTTCATCAGACTTCGTTGATCTCCCCATTCTCTGACATCTATCACATTTCTTCATGTAGGCTACAACATCCTTGTGTAGTGTGGATCAATAGTATCCCGTATTAAGCACTTTCATTGATGTCCTTTTAGATGCAAAGTGCCCACCACATGGCTCATCATGACAAGCATGCAGAATGTCATATGTCTCATCTTCTCTGACACACCATCACATGACTTGGTCAGGCCCAGTATAAAATAAACAGTCTGCAATCCATGAAAAGTTAAAACTTTTCTCAATCAACAGCTTCCTGTTCTTTGGTGAGAAGTGAGCTGGTATTTTGTTGGTTGCTAAATAATTTGCAATATCCGCATACCATGGTATTTGAGTAGAAATATAAAATAGATGTTCATCAGGAAATTTATCATCAATTACTTCATATGTGGTTGGTGTAGTTGTTTGAAGTCTTGACAAGAAATTAGCCACCACATTTGCCTTACCTAGCTTGTCGATAACTGTGATATCAAATTCCTGCAACAATAGTAGCCACCTTGCTAATCTACTAGATATGGCAGGCTTATTCATAAGGTACCTTGTTGCTACATGGTCTGTATGAACAAATATTTGGTAACCGGTGACATAATGTCTAAACTTGTTTAGAGCATACACAACTGCTAGCAATTCTTTTTTTGTGACAGTATAGTTTAATTCTAGGCCTTAAAGATTTTTGCTGATAAAATAGATGGCATGCTCTATGGAATTCTCCTTCTGACCTAACACTGCCCCTATGGCATAATCAGAAGAATCAGTGTGTATATGGAAGGGCAGACTCCACTTTGGTCCTTGAAGAATAGGTGCTTTAGTAAGTCCTTAAGCTATAGGAAAGATTTGTCACAGGCCTCAGTCTAGGTAAATTCACTATCCTTAGTCAATAAGGCATACAGGGGACTATCTATTTTGCTGAAATATTTAATGAATCTTCTATAATATCTAGCATGTCCTAAGAAGCTTCTAACATCCTTTTATTTCATAGGTGTTTGCAAAGTTAGAATAACTTCTATTTTTGTAGGGTCAACCTGAATCCCTATTCGAGAGATATGATGGCCTAAAACATTTCTCACTATTCAAAGACAAATTATGCTCCTTACATCTTTTCAAAATTTTCTTCAAATTTGATAATGCTTCTTCATAAGTTACTCCATAAGTGGTGAATTCATCCATGTAAATCTCCATAGAATCATGAGAAATATCAGCAAAAATACTAATTACTGCTCTTTGAAATGTGGCGGGAGCATTACACAGGCCAAAAGGTAGGATAGAGTAAAAAAAATTCCCCCATGGACAAGTAAAGGTTGTTTTATCCTAATCCCCAAGGGCAATTTTAATTTGATTATACCCACTATATCCATCTAAAAATGAGAAATACCTTTTACCAGACAATGTGTCTAGTACTTGATCAACAAATGGCAGTGGAAAGTGATCCTTTTTAGTTGTAGTATTCAGCTCCCTATAATCTACACAAACTTGCCACTTCCCACCTTTTTTAGGAACAATCACTAATGGAGATACCCATTGACTGTCTGAAATAGGGTAGATGAAACCAGCATCAAACAATTTTTGAAGTTCATTTTTAACTATTTCCCTGAGTGTTGGGTTTATCCTTCGTTGAGGCTGCCTAACAGGAGAACAATCTTCCTTAATGTAGATCCTATGAGTATAGAGCTGAAGATCTATTCCCTTCATATCCCCATATTCCCATGCAAAAGCATTGTGTTGATCTTTTAGCATTGCGACCAGGGAAGTTTGTTGAGCTTTAGGTAGTTGATTGTTGATATTCAGATAGTGGCCTAGAGACAACTCAATTTTTTTGGTAAGAGCATTCATGGAAGCTACTGGCAAAGGTGGTGTCTGTATTTCTTATGGGAGAAAATGTTGATAGATTGCAGGGACTTTAAATGATAGGTTCTCAGAGCTTAGTTGCTACAGGAAAGATTGGTGAGGACTATTATTGGACTGAAAATTTTGGAAAAGTAGGTCATCCTCACTGTGAAGTTGGGAAAATGGATGAGTTTTCAGCATCATCAATTGGGCCAATGAGTTGACATCTTCAATTTCTTCTCCTAAGTCTAGCCAAATTGGTATAGACAAATCTGGTTGAGGCTGGGCAAGCAGTTATAGAGCTAATTTCTTCATTGACTGACCATCAGAGATTGTCATGTCTCCAGAACGACATTAGTTGTGGCTAACCATGGTCTACCTAGGATGATAGGATATCCCCCCAAAGTTTCCTTAGTGGACGATATGGTAAAATCTGTGGCATATTCCCATGATTCAAGATTGATAATTATATCTTCCACTAGGCCATCAGGTGTTGCAGTAGAACTGTCAACAAGCTACAGGACGGTGGGTGTAGACCTAATAGTTAGGATATTCAAATACTCCATAGTATGTTTGGTAATTATATTGATGGCTGCACCTAGGTCAATCAAAACATTCTTTAACAGTTGGCCATTAATATTTATTTGTACCACAGGACTTCCAGGGTCGGTATATTTTGGCATAACTACTTTTCCTAACATAATATCTGCTAATTTTTCAAGAACATGGATAGTTTGGGGATCCTCTTTCTTTCTTCTAGGTTTCTTCAAACAAGCCTCCTTAATGGATTTTCCATAGATTGGAACATCTTTTATGTCTTGGAAGAGTGGAATTTGGATGTGTACATTCTTTAGCTGATCCAAAATATCAAATGTAGGTTCTTCCATGGACTTGGGTGTAGTGACTTGCAATCCCTGAGGAAAAGGTGGTTTGGCTTGATGCTGCACAACGGTCTCCTTAGAAACAGTATCTGACATAGGTATATTGGCTACAGGATCAATAGATTGTTCAAAGACAGATTTTGGAATCTTAGTAATTACTGGAGGTTGTGGGGTAGGTAGTGTGGTGCCATACCATAGATGGATATCAATGATATGCAAAGTATAAGTTGGATAATGATTAGCTTCTGCAAAATACATAGGTTGTTGTTGTTGCTGCTTATTATTAGGATTTGGCAATGGCTGAGTAGGCATAGGCATTTGTTTTGGAGGGCTAGCATTTGCAATTGGTATTGCAGGGGCTGCAGATGGCGGCATGAGGGCCAGAAATTATGGCTATTGTGGCTACAGGAATCCAGGGGATTGGCTCTGTCATTGTTGAGAGCTTCTCCATTGAGGATTCTGCTGCCAGTTACCTTGGGGTGGAGCCCTTTGTCCTTGTGGGTGCTGCTAACCTCCTTGAGGAGATTTCCATTTTTGATTTGGATAGTTAGGCCATTGTGGTTGAGAGATATTTCATGGTGGTGACGGGCCATATGTAGGTTACCATTGGTTACCATAATTAGAGTAAGGATTACCAAAATTTAAAGGGTCTTGAGGCATACCTTGTCTTTGAGCCCATGGACACCTTTGTGCAATGTAGAATACTTGGTCATCATCACCTTCTCTTGCCTTAAAGTAAATAGGCAATTGCTTAGCTTCCATATTGGCCACCATCTTACATCTGTAGTCACGCTTCTTTTGTCGACAATGTGGATAGAACTTCGCCAAGATTGCTTTAGCCTCCTCATGTTTCTTTCGAGCTTGCATAGTATCCAATTGTGTAGCCATATTATTTATGATATCGTGCTTGAAATCAGACAGCAAATTTGAAATCTCCATCCATGAAACTCCATTATTAGAATCCTTTCCCATTGTGGCCTGATGACCTCTTCCCTTCTTGACATTTACTCGAGAGTAATTGCAGCATATGCTCTTAATATCATCCCAAGGCACTTGGGTTATATCTCCTCCTCCCATTAGATCTAGAGTATCAATACAAGAATCATTTATTCCCCTCAAAAAAAGTAATTTCTGAGATTCTTCATTGAGAGTATGGTTTGAACTCTTCTTCAAAGAAAACAAAAACCTTGAGACATAGTCTTCCAAGCTTTCATCCTCCTTCTACTGAATTCAGAATATATCACCTTTACTACCACTCTTGCAATATTCCTTATATTTGTCAATAAAATTTGTTTGCATGCATGCCCAACTATGAACAACATTCCTCCCCAAACTGATGAACCATCTTACAGCTCCTTCTTTCAAAGTAGCAGGAAACAACTTCAGCTTGTGAGCATCTATGGTATAATCATAACTTCAACAAAGGATGTCGAACTCAAACAAGAAAGTGTCTGGGTCCTCAGTAACTAGTCCATAGAACTTGGGAAGTAATGAAGAAGAAATATTTTTGAGGTTATCATTATCTTGCTGGGCAATAATAGGGAATTCAAAAGCAGGAGGTCGATTAGGTGGATTTTGTGCCATATTTTCTTGATGAAGTATCAGAGCAAATGGATTTTCCTGGGGTTCTTCTTCAGCAAGGTCAAAGGGAAATTCAGCGAGTGGGTCTTCAGCAAATGGATTGATATCTTCATTTCCTTCTTCCTCAAATAGATTATAAGCTGGTTCAAAATCGTTATCAGTGAGGGAAGGGTTTGGTAAGAATCTCCCTAGAGTGTCTCTTCTTCTATGCATGTAACAGACTTAACTAAAAATTTGAAAGATTTGAAAATTCTAGAATAAACACACTAAGCTACTACTAACAATGACTATGACAGGTTCTTAGCTTGACACCATCCCCAACAATGGCACCAAAAATGGCTGTCACCCACAAAAGGATATAAAAATCATGGAAAATCCTAACCTAGGAACTGGACATTCCAGCAGGTGACTAATATCTTCTCATGGTTGTTCATTTACTTTTCAAACTAGGGAATGTATACTTGAAATGGAGCAGCAATGTATGTGCACTAAGAACCAATTTTAGCCACAACCTACTTGAAATAAATGCTTGAAAGGAATCCTAATTTTGATGCAGGAACATGAGACAAAGTCTTGCTAACTTGAGCATTAATTAACTAAAGTAGGAATCATAATAACCATTACTGAGAAACAAACCATGATCTGGCCTTATGCTGTAGGAACAGACACAAGGATGGATTCCTTATGCTGCAAGAATAGTATAAGACTGAGTTTGCATTAAAACTTACTAGAATGAAATTCTAATAGATAAGCAATAGGAAGCAAACAACTAACTAAAGATACTTACTAAGTGGGCCCCCTTAGCAAGCATCAACCATTTAAACAAGAGTTGAACTCAAAACTTCATTAGCTTTTTATTCATAAACTCTAAATCACATACATGGTTGTTCTGTGTGTAAGAAAGCTTTAACACAAAGCTCTATTTTTCAATATAACAATAATCTCAATACACTCTATTCTAACTCTATTCTCTAGTCTAGTTTCTTTCTAATCATCTGTTCACTCACATAGGAGTAACATTTAATTAAAGAGAAACAGATAAATATCTAACTAACAGAGAAAGATGCGGATATAAATGCCTCCTGAGGCTGAGAAACAGATTTCATAAATGCAAGTTTATCCGCTCAATAGATTCAGAGGGAATCCAGAACTCCACTCTTCCTAGATTGATGATCCATTCGGTTTCCCTCCCAATGACCCGTTCAAAGAATCCTCGCTTCAAACGACTCCTTCAATGCTGTGCTGGAGGCGATTTTTTCTGCAAGGCCGTGTTTTGCTATGCATTGACCCATTCATCTAGCTTTTAACAACCTGTAGGACATGTGGCAATCGAGGAAAAAGAAGGCATGCACTCATAATAGCACGATACCCATTATTAATCACACACATCAAATTCATCTTTACTTATGCAAAAACTGCATATATTGTTATCAGTCAATTGAGAGGTCAAAATAGGGTAATAAACATAGACATACTAAGATATTTAGGCTGCGAGAATATAGGAATGATTGTCATAGAATACTACCCATTAACATGAAAATTTTATAACCACTGAGTTTTAAAACATCCATAAAAGAGAGCAAGGGCTTTTTAAAAACTATAACATGATATCCAAATTATAAACCTATTCTGGGCTCATCATTCATTATAAGGGCTACAAAATATTTCACAAAATGGATTGAAGCAGTCCCTCTTACTACCATCACTAGGAAGCAGATTTCCTCTTTCATTTTGAGCTACATCATATGTCAGTATGGAATCCCTCAATCCATTATCACTGATAATAGACGACCTTTCAAGAATCAAGATGTCCAAGAACTATGTGATAAATTTCATATCCAGCATCGATTTTCAAAACTGTACTATTCTCAAGGGAATGGCCAAGCAGAGGCCTCAAACAAAACAGTACTCAAACTTCTCAAAAAGACGGTTAACGATGTTGGACATGATTGACATGTTCAACTCAACCCCTACACTATGGGCCTATAGAACAAGTATTAGAACACCAACGGGAGCTACAACATATTCCTTGGTATATGGGTTAGAAGCCATATTGCCCATTCAAGTTGACATTCCATTCCTTCATGTATCACTCAGAGATATCATTTCAAATGAAGACTATAGGGTATCCAGACTGCAAAAACTGGAGTTGTTGGATGAGCGTCGTTAGCATGTTGTTAATCATCTAACAACATATCAATAGAGGATGTCAAGAAGTTACAACCACAGGGTAAAACCAAGGGTCTTTTAGGTTGGTGACTTGGTACTAAAAGATAACCCTAGGAATCAGCAAGATAGAGAGAAGAAAGGGAAATTTGAGCCTAACTGGCTTGGTCCCTTTGTCGTCATATCAGTGTATGGATCAAGAGCATATTAGTTATCAACGTCAGAAGGGGATTTGTTTGATGAACCTATCAACAGTATTCATCTAAAAAAATTATATGCTTGAATCTCCTAGTGCATGGGTCAAACTTCTGAAAAGTGGTTTCCTTGACGAAAACCTAGAAAATAGGCATCTTGGCAACACAAAAATACAAAACAAAAATATATATATATTAAAAAAAAAAATGAAGAGTGTAATAAAAGCATATGGTGAAAACCTAGAAACAGGTGTCGTATGTGATTCTAGGATCAACTTTCCCATTTATTTTGATATATATCAAGATGATTAGTCTTACAGTTAGTACCATTTCATATCATGTCAGTAATCTTGCCATCTTTGCATCCATATGAAAATCATTTTCACATAGTCAAGTATCACTCCAAAGCTTGGGGGCAACATATGGATATCACTAGGGGGAACAAAAACATCGATGTCACCAAAGGACAACACAACAGTATAAAATAAAAATAAATTAAATTAAATTAAAAAAAAAAAAAAATGAAAACAAAGATGAACGAGCAATATCAATCATCGTCAGAAAAACATCAACCATCCATATCATATCGAAAATCCAAAAACATGCCAAAAAAAAGTAAGTCTGAAAAAGTAACATCCAAAAACATAGGTCTGTGTCAGTCAAACTACGTGGTCTCTGCATGTGTAACCTAGGCAAGGCTAATCTTTGATTAGCCCCCGAGACCCCTATGATAGGTTAGTAGGTTAGGTCTTTAGTCAAAATCTCAAAAATCCAAAAACATGTCAAAATTAGGATGGATGATCTAAAATCTGAATAATGAATGAAACACTTTAATGTCAACAATGGATAAATTCTACTTTTGATTATCATTTCTTTGGAGTTACTCAATGATGTATTGAACTAGAGGAACAAGGAATAAAAATGATGTTTTATTATCTACTGTTTGTAAGTTAATCATATAAATGTATGAATTGTCGGGGAATGTGCGATGCAAATCTATGATCGATGACATTCAGAATTCACACATTGAAATGATTAACCACTGCCTATTTATGCAATGAATGCTTATGTCATCTCGGTTAAATCATACCTACATGCTTGTCTTCACTTGCAATATCAAAAATCATGAAAGAGGTACTCAGGTCGTCATTGGTCTAACACATACCATTGATGCTTGTATTTACTTTCAACATTCAATAAAACTCTATGATGACAAAAACCACAAAGATATTGTTAAAATGACAATTGTTTTGCATATAGTTGCATGCTAACATTAGATTGAATTCATCATTTTCATTATCTACAGAGTACTAGTTGCATAAAGGATTCCAATTAATGATTATCTTATCTACACATAAGACTGAGTATACTTGACATAAATTCAAAATTCATCATTAAAAACATGTAGGAATCATCATCTCATCATTTAGTTTCATCATTACATCATTCATATGTTTCATCATACATCAAATCAATTTTGAATTAAATTGTGCCATAAATACATCAGGTTCATTTTTACCATTAAAAAATTCATTACATTATCATCTATCCAACACAATATGCATACATTATTTACCATCCATACATTTAATAAATAAAATCACGTCATTATTCTCATTACATCATTACATTATCATTCATCATAAGATCATCATTTTTATCATCATCATATTAACATAAAAAGCATTTATCCATCCATCCATACATATTATCATATTTTGGGCATCCATATAGATCATCATTAAGAGATTCATACATCACATCATACATCCATATATCATATATTCTACACATGCATTTATCATTATATCATTACATCAAAATCAAACCATCGCATATTGCATACATCACAAATAAATGCATCCATCACATAGAAATCATAAACCATTATCATATTACATTAACTACATCTCATATATATATCATCAAGTGTCAAGTATATAATGAAGTCTGGAATAAAAATACATCATCCACAATGAGCTACATCATAATATACATTATCACAATAGCATCTACGATCTACTACTGCTTGAGTGTGCGGGCCTAATAGGACCTATACCACCACCCCCAGAGGAACCAGGATCTTGGGGATCTCTGTGTGGAGGTTGTGTCACCCCCTCACTGACTATCCGCATGTGTGTCCGCCCAGATCTTGATGGGGCATAGCTGACTCGGCGCTTAGCAAGCACTGCATCATGATACTTGCCTTTGTAAAACTCTACCTCTCGGTCGGCCCGTAAAACCTCTCTCATGTAATATCCTATGGAGGTTCCATCAGCCACTCTCTAGAGAGTCTCCGCTGTCTCCTGTGCCCTCTCGGCAATCTATTGAGCACTGTCTCTCTCGGCTATGAAGGTGTCCACCTGTGTCTATATAGCAGCCAACTGTCCCTGCACCTGTGATAAAACCTGAGCATGAGCCTATGCCTAGGCCTACATCTGAGTCTGGGTCTGAACAAGCAAACCCCGAGCTTGTACCAACTGCCCCTGCAGTGTCTGCACCTATGTTTGCAATGCTGCAATCTATCTCTACTAATCCACAGGTGGCACTATCACTGATTTCCTCCTGCGAGGCCTGCTAGATGATGGCACACTGCTAATGGTCGGCCTTGCCCCTCTATCTCCTCCATTGCCACCATCACTGTCATCACTACTGCTGTCATCACTACTACTCTTCATGCTACTGCCTGCCAGAGTATCACCCTCTCTCTCTATGGATTCCTGTGCCACATCATCCTCTAATGGAAATGGTGTTGGCTCATCTGGGATAGTGATGTGAGGATGTGGAACCAAGGCGAGGAATGCCGCATACTCCTCAGTGACCGGTGCCTCTGCAATATCTTGATGCATGTCCTAGGGTGATGGTTGCAATGCCTTGTATCCCTCTACTAACGCATCATATGACAAACAGGGCCCCCAATCAGGAATATCCAATCACCGCCTAGCATAGTGGGAAACTCCCTATGGCATACACTGAACAATGCCATACTGCCTATATACTCTGCGGAGCAGAAATATCTCTAAAAAAAATGGGGTCTAGCTGATGAGATACATGGAATCACAGAGAAATCCCAATACTAGATCATCCTCATCCCACTACTCACAGTTGAGGTACTGATGCCACGTAACTGTCTCTATATCATCGAAGACCCACCTCCAATGCTCTAACTTGCCCATCCAGGCTTGTGTGAACTAGCCTCTGTATCTAAACACGTAAGGTCTACCAGATGGTCTTTCTACCACTAGAAATGGCTGAGCAATAGAAAAATGCTCCCATTCCCACACTTGTAACAGGGTCATCTTTGCTGATAAACTCCACGCTCCGAGGTACACAACTGAATGAAGATCATGATATAAATGTGCCAACATGCACATCCCCCATGCCTATTTGGTACCATGTACCATCATTCTCTCAAGAGTCCTTCCCTAGCCAACGAAGAATCCCTTTGAATTTCGATCAGGGCAAAAGAAACCTCCAATGAAACTAGCAAGTACTGCTAGAAGTGTCATGTAGGAATCAGTGATCCTCTTCCACTGAATGCTCAGACCCACAATATCCTGATTCTGAAATACTCTGCAAAGAGAATCTGTACCGTCGGTCCCATGGGAATCGTATACTATGATCTACCCAATAAATGGAATATGCAAAATCTGCCACACATTCTCTGGTGTGACCATCATCTTGCCAGTGGGTAGGTGAAAGGTATTGTGGTCACTATGCCACCTCTCAGCCAATGGACCCCAATTAATCCTAATCTGGGGCACATCGAGCAAACTGCTCAAGCC
Organism: Sequoiadendron giganteum; assembly: GCA_007115665.2. Classification (NCBI taxonomy): domain Eukaryota; kingdom Viridiplantae; phylum Streptophyta; class Pinopsida; order Cupressales; family Cupressaceae; genus Sequoiadendron; species Sequoiadendron giganteum. The sequence goes on from CM021107.1 coordinate 245,378,623, forward strand.
GCATTAGCCTATCACCTGAAGCTCATCTGGTGTCAAATGAGGTATCAAGTCTCTCGTCCATGGAAACCTCTCTCACATCTAGAGAGTACCCAAATCCTCCTATCATCATAACAAAAATCCACAATCAGTGAACTATGTCAAGAAATCAAAAAGTCATCCTACTATCAACTATATTCCAAAATTGCGGTATGAATTTTTGATCAAAATTCATCATCAACAAACCTCACCTATCATGAGGTTCATCGAATAGTATCTAATCTCACCTATCATGGGATTTATCGGATATTGAATCATCTCCTCACCTATCATGAGGATCATCATAAATAGGGTTTCTTCTCACCTATCATAAGAACTAGTCTTATTTAAATCATCACAATCCAACATCAAAAATTTAGACTGTCAATCATACCAATCTGAAGAATGGACATGATCAGAAGTGACAAAATCAAGGGTTCACTAAGTCACAATCTTCAATTCTGACATGGAAGCGCTAAAAAAAGCTTCCAAAGCGCTAAAACCTAGAAGCGCTACTTCATCAGTTGAAAGCGTTAAATTAGGGATCCAAAGCACTAAATCTCGAAAGTGCTATTTTAGCACTCCAATGTGCTAAAACGGGCATCTGAAGTGCTAAAATTCCTGAAGCGCTACTAATCCACATCTAAGAACTACAATAGTTCGTCGAAGCGCCACTTTACTAGAAGCGCTAAAACAGACCATGAAAGCACTAATCCACCAAATCAAAGCGTAAGAAGTCTCGAAGCACTAACATCTGGTATCAAAGCACTAAAATTCAACTCCTAAACTCTATATCAATGAATGTGCTAAATTACCCTATGGAAGCGCTAGAGTTGTTAACGCAAGCGCTAAAACTCAAAGTGATAAACTACTTACTGGAAGCACTACACTGGAGTGTAAGCACTACAGCATGGCTTGAAATCACTAAAACATACTTAAAAACGTGGAAAGCAATAAATACATAAAAAACAAAAATTCATGAATTACGACGAGGTCAAGTGGTACATACCAGAGGTCCATACGCGGCCAACCATCAGTGATGTTGAACGTGCTCGAAATGGTGAGTGTGGTAGGGGATAGGCATCTTGCTCCAGCTGGCAGAAAATTCTTTATCACAAAGGTTTTTAAATCAAATAGTGAAAATGAATTGGAAAATGACCTTTTTGGACTATATCTAATTTTTGGAAAGGTATTTTCGGTGGGTTTTCTTATCTTTTGATTAAATTTATCCAGGAAATTAATTAAAACTTGTGGGCTAGATTTCTTTATCATTTTTCGAGAGATAAATTATTTATTTATCATATCTTTATCAAATCATCAGAAAATCATAAAAATTCTAAAAATTCTAAAAATCATCAGATCATTTATTTATCTCTCGAGGGGGCATATTATCATCAAACATTTGAAAATCAAAGTTTGGGGCATACAAAATTATTTTTTTATTATCATCAATTTTGGCAGTAGCAGCAAAATTTTCTTCGAAGCAACACATAAACACATTACTTTGAAGAGGGGCAAAATGTATACACCTAAAAATGGTCTGGAGCATTCGATTAATTAAATACAAATTATTTGATTAATTATCCTAATTTCCTCTATTATTGAATAACTAGAAATATTTATTTATATAGTTCACATTTAAATTCATCTTAATTAAATAAACAAAATTAAAATATTTGTTCGATTTAATCCCTATTTCAATCTATCACATCGATCTTAAATTAATTAAATAAAGACAAAACACTTTATTGATTAATTGTTGTATTCTTCTATTTAATTTAATAAACAACTATCCTATAGTTTGATTTATTAAATTATTTATCCCTCTTTTGCTAATTTGAATAAAAAAAAAAATTTAATTAAAGCACAAAGAATATTCCATCTATTTTCTCTCAAAAATGAATTAGATATCCTATGTCTAAACCATGTCTAAAATATGTCAAAATAAATTGATTGAAACTTCACGGGAAGTTTTGGAGACAAATTGGAGACAAATTCCAAAATCTTCTCTCAATCCTCCTTCATCAATCCTTCCTCTTCTCTTGCCTGGTGTTTTCATGGGTGGAGACAATCTCCAAAATTCTCTCAATCTCCTCCATCTCTCACCATTCAATTCTCCAGATTGAGTCCAAGCCTCTCAAAGCTTTCCCTGTGCATTTCTACAACCACGAATTCTATAAATATAACCTCATTGAACCAAGAAAAAAATCCAGATAATCAAGTTTATGCACTCTTACTCTACAGGAATTCAAGCATCAAGCATCCAATATCCAACAATCAAGTTTCAATATCATGGCTGCAATTATCTATTTCATGTCAATCCATGCTTAGTTTAATTCATTTATCTTCTAGTATTGTCATATTCAATTCCATATCATTGTCTTAGTATCCATCTCGTTCTTTCAATTGTCATTTTAACAATCATAGTGCACTCACGATCTAAGAGCCATTTTTATTTAATAAATCTTAAGGATAGAGAACAATATGATGCTTTCAATTGATTATTTCTTTGAATTGATTCAATTTGATTAATATTTGATATAATGTCTTATTAAGAAGTGTTTTGTGCTTTACACCTAATCACATGCTTACACATACCTTTATGGTCCTACAAGAACAAGAATTCTTCAAGGTGATAGGTATTTCATTCCTTTTATTGATGATTATTCAAGAATGACATTGGTTACTTTCCCTATAGAAAAACTTGAAGCCTTAAATAGATTCAAATCATTTAAAGTTGTGATTGAGAATGAAATGGATTTTAAGATCAAGTTTTTAAGGTTTGGGAGAGGTAGAGAGTTCACCTCCAATGAATTTAACATGTCTTGTGAGAATCATTCCATAAAGAGGCACTTTTTTGCCTCTAGGACTCCTCGACAAAATAGAGTAGTTGAAAGGAAAAATAGGACTATTCAAGAAGTTGTAATGACTATGATGAAAGAAGAAAACCTATTAGATGTCTATTAGAGAGAAGTAATTCATACTATTATTTACATACATAACAGAGTTCAAGCAAAAGAAAACATCACAAAGACTCCCTATGAATTTTATTATGGAAGAATACATACTATTAAATAATTCAAAGTGTTTGGAAGAAAATATTATATGAGAAGAAATGAAGAAAATTTGTTAAAGTTTGATGGGTGATCCCATAATATTGGTTTAAAATTCTCTTGAGAAAGAAAAATTACAAACACACTCCCATGATTTTTTTTTGGTTTTTATGGGTTCACACAAACTGGGGGTTTGAATGGACCCACAATGGGTTCACTCAAACCCCCCTTCAAGCGAACAAGCTATTAAATGATGGGACCCACCGTTTGGCATATTTTTTTAATGGAAGACAAAGGGAAATTTTGAAAAAAGGGGGGTTTGCTCGAACCCCCTTCGAGTGAACCCCCTTTTGCTTGAAAGGTCAAGGGGGGTTTTCTTGAGGGGGGGTTCAAGTGAACTCCCCTTTTCCCCCCTTCTCCTCCTCTTCTACCAAATCTCTACAAAAAATTACCTTTTGAAGCTCGAGTTGAGGATGAAAAATGGAGGAGACTTCACAGACCCAATTGGATGATGGTAGTCCTCAGAACGAGCTATCAATCGAATATAATTTTAATATGTTTTTTTTTTTTTTATGTATTTTTTAGGTTGATTAAACATAGGTTTTTCACCGAAAATCAAACTCTTTGTTTTCCATAGGTGGAAAATAGCAGATTATCAAAAAAAAATTGAAAAATATCAGTGCAGTAGATATTGATGTCCCTGAACCAGGAAAAAAAAGATTTGAATTTTGATACATAAAAAAAAAGTTATGCTTTAGCCAGTGAATCATGTCTAAATTGTAACTGGTTTGACTTTGAAACTTAATTAAGAAAAAAATATTCAACAAAATTCTATGAAACCAATTACATGCACTAGATATCATAGTTATGAATTTAAATTCAAAAAAATAGAATTTTATCCTTTATAGAAAAAAATTTATGTGTTAGCCAGTGACGTCACTCTTTAAAAATGGTGTTTACTTTTAAAAACTATTTTTTGAGGGAGATGGAAAAAGAAGTGCAATCTGATTCCAATTTTTTTGAAATAAATATATTTAGAATCTATAAATAAAATGTCACAAATCACTATTTTGCATCATCTTTAAATTTCTCATGGTTTAGCCACTATAGGCGACTAAAAGTGAAGATTTAGTTAAAAAAAAATAGTTCAATGTCCAATTTGGCCAAAAATTGTAAACCAGTATTGTGAGATCACCTTGATGCAAGGTCTGATGAAGGAATCTTCCTTGGATATTATACTAAAATAAAATCCTATCGATACTACAATAAAAGATTGAGAAATATTGTTGAGAGTGTAAGTGTCAGGGCTGATGAATATTTTTGAAACTCAATGATCATGATAGATGGATATGAATCAAATGAACTTGATTGCAAAGAAAAATAAAAGGCTAAGGAAAAGGAACTACAGTTTGAAGAAGGGGGAGAAGCTCTAGAAAAGACTCCTAGAACCCCTAACTATGTGTAGATAAATTATTCTAATGAATAGATAATTGGAGACAAGAGAAAAGGTGTAATGATAAGAAGGAAAGATATTAAAGAAGAGGTAAATTTGTGTTTATTTTCTAAAGTTGAACCTAAGACAATGATTGGGGCATGCAAATATGAATACTGGATGAAATATATGGAAGAAGAAATACTACAAATTGAGAAGAATCAAACTTCAGAACTTGTCCCAAGACTTGCAAATAAAAGCATAATTGGATCCAAGTGGGTGTTAAAAAAAAAACTAAATGAGAATGGAGATGTGGTAAGAAACAAAGCAAGACTTGTCTGTAAGGGCTATTCACAAGTTGAAGGAATATATTTTGAAGACACATTTTCCTCAGTGGAAAGAATGGAAGCTATCAAGATGTTTTTAGCTTTTGATGCACACAAGGATTTCAAATTTTATCAAATGGATGTGAACTTTTCTTTCTTGAATGGAGAGTTCAAAGAAGAAGTCTACATGGAACAACTGGAAGGATTTCAGTTATCAGATAAACCTAATATGGTTTACAAATTGAAGAAGGTATTGTATGGATTGAAGCAAGCTCCTAGAGCTTGGTATGCAAGGTTGGATAATTATTTGATACATCAAGGATTCAATAAACCTATACCACAAATAGTAATGATTACTTTAAAGTTGAAAAACATCAAATCTTGATTGTAGTTGTGTACATGTTGATGAAACAAATTTTGGAGGAAATGAAGCTATGTGCAAGAAGTTTGCAAATATTTTTCTTGTCCATCAAAATTTCCTCTACGACTTCCTTAACATTTTTATCCTTCCAAAAAGAGTACATATAAATTTGAGTATTGTTGCTCTTTAGGCACAAATATTGAAGTATTCTAGTCAATTATCACCATACCTTGGCTATCTACTCTTTCCTCATTTTGATTGAATCAGATAAAAGTGGAGCTAGCTGAAGTATGGTGAACATTGATTGGAAGTGCATCAAAAGTTGTGCTTCAAGAGAAATATTGTTCAAATTACTATGTACTCTTTCTCGAAAGGATAATAATGTAAGGGAATTTCTAGAGGAAATTTTGATGGACAAGAAAACTTTGGTGCGATGTGTTGCAGGAAAATTAGAAGTTATTAGTTTGGAAGAATTATATATAGACAACATGATTCTAATAAAAAACTTTAGTTGTGTATACAATAAGAATGTAGTGAATTTAATTCACCTTCACAATTTAAAGAAACTCTTACTTACACTAAAAATTAAATTTTAATTTCCTCACATGATTTAAAAATAAATTATGCATAATATAGTTGGAGGTTGGAAAAGACAATGCGGTTTGCCATTTATTTCATTATGTACATGTTCAAAGATAAGTTTTGGAGATCACAGGGAGGATTTGTAGGTGGGGGTTTCATAAAACTAATCAGATTGAGTTGAGGGGTGACTAACCAATTTAGTTGAACTATGTTTAGAGGGTTTTACAAGACTATGTGGGTTGGAGGTTTCATAATATCCAGTATTTTCTAATTTCATTACATTCTTACTATCTAATTCATAAAATTTTCTCAATACAATCACAAACCATACCAAATTGAGGTGAGGGGTGACTAACCAATTGGGTTGTTACTTGTAAACGGTTTTAGAATAGTATGTGGGTTGTAGGTTTTCTAACACCTAGTGTTTTCCAACCTAGAATTTTATAAAACAGTATGAATTTCTTGAAAAGCTTTTGTTATTTGGATCGTAGGAATGTAATGAAAGGCATCATTTTATGAACATAAATTTTTATCCAACAACCAATAACACTCTATGTTGTAAGTTTTTTCATTCTGAAAGTTGAAAGTGAAAGGTTGGAGAGTAGGGGCAGAGTTGTAGGTGGGGGATACACAAAACACACTAAATTGAGGTGAGGGGTTTCTAACCAATTGGGTTGTTTCTTGTAAAGAGTTTTAAAACATTATATGGGTTGTAGGTTTTGTAAAACCCAATGTTTTGCAACCTAGAATTTTAGAAAACAGTATGAATGTCTTGAAAAGGTTTTGTTATTTAGATAGTATTAATGTAATGAAAGGAACCTTGAAAATTTATAACAAGTCTTACATAGAGAAAAAATTGCATTCAATTTCTTCATATGATCCAAATATACATGCACAGTATGATTTTAGGTTGGAAAACATAATGGGGGTTGAGTACATGATTTATGAAACCTCCAACCCACACAATGTTGTAAAACCCTCTACACATTGAAGCCAAATGAAAACCCATCTTAACAACGAATAGTCATTCAATTATTCACAATCCTTAGGTAGAATGGAAAAATTATATATATTTTTGGAAGATATGCATACTTACTAGCTAGCTTCCCGCACTTGTCACATGTGTTTTGGTAGGGAGAGTGGTCACTCTACTTTAGCCTCGAAACCCTTGCAACTCCCTTATGACCTCGTCAAAAACTTTGAAATGAGAATGTTGAAAATGGCAATGTTGTGGGATTTATGTGGTTTTAAAAATATATCATTTAATTGTAGAACTCACATTGCATTTTCCAACATGGCTATATATTTTACATGTTTTTTGGTTTCTCTAAACATTATTCCACTACTATTTCAATTTAAAAACCCTCAACACAAAGTTCTATGTTGTGAGAACATTAAAATATATGTCAACTATTTAGATTCCTCAAAAATTTGTGTTGTGAGAACATTAAAATGGAAAAATTAAAAAACCCTCAATGCAAAAGCACATAAATAGCTTTGCATTTTAAATGAAAACCCTTTTTTCGAAAGGAAAACCCTTGGAAACCCGTCAATGAAAACCCATATTCACAATTCCTAGGGAAAATTATAAAATGGCATATATTTTTGGTAGATATACACAACTGCTAGCTAGTTGGCCGCACCTACCAAATGTATTTTCAAAGCAAGAGTTGCCACTTTGCTTTAGCCTTTGAACACTTGCAACTCCCTTCTGAGCTCCCCACTAACCTCCAAACTATGAATGTAAAAAAGGGGGATATTTTGGGACTTTTTTCCCTTCCAAATTAGGATCTTTAAAACCCATCGATGAGCTGCCATGTTTTTCCTACAATGGGGGGTGATCCCACAAAGCTGGTTTACAATTTCAGAGAGGAGCCAAATTTTGCTGAAATCGCATATTTTTAGAAAATATAATAATTTAAGCCTTAAAAAGTTCAATTTTAAGGATTACAATTAAAGAGGATTTGATCAAACCACCTTACATCAAACCCCCTTGGATAGAACCTCACTAGTTTTAAACCATACCTATAAATGAGTCTCCTTTACACCTATCAAAATGCTGATAAAAAATCACTTTTGATTTACCTTTTGGGGGCTCAAATTAATTCATTTAAAATTTATTTGAAATGATTATGGTAGTCCTCAGAACGAGCTATCCAATGAATATAATTTTAATATGTTTTGGTTTTATTATGTACTTGTTTTTTTAGTTTTATTAAACATAGGTTTTTCATCAAAAATGAAGGTCTTTGTTCTACACATCTGGAAAAATAGCAGATTATCAAAAGAAAAAATTGAAAAATATGAGTGCACTAGATATTGAAGTCCTTGATCCAACAAAAAAATAAATTGAATTTCGATATATAGAAAAGCATTTACGCATTATACGGTCGTGTTATGTCTGAATTGTAATTGGTTTGACTTTGAAACTTGATTAAAGAAAAAATATTCAATTAAAAACTATCTAACCAAGTGGAAGCACTAGATATCAGAGTTACAAATCTAAAATTGAAAGAATTAGAATTTTATCCTTCTTGGAAAAAAATTTATGCATTATACAGTGTGCGTCAGTTTTTAAAAATGTTGTTTTCTGAAGAAAAAAATAGTTTTCGTGGGAGATGGAAAAAGAAGTGTAATTTGATTTCAAAAATTTTGAAAAAAAATAATTTAGAATCTATAGACAAAATGTGATGAGACTCTAGTTTGCATCATCCTCAAATTCCTCACATTTTAGCTACTATAGGTGCCCGAATGTGAAGATTTAGTTAAAAATAATAATTTCAGTGTCCAGTTTAGCCAAAAATTATAAACCACTATTGTTGGATCACCCTGGGACAGGTGACAAAAATCCAAATGATTTGTTCCTCAAATTTTTTTAACATTTGTCTGTCAATCTTATCTCGCAATTATACTGTCATAGGTGGGATGGGTCTTATGTTATCATGCAATAGAGAGGTGCATTTTGCTAGGAGATTAGTTTCTCCCCACAAACTACGGCAATAAAAAAAACCTCTAAAAACAAAAAAAGAAAAAAACCATATCTTCTCATTTCAATACTATGAACAAGCTTTAAAGAAGTCATTTCTTTCTCTATAAATTAAAGTCTAAAAAATATATAATTTTTATCTTTTAAATTAAAGAAATAAATGAAAATTTGTTAAATTTATTATTTTCCTTTTATTTAGCATGGTAAGATAGAGCAATAAAGTGGATACCTACTAATCAAGATAGATAATACAATGGTTGGGCTTAACCAACATGTGCGCTAAGCTCTGAATTTCTATCAAAAATTTGTTTTCATTTCTTGTGTCTACTTCTAGTTTCTGGAATCAGTGTTACAATTAAGTTTTCAAGTTATCGATCAAGTCCAACAAAAAAATAAATTGATCTAGAGAATCTATTTCGGTACGCATGGAGCAATACCTAATGTTAGAGTTAAGGGATTTTTCATTTAATAGTGACTATTTGAAACTCTTTAAAATTTCAAGATTTTAAATATGATCTCAACGATAGATAAATCATATTTAGTCTGTTTTTATTTTATTTTATAAGGTAATTTGAATAATATTTTGTAAAATTTGTGGAGTAAAAAAACCCTTTATGTAAATATGTAGGATAAAATAATTGTCACAAAAAATTATTGATTTAATATTTTATATATTTTAAATAGTAATAATAATTAGATATGTTAATAAATATATATGATAGATAAATAGGTATTTTGTTTTAGATTTGATGTTTAATTATACAATGAAATATATAATTTAATTATGCAAGTGGCTTTGGAAATTATACAATCTTTCCTTATACTTGATTTTTTTACTAGAAGATGGATTTTTGCCAATTTGATAAATAAATAGGTATTTTATTTTAGATTTGATGTTTAATTATACTATGGCATATATAATTTAATTATCCAAGTGACTTTGGAGATTATGCAATCTTTCCTTATACTTGATTTTATTACTAGAAGTTGGATTTGTGTCAATTTGATAAATAAACAGGTATTTTGCTTTAGATTTTATGTTTAATTATACTATGACACAATTTAGTTATGCAAGTGGCTTTGGAAATTATGCAATCTTTCCTTATACTTTATTTTATTACTAGAAGATGGATTTATGTCAATTTGATAAATAAATAGGTATTGTGTTTTAGATTCAATGACGTTTAATTATACTATGACATATATAATTTAATTATGCAAGTGGCTTTAGAAACTGTGCAATCTTTCCTTATACTTGATTTTATTACCAACAGATAGATTTGCATCAATTTGAATGATTGAGGTTGATTTGTTGTTAGTTGAATATTTTTAAGTATTCACTGGGTTTGTTGGAACATCTATACTTTTGGTAAATTTATGTGTAACATATCAAGATTTGTGATTGAGTTAATTTTGGAATTTGTTTTAATTACTCCTATTGTATTCCAAGTCAAGTTAAAATTTTAGGTTGGCCAAAGTCTAATGGACAACCTAATGAATGGATTTGGAAAAAAATTATGAAAACACTATACCATGTTAGAACAATAATTTATGGTTCAAGATCATAATTTACAAATCTCTACCAAGGAAAAGTATTAGGAACATGTAATTTATAGATCAAGGCCATATTATTTAGGTTAAGACTAAAAAATTTACAATTTTTTTGAAAATGCAAGTTTTGGAGTTGTAAATGATTATTTTTTTATTTCCAATGTTACACATCACAAAATAATAAGTAATTACCATAGTGTATTACTAAATTTGAGATTCTTATCTAACTTTCTATCATGATGAAATTTGGATGATGTTACTTGGTTGTGAGTAATTGATGAATTTATGATTTTGGTGTGTGTGTGAATAAATTTTAGTCTAAGATGAAAGTACAATTTGATAATATCCACATACAATAAAGTCAATAAGATACCCCAAAAAATCATAACATACTCTTTACATTTTCTTACAATAATGTTCACCTTCTTTATATAGATGTCCTCTCCATAACATTATGGAAGGTAAACCATTAAACCAAGATTTGTGATTTTGTAGAGCTTGATTGTTGAGATTTTGGAGTTAGATTTTAAACCTAGAGTGACCTATAGGGAAAATTAATGGAATGGGAAAAGGAGCAATATTTTCATAGTTTTCTAGCAGAAACGGATAGAAGACACTCTAGATCAAAATTTTGAATCTAGAGTGACCTATATAGGGAAAATAAGTGGAATGGGGAAAGGAGTAAGAAATATCAATAAAGTGGAGTGAATGCTATTTTTTGGTTGATTCATTATCTTTGAATTTTTTTTGTTTGATGGATGAGAGCAATATATTTCAACTTTCATACTTTATCTATAAAATTATTTACTTTTTACTTTTGATATGGATATGTCAACCCATACAAGTAGGAATGTGTAAGGGATCATCACTAAAGTTTATACCAAGCAAGTATAAACATCATTAAAGTGTAATAATGGTATACGAAATGTGTTTCTTGTAAAATGCAATATTTGACGAGTAAAGAAAGCCCTTGGATGATTTTATTATAAGTATCTATGAGGAAATAATGAGATCACATATTGTGAAATATATCTATTGTATTTGTAAGGTTACTTTAAATGAGTAAAATTCAAAAATAGTGTTCTTAATAGCCAAGGTTGATTATCAAATTTAATCCCTAATATTATGACAACATTTTTACTAAATGTGACAACACTTTTCAAACTATTACAATATTTGTAATGATAATTTTTTACTCACAATGAGAATCAAGTACAACTCAATAATGGATAACTAATTATTTTTTTGTCTATAATACTTAGATGTTGTTTACATTTCAATGCTTTGATCAATTATTTTGTTCTTAGATTCTTTGGAATTCATTCTCATTAGTTGTGACACTATCCATTGATAGCCACCAATTTGGGAATATATTTTAAACCAATGAAATAATTAAAAATAATTTATAAATCATTATTTTAATAATAAATTTATGTTTTCTTCAAAAATGACCTCCTCGAGTTCTCCAAATTGGGTGCTTATATATCTAAAATTTGTCCTAGTTCTGACTCTATTTCTTTTTGCAGGGCCATCATGAGAAGTATATCATTTTATTTTGTGTACTCCATCATATAGTACACAAATATTTTTGACAATGTTCTTAATTATCCACCTATGGGTAGTGCATGGAAATGGGTAGCAATTCCGTGGACACCCTCAAAAAAAAAAAGTTGAAAAGCATAACGCGAGCGCATTATAACGCGCTCGCATTATGGATTCCCTTAAACATAGGCAAGTTCCCTTCAGCCACAACTACAAAGCCATAACACGAGTGCACTATAACGCACTCGTGTTATCTTCTGTTAAAAGCAAAAAAAAAATGCAAATCTCTCATTTGTATTTCGATTGGTTTTTTTGCTCCACCCATGGCCAAAAACCCCAAAATATCACGCTCGCATTCTAGGAGAAGAATTTCTTCACCAAGAATCTGAATTTATTCGCAACGATGGCGTCACGATGACGAGGAGTTGTAAGAGGTAAGGATTCTATGCTTTTTGTTTTGAATTTGTTAGTTTTAGGTTGAATTTGATATCTATTTGTTTGAATTTTTAGGAGATGCAAATCAACTTGCAAACCCTCAAAATCCTCAACAGGAGGACCAACCAAATCCTCAAGATCAAAATCAACCACAACATCAACCTCCTCCACCAATCACTCAACCCCCTCCTGGCACTCAAGAAAATTTAATGAGTGAAATTGAGAACAACAAAAAACAAATTGAGGATTTTATCAATAGGTTGAGTGATCCAAATGGTTCAACCACAAAAACAATGACCCTAGCAAATTCATTGAAAGATATGTTAACAAATGTAGATTCAATTAGCAAACAAATAACTAGATGGGAAGATAGGAGGTAGGCAGTTAGGGAGTATTATGCAAATAAACTATCATACAAGGATGTGAAAGATTTTAAAATAACAAAAGGTGATGTGTTCATTATTAATTGACCCACTCACAAATAAAAATCTTACCCTCAATGCGAAGAGGTTTCCTATCCATTGGTGCCACCACCAAAAAATGAAGGAGTGGTTTTATGATAGGTGGTACATGGTTTTCGATTACCCACCGTGCAAAAATTGCGAGGTCCCCGCAATATTTCCTTAGGAAACTATATAGTGAGTTCATATTGAACAAAATCCCAAATTATTTTGATATGAGGGATTTCCAAGAGAGAGGTGGGGGGTCAGCTCAAGATAGACCTGGTGCACAACCAGATCCTACGTGGCAAGGTAGACGAACTCTTGCTAGGCCACCTCATGAGCATATTGTTATGCCTTTCGTTGTGAAGGAAAGTGCTAACATAGAGACATTGCAGGCAATCAGCACTTTGACCCAGAGTGTCATCCATCATACTAGCCCTATTCTATAGCACCATCCAGGGGAGTCTTCTAGTGGTGGTCTTCGAACACATGTGTGTCAATCTTGCGGGGCTACTTGTTCACATGACCCCACCAACCCTCAAGAGACTGGTACATAGGATCCATCTGCAGCTATGGAGACGAAGAGGGCAGCTGACATTTTTCATGAGGCATATGGCATTGATAGTCAGGTAAAAGTTAGTTCATGTGTTCATTGAATTTGATTTATTAAATTTCGATTTTGAAATGCAAGATTAACTAAAAATGTTTTATGATTTTGATAAAATTGCAAGGTCACAGTGTTGAGACTGGATACACCACCCCCCCACCAACCTATTTTTGTAGTACACCTATCGCTAGGGTATGTAACTAGTAAACAATTATAAGTTTATTGCATATTAATGGCATTGTTTTACGAATGGTAATTTAATATGCAATTTTGGATGTTGAACAGACTAATATTGGAGGTTTTGATGGAACACTTCCCAGTGGCGATGGATTTACTCAAACCTTCACGAAGGTAATAGAATAAAGAGTTTAACTAATGAATCAAGTACTTAATAGATTTCTGTAGTTTATACATGCACATCGTTGATTACGTTGAATAATTTGTTGTTTTATTTTCTGTTGTTGCGAGACGATACACCTCCGAATGTGACAAGGGAAATGAATATTTGTGTGACATCTACTATACAATCCTCAATGGCTTTAACAGAAGAGGTATCAGGTAAATTAGTAAATTTTAATTTACATTTGTTGTTATAGATGTTAGTTAGTGAGAAATCAAACCATTATTGATTCATGTAGTTTTTGTCTATTTGCATTTTTTATACAGGGCTTGAGCACGCCTAAGCATGGGCATGAGGATATTTCCCTCATGGACAAAGATCGTGAGATGGCTATAAGTGATTATTTTGTCAAATATATCATTTTTTATAATGTAATTTCTATATATTCATGTCTTTACTTCTTATTGTAATAGTTAAAACTTCACCATGAACTAAACCCTAGGAGGAGTAGCAGGAGCACTCCACGAGTGCAACAAAAATGAGTGACAGACCTATCGCCATCCGAGCGAAAAGGAAAGGGAAAGAGTTTATTTCTTGGGCATGGAGAGCAATGAATTTTGATTCCAGAGTCCTTTATTGTATGCCTGCATGGCAGTTTTGTACATATTTTTTATTGGACATATTTGACATTGTATGCTTAGATGGCATTCTCCTAAGCGTACATGGCTATTTTGTACATATATTTCATACTTATATCTACATATATTTATGTATGCCTACATGGCTATTTGGTTAATACAAATATCTTTTTTCGATGCTTGTCCATATTTGCATTCTAAATTGATGGTTCAATAGATATGAGTTACGTATATTCAAGTGTATACTTTACAACTTACGTGTATACTTTGTGACTTACGTGCATTCAAGTGTATACTTTGTGGCTTACATTTTTTCATGCATATACTTTGTTTTAATTTGTGTATACTATGTATTCGTGTGTATACTTTTTGAGGCTTACGTTTTTATGAGTACTTGTAGTTCCCTTATTGATATGTACATGTTTGACTTATTCATGTGTATAATTATTAATTAGTTAGCCCTAGCATTGATCTATGTCATCCTTAATGCATGATCCTTGAGATGGGGTAAGTACACCCTCAAGGTCAAAAGGAGTTTCACATGCATTCTTTGTAGGCTCATTTTGGTAGTGAAACCAAAAACCTCTTGCATCATTGAAATGAAAAAAAAAATCCTTTATAGCAGGTCTAAAGCCATTATCATTCTCCATCAATTCTTCATGTATCCACTCCCCATTAATGGTTGTCTCATGACCTTCATGAAACCAAGCACTTATCTCATTTGTGATAAAAGAAATGTATGAAGATTTATCTTCCTCCTTATGAACCATTCATTATCATGAGAGATGGGTTCTTGTGAACCACTACTGATGAATCATGGGTCAATGAGTTTGACTTGTAAAACTACACAATTAAATCCTGATAGCAATATCACAATATTTATATATCTAAATGTGTTATTTCCTTCAGCTAAAATTAGTACTTATACTTATGTGATTGATGTATGTTTGTGTATAGGATCATAGTAATTTTTATTTGATGATGCTATTGTGTCTTTAAGGTTTATTTATTAAAGGATGCATGAAAAAAGTTTTAAATCCTTACAAATATTTGAATTTCTTAGGTTTTTCTATTTGTCGAGTCTCGGCTCCGAGCCTGACTCCAAGGTGATTCCCAGTCTTGTAACACTGGTGGGAACACATCGAGGAATAATGTATATGTCGACGAAGAGAGAACCCATCCTTGTTTCCAAACAAACCATGGTATAGATATGGTTGGTCGAGATAAAACATCACTCTCCTGGATAGTTTGAACCATAATCTTTCATGGCTACAAACACACCTTCATTATGTGTGTTCTTGATCCTACTAAAGAAATGGTGGAACATGTAGATCAAATATTGCAACCCTAAGCCCACAAGAAGGTTACTTGTCCTGATTTCCGCAAATGTCTTTAAGATGTTCATCCTTCTTGAGTAATGTGAACTATTGATGTTATCTAGATCTTTGAAACTATCTACAATAATGTGCAATAATATATAAGCTAGAGCTATATCTAATACTACAAATGACTACTCAATGGAATCATGATAGCAATATCACAATTTGACTCATTGTAGAAAATACCTCCTACTTATCAATTGATGAGCTAAAGTGATGGGGAGTTATATCCCTCAAGAGCACTCTTGCTCTTCCCAAGACCTATTATCTAGTCTTCATAGGGTATTCCTCTCTACCCTACTCAAGTATCACTCCTAAACCCCTCTCACCACATAATACTCTCCACCAATTTCAAATTCTTCTCCATCACTCCCAATCCACCACTAAGCTTCCTTGGGCTGCACACTGACCCAAAGTGTCCTAACCACTCCAGGGCTAGGGAAGGGTATCCTAGTTGTCCCTTTGTTGATTTTTCTCCTCATTGATGCATCTTATTGGATTCTTTCACCTTTTACCCATCACTTTCTTGAAAAACTCAATTTTAGGCCTTGTAGCCTTCTACCCCAATTTGGCCTCCTAGAACCCGTTTTCTTGACTTTTCTCACAAACAGTTTTAACAACCCCCAAATGTTTTTGTAGATTCTTTCTTTTGACCATCAAGGCTCCAAGATTTACCAGACCTTAGGTCCTACAAGTGTCAATACATATGTTTGTCCTCAAACCCCCTATTTTCAAGGGTTCATAGGGTTTCTGGCTCTTTTTCCTTCTTTGAGGGCTTCAACGACCTCCTCAACTCTCCTCCTGGCACACACATGACTAAGATACATGTGCCTACACTCCCATACTCTTTATTGGCACAAAAAAATCCATTTAGCAACTCTCCTTGCTGTTTTCCTCTCCAAGCTACTAGCTAGAATGCACTTGCACTCGCCTAGTGCTTGATGATTTCATCGCCTTCCCTGCAAAACAAGACACCAAAACCTATATGTACACTATTTACTCACCTCAGGACTATACTATTCCTCATCCATTTCAGGTCCTTTATACTTCACCAAGTCCTTCACATTGAAGATAGGCGAAATGGACATCTCCTTGGGTAACTCCATCTTGTATGCATTGGATCCATACTTAGCCAACACTTTACATGGCCCTATCCTTTTCATCTACAACATTACTAACCACTCATATAACCCCTCTGTGGTTTTAAAAGTTGACTTCCATTCATCTCCCTCTTTCATCCTAATCTGATAGTAGCCACTTTTCAAATCAATCTTGGAGTAGTACTTAGCACCCCCTAAACAATCCATTAAGTCTTCTATCCTAGGAATAGGAAACCTATATCTAATGGTTATCCTATTTATGGCCCTAGAATCAATACACATTCTCCACTTATCTCCCTTCTTAGGTGCCAACACCACTGGAACAACACATGGGCTTATGCTTTTCTTGATCAACCCTTGGTCCAAAAGTTCTTGAACTTGCCTTGCTATCTCCTTGTTCTACTCCGGTGTCATTTTGTATGCCACCTTGTTAGGAAATGTTGCTCCTGGTAAAAATTAAATTTGATGACTAATTGCCCTCTTATGTGGTAGTGTAGCTGGTGTGCCTTCACAAATGATATACCTGAACTGATCCAACAATTGCTTCACCTCTATTGTCATAGGTAGCCGACTAGGTGACTCCTCCTTCTTTGGATTCAACATGATTGAATAGAAAACTCCTTCTTCCTCCTTCATGTCTCCTAGGAATTCCTTTCCACTCATCAAAAGTACAGTGAATTATTCCTTTTCCACTGTGCCTTCTTGGGGAAAAAACTTCGTGGTTAAGCGATTGAGCTGGAGTATACTGGAATGGGTGACCTCCCAGGAAGGCCTAGTGCCTCACCTCTATGAGAATCACTTAGATGCAATGAGTGCTAAGTGGGCCATTCAATATCATTTCAAATTTGTTGCTTTAAGCAACTTACAAATTTGCAACTTAAGACTCCTCCAACCTAAGGGATCGATCCGGTGGAACATAGCTCAGAGTGATTCCATGTGTTTCAGTGCAAAAGAGGACCATGCCTAGCATAAACATACCTATTTGGACATGTTGGAATAGTCCGCTTGGTCACACAAGTTGCAGAATGAAAGTTGCATCACTCTGTAACTTTGCACTGCTTGCATTTGATGCTTTTTCCATCAAGTGAAAATCTGCCACCATTGGAAAACCACTCCGAGATAGCCAAAACTGAGAGAGGTTTTTGTAGACGAGTTCGACATGATCCTATAGGATCAGATGAGAAGTTTTAAGCATAATGGCATCTGAGTAATAGCATGCTGAAGTTTGCAGCCATTTTGCACTTTAGACCCTTAAGGGATCGATCCGGTGGAACATAGCTCAAAGCGATTCCACATGTTTTGATGTGAAAGAGGACCATGCCTAGCATAAAAATACCTATTTGGATGTGTTGGAATATTCCACTTGTTCACACGAGTTGCAGAGCAAAAGTTGCACCACTTTGCAACTTTGCACAACTTGAATTTGACATGTTTTCCATCAACTGAAAATCTGCCGCCATGAGAAAACCACTCCAATATAGCCATAATCGAGAGAGGTTTTTCTAGAGGGGTCCAACACCTTTCTATAGGATTAGACGAGAAGTTTTTAAGTGTTACGATATCCAAGTAATAGCATGTTGAAGTTTGCAGCTATTTTGTACTTTGGACCCTTAAGGGATCGATCAGGTGGAACATAGCTCGGAGTGATCCTACATGTTTCGGTGCAAAAGAGGACCATGCCTAGTGTAAAAATACCTATTTTGATGTGTTGGAACAATTTGCTTGGTCACACGAGTTGCAGAGCGAAAGTTGCACCACTTTGCAACTTTGCACTGCTTGAATTTGACACTTTTTGCATCAAGTGAAAATCTGCCGCCACGAGAAAACCACTCCAAGATAGTCAAAATCGAGAGAGGTTTTTCTAGAGGGGTCTAGCGCCTTTCTGTAGGATTAGGCGATAATTTTCTAAGTGTCACAATATCCAAGTAATAGCATGCCGAAGTTTGCAGCTATTTTGCACTTTGGACCCTTAAGGGATCGATCTGATGGAACATAGCTCAGAGTGATTCCACATGTTTCGGTGTGAAAGAGGACTATGCCTAGCATAAAAATATCTATTCAGATATGTTGGAATAGTCCACTTGGTCACAGGAGTTGCAGAGCAAAAGTTGCACCACTTTGCAACTTTACATAGCTTGAATTTGACACCTTTTCCATCAAGTGAAAATCTGTCGCCATGAGAAAACCACTCCGAGATAGCCAAAATAGAAAGAGGATTTTCTAGAGGGGCCCAACACCTTTCTATAGGATTAGATGAGAAGTTTCTAAGTATCATGGTATCTTAGTACTAGCATACTGAAGTTTGTAGCCATTTTGCACTTTGGACCCTTAAGGGATCGATCCAGTGGAACATAGCTCAGAGCGATTCCATGTGTTTCAGTATAAAAGAGAACTATGCTTAGCTTAAACATACCTATTTAGACATTTTGGAATAGTTCCCTTTGTCACGCGAGTTGCAGAGCGAAAGTTGCACCACTTTGCAACTTTGCACTACTTGAATTTGACACATTTTTCATCAAGTGATAATCCACTGCCATGAGAAAACCACTCCAAGATAGCCAAAACCGAGAGAGGTTTTTCTAGAGGGGCCCAACACCTTTCTGTAGGATGAGACGAGAAGTTTCTAAGTGTCGCGGTATCCGAGTACTAGCATGCTGAAGTTTGCAGTCATTTTGCACTTTGGACCCTTAAGGGATTGATCCGGTGGAACATAGCTCGGAGTGATTCCACGTGTTTCAGTGTGAAAGAGGACCATGCCTAGCATAAAAATACCTATTCGTACATTTTGGAACAGTCCCCTTTGTCACACAAGTTGCAAAGTGAAATTTGCACCACTTTGCAACTTTACATAGCTTGAATTTGACACCTTTTCCATCAAGTGAAAATCCACCGCCATGAGAAAACCACTCCAAGATAGCCAAAACCGAGAGGTTTTTCTAGAGGGGCCCAACACCTTTTTTTAGGATTAGACAAGAAGTTTCTAAGTGTCATGGTATCTGAGTACTAGCATGCTGAAGTTTGCAGCCATTTTGCACTTTGGACCCTTAAGGGATCGATTGGGTGGAACATAGCTCGGAGCGATTCTATGTGTTTCAGTGTGAAAAGAGACCATGCCTAGAGTAAACATACCTATTTAGACGTGTTTGAACAATCCTCTTTGTCACACGAGCTGTAGAAAAATGTGTACAAATTGTTTACATGACCTTTATATGACCTTTTTCACATTGTTTATATTTCAAAATTCAAAGTTTGCAAATTTTCCTACTCAAGGCATTTACAGAAAAAGGTTCTAATACACCAAACATGAACTTCAACCTTACAATATTTGAGTATATCTTATTATGTAATTAAATCTTATTACAATGCCTTTGGCACTTCGTTCTCTCAGATCTTTTACAATGTCACTCATACATTCAAGGTTCTCTTTAAATGTCTACATCATAGGTGCTCATCACAAGGTTAACTTCAAATGAGTAACTTGAGATTCCATCGCTAAGCTTCACATGCTCTCTTACAATGGCTTGAAATCAAAATTGAGATTTGTCAAAATCATCAAAATAAGTAGTTGCATTGCTTTTTTGGCTGAAATTTTCTTTGATGGCTCTTAAATCAGCATTTTCTGCAATGAAAGATCAATCAACCCTTAGTAGTTTACTTACAAATACGTAAAGTAAAAGAGAAAAATAAAGAGCATCCAAAATGGAAATGAAATAAAAATAGATGGAAGGCACTTACAGATGTTGCATTGCTCTTCTTGTTGACATTCTCTTGGATGGCTCATATATCTACAATTTTTGCAAGGGGACACCAATCACTGTAAAAGAAGATGATAGCATTGGCATCAAAAAAATTAATGTGCATACAAGTATAAAGTAATAAGAACCAATGTGCATATACTTACAAATTAATCCAATGAACCATCTGTGTCTGCTCTACTCTTTATTGTGTCAAGTATTGTCTCATGGTCAGACTCACGAACCTTCCATAACGTCTTGTTCAAAGGTCTACCCCCATATTTGGTCAAATGAACATTGGATGCCATGATAAGCTTCGAGTAATGAAGAATCTTACGATGCATGTCAAAGTCCTAAAATATCCAATGTTTAACACTTGAATGTGGGTACCTTCTAAGCCATGTTCCAGTAACCACAACTGACCCTGTAGGGTATTCGATGTTTTCTCCATCTATAACTGGGGCCTCCGATTTCTTTTCTATCTCAGCACAATGACACAAGTAATAGTCTATTCCCTCTTCATTGTCTTCATCTGCAATAACTGCATAAACATGCCCTACATTGATATGTGCAAAAAATCTCTTGAAATTTGTCAACATTACGAATACACTACAAAGTAAGATCTAATGATATGAAATTTCAACAACTAAGAAAGTAGATATATCACCTCGTTGAACTAGATTTGATGTGGTCAAAGTCGACTGATGATTCTATCTGTGTCAGTTCCAATGCCGTTAGAGGGCAATACGTGTGAAGTGGGCTAAGATAACTTGTGAACCATTTTTCAACCTAGTCCCTTGACTCACAATCATTCCAGTCTTGCATTGTACATGCAGAACAAAGGCATGCCATCTTTTGTGTATCGATACTCCATGAACCTGTACTTGAGCTAAGGAAAGAGTGTACCTCACTCGATCCTATTAGTGTACAATAGTCTTAATATGGTGCAATGTTAGTATCATCCATCAACCAAAAAAATCTACAAACTAAAGACCTACCTTCATTACCTGGACCCATCAAAGCATTACACCACTCGACGATTGATTTTGCATCTGTCAACTTTGCACTGTCTTTATACTTTAACTCTTCACATGCTAATTCTCTTTTCATGCATGCTCCTGCACCATCATGCTCCCCCTTTCCATGTCCAACCTCACAAAAGTTCCACATATGTTGAACACCTGTAATGACATGCATCTTGCACAACTAGTAGAACATGCATGAGTTCTTGAACTGTGTTGCACAGTTATCAGGCCATATTATATGTTGATCGTATTCTATGCCCCTCTGAGCCAAACCATTGTAGAACATCTACAAGAAACCTTGCATGAACTCTAGAGAATGTATGTGATCATCACTAATGTAAAAGTGGTACTCCCTCAATACCTTCCTTTTCTCATTTGTACTATCAGATGCATGAATGAATGCTATGTGCACAAATATCGATGCTTGTGTGGAGTTGTAATACTGTGACTACACCTCATGTTTTGGCTGTAGAGTGTAGTTCTCTACAAATTCAACCACAGATACTATGCTTCCAATTGGAAAGGTGTCCTTGCATAGCTTGAACTGTGTGTCCAACCATCGGGCTCTATGGGTATGCATTGCATACTCAAACCGTATACTATCACAAAAAGTGGTCATAAATTTGTACACTGGAATCTTCTCAATAACCAAATCACACCTTTTTCCTTGAGACCCATCTTTTGTAGCATATGCCACTGTTTTATACTTCTTGAACTCTACTAGTTTTTGTCCCACCTCATTTGTGCTTTCCATATGTTGACATACTAGCATACACTGGAAGCCACTGCAACGCTCGCATGAACCATCCAAGCATGTTGTCCTATAGAATATCTAGCCATCCTCTACTTCACATAATTTTTTTTATAAGAACTGTCTTCAAGATTTTGGTAGGGCTTCTATGCCACAATCCTACAAAACATCATTAGTATGCAAATCTAAACATATAGAATGATAAACATCGTAATGGTTAGAAAATTCAATATGTAGTCTACAACAAAAAGTAGTGCATGTGTGATTTATCTTGACATAAAAAGGTTTAAGCAGTTCAATAAATCTTTGAGAAATACTAGTTTGAGGATAATCATTTTCAAATTTCCAAAAACATTGGGTTTCAGTCATATCCAAAAAATTCTTTAGATGTGGCTCACGATTCCAACTACCGATTCTCCTTCTTACCACATCCCTTTGGTTTGGAGATGGCCTTGTGTTATTCTTCCAATACTCTTCAATTAGTGTTCTCAAGGCCTCGACAACTTCTTTATCTTTTCGTGACAGTCTCCTCGAGAATGCCCATAATTCATTTGTATCATTGCCCTCAATTCTTTGCCACCTTTGAATGGCTCTTGATAAAGTCTTTCTACTAATTCCCATTTTTTCACTAGTCTTTTTAATTAGGTGAGCTCTCTTTGTTTGAAAACTTACCAAAGTTGATGTAATGACACGTCGAGTGACATTACTATCCTTTGAGCGTGAGGTCTTACCCACACTCTCACAAGCATCCATTAGATTCTTCACAATAGTGTCTTCACTCGATGCATTCGATGTTCTCAACCGAAGAGTCTTCATGATGTTCCTATACTTTACACCCCGCATCATTTCAACAAATAGTTAACATCTTGTAGCCTCATTTGGCCTTTCAAAGAATCATTCCCAAATCTTATCACCATATCTTCTACAAGTGTGTGCTGAAATCTTACCTTCCATGTGCTACAAAATATCATCATCAATATTAATCAAATACTTTGGCTTTTTACGCAAAATTCTTGGTGGTGTTCTCCTAGGTACATACATCTCAACATTAGGAATTTCATCAATATTTAATTGAGGTGGGCTAGATCGCATTCCTTCGATCGATGGTGGAGAAGAATACATACCTTGAGGTTCACATGGGAATGATGGCATACCTTCTTCATCAATTTTGAGTGATGATGTACTCTCAACTTCAAATGTGTTAGATGGTGTCCAACAATATTCACTTGCGGTAAATGGTGTCCCTCCATATTCACTTGTAGTAGATGGTGTATGTCCATATTCACTTGTGCTAGATGGTGTCCCTCCATATTCGCTTGTGCTTAATGGTGTCCCTTCATATTCACTTGTCCTAGAGGGTGTGTCTCCAACTATGGTATCTGAATCTATCTTACGATGATGCTTTCACATTCATGCCTTTTGTGTTGCCAATTCCCATTCTCTTTTTGATGGTTTAGGTTCCTCTACAATCGGGATGTTTTCATCAATCATTTCCAATTTCTTCTTTTCACGATATGCCGCCACCTGAACTCTCTCCTTTTCTTTCAAGGTTTTGTTATCTTCGTCTGTTAGTTTCCTCTTTGTTTTTTTCTTCAGCATGGTGGATAATTTTATCTGTACCATCGTAATGAGATGAATATTAGTTCCTAAAAAATGTATCCATTCAAGATAATTGAGAAATATATGTCATTGAAGGCTTCATTTAAATGATACTTACAATCATCATGTACAAAATTAGGGTCTTTTATTGTTGAACATGCCTTGGAATGAAACTAATGGCAATAGGATCTATGGTTCTTAGCTCAAACAAGCACTTTTCCATGAGAATTTGAGGAACCAAGGAGTGATTTTGAAAAATTGTTGGTGCAGGAGCACCTTAAAGGTCTTTTGGAAGATCTTGGCAATTTTGGCTTGTAGGTGGTTCTAGCCAACCACCAAGGGAATAAGAACTATGATGTAAAGTCCCAATAGTGTTTTTGATGTGTGAGTTAAGGAAAACTTAGAGCAGCCTAGAGCCTTGAAGTTTGGAGAAGCTTGAATGATGAAATTAGGCAAATTAGTCCATGTAGACTTGGCAATTTGTCCTAAAAGTGGGAAAAGGGCATCAATGATGCTCTAAGCCCAACCCAAGGGTCCTAGAACATGGGAGAAAGGTATATAAGGTCATAAAAACCCTAATTGAGCATGTAGGAAAGCTATTGTATGATTTGGATTTTTGGAAGGGGAATTTGTGAGTTGGAAGAGTGCAAATTTCATTGAATTTCTATTTTTGTGCCTTCATCCAGTCAACAATGGATTGAAAGGACATTTCTAATGCTTTAATTCTTTCAATGGTGTCACTTAATTACTGTTTTAAGCATTATATTAGCCATTTAGTTCAATTTCTTTTTGTTTTGCAAGTTTTTAGTGTTTTGGATCTTAGGCCAGTTTTTGGAAATAATGATCCCACCTTGAATTCCCGTGGCAAGGCTACCATGGACACTTGTAATAAAGCATGGGACTCTTTTTATAATGTAAATATGGTGTGAGGTGTCTTGTTTTGCAAGGGAGATGGTGAATTCATCAAGAACTAGGTGAGTGCAAGTGCATTCTGGCTAGTGGCTTGGAGAGGATGGCAGTAAAGAAAGTTGCTAAATGGACTAGTTTGTGCCAATCAAGAGAAAGATAGTGTGGAAAAATTTATTCCAGATATGTGTGTTCAAGGAGGAGAGTTGAGGAGGTCATTGAAGCCCTCAAAGTTGGAAAAAGGAGCCAGAACCCTAGAAACCCTTGAAAATAGGAGGTATGAGGATAGTCCTATGTACAGACGCCAAAGGGACTAAAAACCTAGTAAATATTGAAGCCTAGGGTACCACTAGAAATAATCTATAAAAATATTTTGGGGTTGTTAAGACTGTTTTTGAGAAAAGCCAAGAAAACGGGTTCTAGGAGGCTTAATTGGGCAAAAGGCTACAAGGCCTAAAATTGGGTTTTTCAAGAAAGCGATGGGTACAAGGTGAAAGAATCCTATGAGATGGATCAGTGAGGAGTAAAATCAACAAGAGGATATTTATAATACCCTTTCCTAGCCCATGGAGTGGTTAGGACACTTTGGGTCAGTGTGGAGCCTAGGCAAGCTTAGTGGTGAATTGAGAGCAATGGTGAAGAATTTGAAATTGGTGGAGAGTCTTATGAGGTGAGAGGGGTTTAGGAGGGATCCATGAGTAGGGTAGAGAGGAATACCCTAGGAAGAATAGAGAATAGGTCTTGGGAAGAGAAATATTGCTCTTGAAAGATAAGACTCCCCATCAATTGTTGAAGGAGTGGTCTATGTAATGAACTTTTGACCTTGTGCAGGGTATTTTGAAAATGTTTGATGCTTTGCAATGGTCTGGGAAGGCCTGGGTATAGGAGTATCTATAAACCCTCCCTTTATGCTTTGAAAACCCCAACCCCTCAACCCTCAACCCTTAAACCCTAATCTCTCAACCCCTATACCCTCTTAATCCCCCAACCCTCAAACCCTAATCCCTTAATCCCTATACCCTCTTAATCCCTCAACCCTTAAACCCTAATCCCTCAACCCTTACACCCTATTCCCTCAACCCTTAACCTCTATACCCTCTTAATCCCTCAACCCTTAAACCCTAATCCCTCAACCACTATACCCTCATAATCCCTCAACCCTAAACCCTCAACCCTTAAACCCTAATCCCTCAACCCCTATACCCTCTTAATCACTAAACCCTCAACCCTTAAACCCTAATCCCTCAACCCCTATACCCTCTTAATCCCTCAACCCTCAACCCTCAACCCTTAAACACTAATCCCTCAACCCCTATACCCTCTTAACTTCTCAACCTCAAAACCCCAATCCCTCAACCTCCTATAAATTTTAATCCCCAACCCTAATCCCTAATTCATAACCCTAAACCTCAACCCTGTGTAAACCCTAATCCCTCTAATCCCTATACCTCTCTTCATCACTTCAACCCTAACCCTAACTCAACCCTAACACCTATACTCCTTAATCCCTCAACCCTCAACCCTAATCCCTCAACCCTATAATTCCCTCTTAATCCTCAACCTCAACTCAAATCCTAAACCCTAATCCCTTTGAAACCCCTGGTACTCAAGCATCTCAACCTCAACCTCAACCCTTAAACCCTAATCCCTCAACCCCTATACCCTCTTAATCCCTCAACCCTCAAACCTCAACCCTTAAACCCTAATCCCTCAACCCTTAAATTCTAATCCCTCAACCCCTATACCCTCTTAATCCCTCAACCCTCAATTCTCATCCCTAATCCCTCAATCCCTATACCCTCTTAATCCCTCAACCCTCTTAATCCCTCAACCCTCAACCCTTAAACCCTAATCCATCAACCCCTATACCCTCTTAATCCCTCAACCCTTAAACCCCCTCAACCCTCAACCCATATACCCTCCTAATCCCTCAACCCTTAAACCCTAATTCCTCAACCCCAATACCCTCTTAATCCATCAACCCTTAAACACTAATTCCTCAACCCCTATACCCTCTTAATCCCTCAACCCTTAAACCCTAATCCCTCAATGCTTAAACCCCAATCCCTCAACCCTTAACCCCTATACCCTCTTAATTCCTCAACCCTTAAACCCTAATCCCTCCACCCCTAATCCCTCTTAATCCCTCAACCCTTAAACCCTAATCACTTAACCCTTAAACCCTAATCCCTCAACCCTTAACCCCTATACCCTCTTAATCCCTCAACATTTAAACCCTAATCCCTCAACCCCAATACCCTCTTAATCCATCAACCCTAAACCCTCAACCCTGAAACACTAATTCCTCAACCCCTATACCCTCTTAATCCCTCAACCCTTAAACCCTAATCCCTCAACCCCTATACCCTCTTAATCCCTCAATGCTTAAACCCTAATCCCTCAATCCTTAACCCCTCTACCCTCTTAATCACTTAACCCTTAAACCCTAATCCCTCAACCCTTAACCCCTATACCCTCTTAATCCCTTAACCCTTAAAACCTAATCCCTCAACCCTTAAACCCTAATCCCTCAACCCCTATACCCTCTTAGTCCCTCAACCCTTAAACATTAATCCCTCTTAATCCCTCATCCCTAAACCCTCAACCCTTAAACCCTATTCCCTCAATCCCTATACCCTCTTAATCCCTCAACCCTTAAACCCTAATCTGTCAACCCCTATACCCTCTTAATCCCTCAAACCTCAATCTTGAACCCTTAAACCTTAATCCCTCAACCCTTATACCCTCTTAATCTGTCAACCCTTAAACCCTAATCCCTCAACTGTTGACCCCTATACCCTCTTAATCCCTCAACCCTAAACCCTCAACCCTTAAAGCCTAATCCCTCAATCCCTATACTCTCTTAATCCCTCAACCCTTAAACCCTAATCCCTCAACCCTTAAACTTTAATCCCTCAGCCCTTACCCCCTATACCCTCTTAATCCCTCAACCCTTAAACCCTATACCCTCAACCCCTATACCCTCTTAATCCCTCAACCCTAAACCCTCAACACTTAAACCCTAATACCTCAATCCATATACTCTCTTAATCCCTCAACCCTTAAACCCTAATCCCTCAACCCCTATACCCTCTTAATCCCTCAACCCTAAACCCTCAACCCTTAAATCTTAATCCCTTAACCCCTATACCCTCTTAATCCCTCAACCCTTAAACCCTTATCCCTCAACACTTAAACCCTAATCCCTCAACCCCTATACCCTCTTAATCCCTCAACCCTCAATTCTCAACCCTTAAACCCTAATCCCTCAATCCCTATACCCTCTTAATCCCTCAACCCTCTCAATTGCTCAACCCTCAACCCTTAAACCGTAACCGCTCAACCCCTATACCTTCTTAATGCCTCAACCCTTAAACCCTAATCCCTCAATCCTTAAACCCTAATCCCTCAACCCTTAACCCCTATACCCTCTTAATCCCTCAACCCTTAAACACTAAGCCCTCAACCCCTATACCCTCTTAATCCCTCAACCCTAAACCCTCAACCCTTATACCCTAATCCATCAACCCTTATACCCTCTTAATCCTTCAACCCTTACACCCTAATCCCTCAACCCTTAAACCCTAATCCCCCAACCCATCTACCCTCTTAATCCCTCAACCATTAAACCCTAATCATTGAACCCTTAAACCCTAATCCCTCAACTATTAACCCCTATAACCTCTTCATCCCTCAACCCCAATACCCTCTTAAT
>CM021107.1:245407242-245537654 GCA_007115665.2 Sequoiadendron giganteum
CTAATACCTCAACCCCTATAGCCTCTTAATCCCTCAACCCTCAACCCTCAACCATTAAACACTAATCCCTCAACCCCTATACCCTCTCAATCCCTCAACGCTTAAACCCTAATCCCTCAACCCTTAACCCCTATACCCTCTTAAACCCTAATCCCTAAACCCTTAACCCCTATACCCTCTTACTCCCTTAGCCCTTAAACCCTAATCCCTCAACCCTTAAACCCTAATCCCTCAACCCCTATACACTCTTAATCCCAGAACCCTTAAACCCTAATCCCTCAACCCTCAAACCCAAATCCCTCTTAATCCCTTAACCCTAAACCCTCAACCCTTAAACCCTAATCCCTCAATCCATGTACCCTCTTAATCCCTCAACCCTTAAACCCTAATCTGTCAGCCCCTATACCCTCTTAATCCCTCAACCCTCTTAATCCCTCAACCCTCTTAATCCCTCAACCCTCAATCTTGAACCCTTAAATCCAAATACCTATACCCTTAAACCTTAATACCTCAACCCCTATACCCTCTTAATCCCTCAACCCTCAATCCTCAACCCTTAAACCCTAATCCCTCAATCCCTATACCCTCTGAATGCCTCAACCCTTAAATCCTAATCCCTCAACCCTTGAACCCTAATCCCTCAACCCCTATACCCTCTTAATCCCTCAACCCTCAATCTTGAATCTTGAAACCCTAATCCCTCAATCCATATACCCTCTTAATCCCTCAAACCTCAACCCTCAACACTTAAACCCTAATCCCTCAACCCCTATACACTCTTAATCCCTTGACCCTCTATCCTCAGCCCTTAAACCCTAATCCCTCAATCCCTATAGCCTCTTAATCCCTCAACCCTTAAACCTTAATCCCTCAACCCTTGAACCCTAATCCCTCAACCCCTATACCCTCTTAATCCCTCAACCCTCAATCCTCAACCCTTAAACACTAATTGCTCAATCCATATACCCTCTTAATCCCTCAACCCTCAACCCTCAACCCTTAAACCCTAACCCCTCAACCCCTATACCCTCTTAATCCCTCAACCCTCAACGCTGAACCCTTAAACCCTAATCCCTCAACCCCTATACCCTCTTAATCCCTCAACCAAAAACCCTCAACCCTTAAACCCTAATCCCTCAACCCTTAACCCCTATACCCTCTTAATCCCTCAACCCTTAAACCCTAATCCCTCAACCCCTAAACCCTCTTAATCCCTCAACCCTAAACCCTCAACCCTTAAACCCTAATCCATCAACCCTTATACCCTCTTAATCCCTCAACCTTTAAACCCTAATCCCTCAACGCTTAAACCCTAATCCCCCAGCGCCTATACCCTCTTAATTCCTCAACCCTCAATCCTGAACCCTTAAACCCTAATCCCTCAACCCTTAAAACCTAATCCCTAAACCCCTATACCCTCTTAATCCCTCAACCCTTGAACCTTAATCCCTCAACCCTTAAAACCTAATCCCATAACCCCTAATCCCTCTTAATCCCTCATCCATCAATCCTCAACCCTTAAACCCTAATCCCTCAATCCCTATACCCTCTTAATCTCTCAACCCTCAACCCTCAACCCTTAAACCCTAATCTCAACCCCTATACAAACTCTATACCCTCTTCAACCCTTAAAACCCTAAACCCTCAACCCTTAAACCCTAATCACTCAACCCCTATACCCTCTTAATCCCTCAACCCTTAAACCCTAATCCCTAAACCCTTAAACCCTAATCCCTGACCCCTATACCCTCTTAATCCCTCAACCCTCAATCCTAAACCCTTAAACCCTAATCCAACAACCCTTAAACCCTAATCCCTCAACCCCTATACCCTCTTAATCCCTCAACCGTTGAACCCTAGTCCCTCAACCCTTAAACCCTAATCCCTCAACCCCTAATCCCTCTTAATCCCTCAACCCTTAAACCCTAATCCCTCAATCCCTATACCCTCTTACTCTTCTCAACCCTAAACCCTCAACCCTTAAACCCTAATCCCTCAACCCTCAACTCTCAACCCTTAAACCCTAACTTTGGTATAGTTTGAGCGGGAATCCCAAGTAGCACAACTTTCCCCATAGCCACCTTTGTGTGTGTGAGTACATACCAACCATGTGTATGTTTCTCACCTTTTTGGCATTCTCACTCGGTGAACAACCAAAAGTCTCATCACCCCAAAGTTAGTACACATCATCTCTTTTGGAAAAACAACCTAGATCTAATCCACATCTAGTTGGAAAAAACTATCGAAGATTGATCCAACCTTTTTACTTTCCTTCTTCTCTTCCTTCTAATTCTTGTCATTGCATGATCATGCATCTCATTTTTCTGCATATCATTCAGCCTTGAATGTGACTCTTGCATTGATGTCTTTTTGACTTAGAATCTTGAATCCTGGGGGCTTGACCACCTCCTTCTTCTTTCCCATTCTTCGTAATCTCTATTGGGCTACTTTAGTGTGAGTTTGAATCAAGTTCATCCTCTCACTAAAGTGGGGGCTAAATGTGTTGCCAAAAAGTGTAGCCTTTGACACTTTTCACTCATTTGGACCCTTGCCTATGGATTTTGGACCTTTTTCAACCTATTCTTACCCCTTTCCAAGCCTTGTGCCAAGGTGTTGTAAGGTTTTTTAATACATTTCCACACTTTCATAATCTTTTCATCACTCAATCAACCCTTTATTATGCTATAATGACCCCTTAATGTGCATACATGCCTTATTTTAGTGTGTTTTGTGAGATAATCTTGACAGACAATAATAATCTCTCTTCAATCCTCGAAAAACAATAAAAAATGCCCAGGTGGACTAGGTCACCACCATGGGTGACATAGTACCATGTGGCATAGAATTCAAATTTAACTTAATATTCTTTCGAGATTTTGTCTCTAAAACCCTAACGTTGGCCTATATGGTGTTATTTCGAGAAAATTAGGGCACAAATTCTATAAATAAGTGTTTTTCCCTTCATTTTTCACTTCTTCCATCTCTTTTTTCTCCTCACTCAATATTCTCAAGCACTCCTCTCCCCTTCTTCTCAAGAAAGCTAGAGTTTGAGTATTTCAAGTCAACAAGACATATTTTCTGAAGCATTCAAGGGTTGATTGTTGCAACAACTCAAGATCTCTCATCATGCCAAGGTAACTTACTCCATTACTTGATGTTTCATGCTTCATTAAAAAAAAATTATTCATTTTTGTTTAGTTACCTAAAAGGGGTTTGACCAAGGCAAACCCCTAATCCTTAACAATCAACATTTTCTCTTTCTCTCCTTGTGTGTTTGTAGATTTAGATACCTTGAAGATCATTGAAGGCTTTGAAGACTTTTTAAAAACCTCTCCTTTCTTGCAATGTCAAAAATCCATTGAAAGTCACTTTTAGGCCCGAAAATTAGAGTTTAAGAAGAGGATACTTGTGAAGAACCGAAGTGGAGACCAAGGGCTTTCGTTTCCCCTTTTGAATTTCCAGAAATCTAGAAGAGGAATAAGTCACCAAAGATGGTGACCTAGTCCTATTGTACATTCCTTTCAATTTTTTTTGCATATTTAGACACCCATTTAGAAGAAACAGGCTTTAGACGAGTTTTCTCAAATTTGGGACTAGGTCACCTAGATTGGCACAAGTGTCCTAGTCAACTTCTACAATAATTTCATTAGCATCTCAGACCTACATCTAATCCTTCTTCATATTCCAAGTGCACACATTCTATCTCACATCTTTTTATTTAGTTTAGTGTACATTTCTAGGTCATTTTGTGCATGCTTGCATATCATTATATGTTTTCCAACACTTTGTGTGTCAATAGTTTAGCATTAATGAATCATATTTATTTTAGTTTATTAAACTTAGATAACATAGTTAGACACATTCCACATAAATCAAAAACCCCCAATACCCCTTTGAATGAACACCAAGAATATTTAGTGCGAAAGAGGCATTGTACCAACCAGCTTCTAGGTGAAAAACCCTAGGAGCCTATTGGGGAATCCTCTTTCCCTAGTTCATTTTTGGTGGTTCACTCTATATTTATGACAAAAAATAGTTGGAATTCATTAATTCCATAGACTCATCTATTTAATTTTTTTTTCTAAACTACCATTATGCTTTTCCTTGATCAATTCTCAAGAACATCTTATTTTAAATAAAATAATCAAGTCACTTACTTTTATCTATATTTTTTGGCTCATTGTGTTCTCTCCATGCTTCCATTTAATTAGGACTAGCTTCATACAAATATTTCAATTATTTAAATCCAACTACCTTAGTTGTCATCTCTATCAAAAAAAAATCCTCCTACTTATTACATCAACTACCTTATTTGAATTTCCACTTCTATTTTTCAATGCAAAAGTATAACAACATTGATAATGCATTTTATACACTATTTATACGATGACGTTCTATTTTAAAAATATATTGGTTGTGTTTTATTGAGTTTTATTCATGGTAATTTTATGCGAAATATAATAATAAAAAAAGTGTACTTATTTCATTCCTTTTGTAACCCTTTATATGTGTTGAGTAGATGAATAATGAGAAGAGTAATCAAATTAGCATTCAATAGGGTTTGGAGCACATAATCTAGAGTTCCACTCAACTTTGTGAATTACTTACTTTTTTGAGGCTTAAAATAAATGATGTTAGAAGTAGTAGACATATGATTAGTTTTAGGTTTAGATCCTTTCTTATGATTGCCATATTCAACTTGGAAGGGTATGAACCTGTATAGAATATATATGTGAGGACCCATATTTTAAACCATTAGAAATAAATAATTTGAGATTTTCATCATTGATATGAGCACAAAAGTCCAGGAAAGAAGCATATTTGTTAAAAAAGAACTATCACATATGATAGATAATAAAACTTTATAAAAAAATTCTTTGCAACTTGTAATTAGGAAGTTGATGATTCATTTTAGCACAAAGTAATTTAACTAAAATGACATAATCATCTATATGCTGATTAGATCCTTAGGAACACTCTAATAAATTTGAAACAATGAGTTTGAAGTCCATATTCTTATGGAAATGGCTAAGCATTACTGTAAATAATTGATTAGAAGAATAAATGGATCCAAAATGAAATGAGTAGAACCAATGAATAAGATAGAACCATTGAATAATATAGACATGAAGACCGTGAGAAAATAACTTAGCCAAAAATTTGTCATCATAAACATAGTCTAGGAATTTTGTATTAAATAATTATGCGTACTTGTGTCATCTTTACCATGTTATAACTCAAAGTAACATACCACAAAATTAATAGGGAATGGAAATGTAACAACTTCAAGCATAAGAGGTACATTATGTGTTGAACTATATGTAATAACGTCTTGGTTATTGGAAATAGAATAAAATTTCTTATCATTTATGTCTAAATTTTATACTACTGCATCTATAGTAGAGGTGGGGACAATGATACTAGCAATAGTAGCATGGGTAACAATGGGAGGAATATGAAGATGATGAGAAACAAGAGGTAACAATACAACATTAGAGAGATGATAAGCAACACTATAAGGTGAGGAAGGTGAAACACTAACACAACGAAATGAGGCGATAGCAATAGTAGTAGAACAATAGAGGGAACACAAGAGGGAATGAAACTAGTGGGATTAGAGATAAGGGGTTCACTTGCAGAAGAAGAGGTGGAAATGGTACTGGAGAAACATAAGAGGTAGGGGTCACACTAGAAGTAACAAAAAGAGATGTATGCACTTCGAAAGGATCTACCTCAAGATGAGAGAATGAAGAGAAAATGAAAGAGCAAGATTGACTAGGTAGAGACGATGCACCATACAAAATAGAAGAAACATACATAGTACCAATATTATGAAGAATTTGTGTATGTAAAAGAGCCTTGAGAAAAAAATTATAAAAAGATCTAGTTAATTATGTTGAAGAGATTGTATTAACAAGCTCTTCAAAAAATTATCTACTAAAAGAAAGATAGTACTTATCCACATATATAAGATTAAAAATAAATAACTCATTATAATTAACCAATTGAAATCTCTTGATTCACAAAATGAAAAAACATTTAAAAATTCAAGTGAACTCTCCTAAAAAAAATTAATATTCCAATTACATCTTAAAAATAAATAAACTTATAAATATTATATGTATATTAAATTTTTAAAATTTAAAACGCTGAAAAAAATAAAAACAAACTAAATATACTTACTATAATTTATAGAGTGTTTTTAATCCAAAATTTTTACAAAATATTATTCAAATTACCCTATAAAATGAAATAAAAACAAACTAAATATGCATACTATACTACAAGGTTTTTTTTATCTATCATTGAGATCTTATTTAAGATCTTGAAATTTGAAAGACTTCTGAATACGTCACTTTTGAGTGGAAAATCCCTTCACTGCACTTTCAATCAAAAAAAAAAAATCACTCTGCTCATTGCGTACAGAGATAGATTCTCTGAATCGATTTAATTTTTATTGTAGTTCCTCAATAACTTGAAAACTTAACTGCAACAGTGATTCTAGAAAGCAGAAACAAAAATAGGAAACATATTCAAATTTTTGATCAAAAGGCAGAGTTTAGTGTGTGTTGGTTAAGCCCAACCCAATACAATACCAATATCCAACATTTACACACAAATTAAATTGAGAAGAAAGCAACAATGTTAGTTGTGAAGGCTAAATTTAGCTTCAAGTGGGAGAATGTTATTTTTTTGAAGTCTAAATGTAAAATTAAGGGTATGTGCAAGATCATTATGGAAAAAACAAGCCCTTAAGTGGCAATAAAAAGACAAAAAATCAAAAAAATAACTAAATTGAATATATCTATATTATTTCAAAAAAATGTAAAAATAGAATCTATAGTAAATTGAATTTTGTTTCTAAAATACTAAACCTTTATTTTATTTTTTAAAATCTATTTGGTGAAAATTTGAAATTTCAATGCAGTAGTATTTAAATTTCAGGGTAAAAATAAGAAGTAGGCGTCTGTCTGACCACCCTAACCACAATAAAATGATAATATTTTTTTATAAAATTTTATATATAAGTAGAGGACTCATGTCCCAATGTGATACATATTTTTCTATAATTTTTTTCCAAGTAAATAATTAATTATGATTTTTTTATTACAAATTTTAAAAAATATAAAAGCTCGTCTGTCTAACCACCTTAACTTGGTCAAAAATTCATGAAACTCAATTGTTTTATTTTTTAATCCTATAGTATGCAAAGGATAAAATGTGACGCATGTTTTGGATTCAAAAAATGTGATACCATTTGAAAGTTATAGATGTTTTTCAATCAGCCTATAAATTAGGATTTTATTCATAATTCTAATAGAAAATAAATAATAATTATTTATTAAATTCAAAGTAAAGAATAATTTATATTGGTGGAAATCAAAGAATCTCCTCCCAAAACCCTTTTCATTTCATCAATTTTGGGTAAAAAAAAGTCGTCAGCCACATGGACCATCATTTGGCTTACATATCGCCATTTTTTAGCCCATCATGATCCTGCACATACCCTTAAGAAACTTCTATTTCGAATAGATTTTTCCACTTCCAATCAAGAAACATCTAGTTCGAATAGAAGATTCTGGTATCTCATTCAAAATTTTCCCCTCTTTTATAAATATGCCAAAGATGATATCCTGTTGAGATGTTGAGAAGAAGAATTGATTTTCGAATTGAAGCTTCTAATGTAAAACAAAAATTGCTACAATAAAAGATATTGATCCTTACCCCATGGTTTTTCCTCCACATTGAAAGTTTTTCATGTAAATCATTGTGTATTGTGCATCTTTTGAATTTTTTGTCTATTTAATTTGTTGTGATTATTTTATTGCTACTGAACATATTATTATTATTCTGGCTTAAATTTCATAACAACTGGCATCAGAGCATAGGTTGTTGAAGGGTTTGGTGTGTGTAGTTTTTTTTGTTGAGCAGCATGGAGATCACAATGAGTGACATGGAGAAGTTAAATTGGGATAATTTTTCCCTATGGAAATCCCAAATAGAGGATATATTAATTTTGAAAGATCAATATTTTTCACTCGAAGGAATATCAAAGAAACCCACATCAATCGTAGATGAAGATTGGAAAAATATGGATAGAAAGGCGATTGCAACCATCTGTCAATGTCTGGCTAAGAATGTGTATTTTAATTTTCCTGGAGAGAAGACAGCAACAAAACTATGGACAAATCTTCATGATCTATATGAGAAGAACACAGTGTCAAATAAAGTGTTTCTGATGAAAAAATTATACAATCTCAAGATGAAGGAGGGTGCTTTAGTAGCAGAACATTTAAATGAGTTCAACATAATTACTAGTCAACTTGTCTCTGTTAAAATCACTTTGGATGATGAGATTAAAGCCATCTTATTAATTTGTTTAATGTTGGACAGCTAGGAGAACCTGATCGTAGCTATTAGCACTTCAGCACCTACAGGAATTCTGAAGTTTGATGATGTCAATAGCAGTTTAATGAATAAGGAGTTGTGGTGCAAATCAATGACAAAAAACTAGGGAAGAGAAGCCTTAACCCTAGCTGATCATGGTAGAAAATTTGATAGAAATTGACAAGGGCATTCAAAGTCAAGAGGTAGATCGAAATCAAGAAGAGGAAAAATCACCTGCTATCATTGCAGCAAACCAAGACACATGAAAAGAGAATGTTGAATCTGGAAGCAAGAACAAAAGGAACAAAAACAAGCTAGTGCAAATGAAGAAACTACTACTATTGCATCAAATGGTGAGGTATTAATTACTATTTCATATGAAGATGCATTTCTTTGTACTTCTAATCATGATATTGATAGGATTCTAGATTTTAGAGCCTCCTACCATGCTACCTCAAGAAGAGAAAATTTTATTTCTTATAAATTTGGTAATTTGGGTAAGGTTCGCTTGGGTAATAAAAATTTATGTAGTATTGAGGGAGTGGGAGATGTTTTAATAAAAATAGAAGATAGTTGTAGTTTATTGCTTAAATAGATTAGGAATGTACCAGAGCTTGGAATGAATCTAGTTTCAACTGGAAAGCTAGATGATGAAGGTTGCCATATAGTATTTGGCAACGGATGCCAAAAAATTGTAAAAGGTTCGTTGGTTATTGAAAAGGGACAGAAAACAGGAACTCTTTATAAATTAAAATCGAAGTTGCAGAAGACAGATATTTCTATTGTTGCAGAGGAGCCTGCAGCAGATTTGTGGCACAAAAGACTTGGATACATGATAGAAAGAGGCTTGAAAATACTTGTTGAGCAAAAAATTTTGCTTGGAATAAAATGTACATAATTTAAATTTTGTGAACACTGTATTATGGGTAGACAGAAAAGAGTGTCATTCTTAAGTCAAAAAGGGATACATAAATATTAGATTTGGTGCATTATGATGTTTGTGGCCCAATTAATATAAAATCACTAGGAGGGGCTACTTATTTCATTACTTTTATTGACAATGCATCAAAAAAGGTGCGGCCTTTCCCTATTAAGAGTAAGGATCAAGTTTTAGATGTTTTTCAAAAAAAAAATATGGTTGTTGAAAGGGAAACTAACAAACTTCTGAGATGTATTAGAATAGATAATGGTGAGGAGTATTGCTCCAAAGCCTTCAAACAATATTGTAGTAAATATGGGATAAAGCATGTAAAAATAGTTCCTCTCACTCCACAACAAAATGGGACAGCTGAGAGAATGAATCAAACAATAATGGAGAAGGTGAGAAGTATGCTTTCAAATTCTAGTTTGCCTAAACATTTTTGGCCTGAGGCTATCTGTACTACTTGTTACTTAATAAATCGTTCTCCCACAACTTCAATAGATGGAGGCATTCCCGAAAAGGCATGGACCGGTAAGGAGTTCTACTATTCTCATTTGAAAAATTTTAGTTGTGAAGCTTATGTGCATATTCCTAAAGAACAGAGGTCCAAGTTGGATGAAAAATCATTTAAATGTATTTTCTTAGGATATGCTGACAATGAGCTAGGTTATCAATTTTGGGATCCTCTAAATATAAGAATTATCAAATTTAGGGGTGTTATTTTTAATGAAGGAAAAGTGTTTTAAAATATTGACAAAAGTGTGGAGATGTAGAAATTTATTGAAATTAAAGGACAACAAGAGGAGAAACAAGAAAATATGCCACTGGTGAAAATAATGACCAACCATTACAGTATAATGGAAATGAGGAACAACAAGAAGCATAAGTCATGCAAGAGTCGTTACAAGATATTTTGGTTCACAGATCTACTAGGCCTCATAAGGTTTCACAAAGAAATCCTCCCTTAGATTATATTTTATTAACTAATGAAGGTGAACCTAGTTATTTTCATGAATCTTGTACAGATGAACATATTAAAGAATGAAAGAAAGTAATGGAGGATGAAATGAACTCTTTGTTGGAAAATAGAACTTGGGAGTTCGTAAAGCTTCCAAAAGGAAGAAAATATCTACAAAATAAATGGGTGTACAAGATCAAACATGAGGGTGATGAGAAAAAGAGACACAAAGCAAGGTTGGTGGTGAAGGGATTTTCTTAGAAAGAAGGTATTGACTTCAATGAAATTTCTTCACTTGTTGTTAAAATATCACCCATTATAATTATTCTTGGTCTTGTTGCTACTCTAGATTTGTAATGTGAACAATTAGATGTAAAGAATTCCTTCCTTCATGGAAAATTGGAAGAGGAAATTTAAATGGAGCAGCCAGAAGGTTTCAAAATAAAAGGTAAAGAGAACTTGGTTTGCAGGTTGAAGAAGAGCCTAAAGCTATGGGTTGAAACTGGCACCTCACTAGTTGTATAAAAAATTTGATTCATTTATGTTGGAGCATGGTTTTAATAGACTAGAGACATATCATTGTGTCTACATCAAGAGATATGACCAAGGTAACTACATTATATTATTGTTATATGTGGATGATATGTTAGTTGTTGGACAAGATAAAAATATGATTAACAGGTTGAAGAAGGATTTGGGCAGCCAGTTTGCAATGAAGGATTTGGGTCCAACACAACAAATATTGGGCATGAAGATCATTCGTGATAGAAAAAAGAATAAAATGTGGATGTCACAAGAAAACTGCATTAAGAAGGTGCTTGATTTATTTAATAAAAAGGATGCCAAGCTAGTTGGTACACCTCTTGCTTCCCATTTCAAATTGAATTTTGATTCATGCCCTTGTGATGACAAAGAGAAGGAAGAAATGAAAAAGATTCCTTATGCTTCAACAGTTGGTAGTTTAATGTATGTCATGGTATGCACATGGTCGCACATTGTTCATTCAGTGGGAGTAGTCAACAGGTTCCTTGCCAATCCAGGGAAACAACATTGGCAAGCGGTGAAATGGATGTTAAGACACCTTAAGGGTACTAGTCATTACTGTTTATGTTTTGGTCATACTGATATGGTGCTTGAAGGTTTTACAGATGCAAATATGGTTGGATATGTGGACACTAGAAAGTCTACCACTAGTTTTCTATATATATTTGTAGGTGCGGCAGTGTCTTGGGTATCTAGGCTACAAAAAATTGTAGCTCTCTCCACAACACAGGCATAATACATAGTTGCACATGAAGCGTGCAAAGAGATGTCATGGATACAACATTTCCTTGGAGATTTAGGAGTAAAACAAGACAAGTATGTGCTATATTGTGACAGTGAAAGTGTCATTCACTTGGCGAAAAACTCAAATTTTCACTCACAAACCAAACACGTTGACTTAAGGTATCATTGGATTCGACAGGTGTTGGAGGAAGGACAACTACACTTGGAAAAGATCCATACAACTAAGAACCCTGCTGACATGCTTACAAAAAATCAGCCAAGAGCAAAGCAAGAGTTATGTAGGAGCTTGGCAGGCCTACAGATGACTTCATTTGCAGGTTTGGGCAAGGATCAATAGTCAAAAGAATCATCTACAATTGCAGTTTGTTATCTAGGAGTCTTACATTTAGCTTCAAGTGGGAGAATGTTAGTTGTGAAGGCTAAATTTAGCTTCAAGTGGGAGAATGTTAGTTTTTTGAAGTCTAAATTTAAAATTAAGAAACTTCTATTTTGAATAGATGTTTCCACTTCCAATTAAGAAACATCTAGTTCGAATAGAAGCTTTTGGTATCTCATTCGAAATTTTCCCTTCTTTTATAAATATGCCAAAGATGATCTCTCACATTGAGATGTTGAGAAGAAAAATTGATTTTCGAATTGAAGTTTTTGATGTAAAAGTTTTTCTACTGCAATAAAAGATATTGATCCTTGCCCCATGGTTTTTCCTCCACATTGGAGGTTTTCCACGTAAATCATTGTGTATTGTGCATCTTTTGAATTTGCTGTGATTATTTTATTGCTGTTGTTATTATTATTATTCTGGTTTAAATTTCATAACAACTAATGTTAGTTTTTTGAAGTCTAAATTTAAAATTAAGAAACTTCTATTTCGAATAGATGTTTCCACTTCCAATTAAGAAACATCTAGTTTGAATAGAAGCTTTTGGTATCTCATTCAAAAGTTTCCCTGCTTTTATAAATATGCCAAAGATGATCTCTCTTGTTGAGATGTTGAGAAGAAGAATTGATTTTCAAATTGAAGCCTTTGATGTAAAAAAATTTCTGCTGCAATAAAAGATATTGATCCTTGCCCCGTGGTTTTTCCTCAACATTAAAAGTTTTCCATGTAAACCATTATGTATTGTGCATCTTTTGAATTTTCTGTGACTATTTTATTGTTACTGTTATTATTATTAGTCTGACTTAAATTTCATAACAAATACAATACCCAGATCCAGCGTTTACACACAAATTAAAGTGAGAACAGAAATTAAAAACAAACAGCATGAATTTTCGCCTATATTTGTTGGCAAGAGATACAAAATACAGTAAACTACAGAAAAGAACGAATTACGTTCATAAAATGTTTGTCCATTTGCCAGTAGCACAATGTAGTCTGAAAATAGAAAATGTACACAAGAAGACTAAGATCACATATATGGTTGTTCTATATGGGAACAGATCTCTTTTGATTATCTATCAAAGGTGCACTAAACTATGATAGGAACGTGATTGTGGGAGATGGTTGTTAATATGAATGGTATATTATCAAGTTTGTGCAGATGATAACTGAGCATGAACTCCAAGTACGTTGTTCTAGCAATTGTTGTCCTCGTCTAGGTATAGTTCTTGCCATGCCCAAGGTGACTGCAGCTGAGAATTCGTGCCTAACTCTGCCATCATGCAGCTAATGTTGGAGTTATTGTTACTAGTCTTATTGGCAGTATTGTTATCAGGGGAATTCAAAAGGAGGTCCGTCA
This sequence comes from Sequoiadendron giganteum, assembly GCA_007115665.2. Classification (NCBI taxonomy): domain Eukaryota; kingdom Viridiplantae; phylum Streptophyta; class Pinopsida; order Cupressales; family Cupressaceae; genus Sequoiadendron; species Sequoiadendron giganteum. The sequence goes on from CM021107.1 coordinate 245,420,537, forward strand.
AGTCCTGTATTTCCTGGTTATGAACAACATTATGGCCGTGGGTTAATTCGTCAGAGCTAAAGAAGTCCTCATGGGTGGGTTTCTTACCTTCTGTTTGGCCCATGTTAAGCTGGTCTTGAGAGCAAAAGGATGTAATTGGGCTTAAGGCTAAGTGGGGACTTGTATCTGTCCATGGAAAGGCATTCCCTATATCATGATCTAGACCATGGGGATTCTCACTATCATTATTGTTACTCTTAGTGTTATTTGTAACAATCTCCTTCCTGAAGGCCTTGCCTGATTCTGAGTTCCAAAGCTTCAAAAAAATATCTGTGGGTACCTTGGAATTGGCCTCTGCATTGTCACTCCCCATCAACGTATTGACAGAAGAGGCAGATGAAGATGAAAGGATTGAATTTCTGGACAATCTTGCCATTTCCCACTGTGACACGTGTTTTAGGAGGGCTGTGGACTGAGATCCTTGTACCCCATTTGCGCTGAGCATCTCAGATTTGGGTGCATGGGTGGAAGGATCCAGTCCCATTCGCAACAGCTTTATCTTCAAGTGGGTGTTCCAGAAGTTCTTGATCTCATTATCAGTTCTCCCCGGCAGCTGCGATGCTATGGTGGACCACCTGCAGAAAAGTCACTACAGTAAAATTAGCAACCCCACCTTATTACAGCAGTAGGCAAAACTAATAATACTGCAAAACGAAGTAATTACACATTTAAACATGGTACCGTTATTTAGTATAGTGATTACTCCTACTGAAAAGGAGCAATGGCGCCTTTTAGAACCGTAAATCTCAACAGAGTCTCTATTACAGTTGGTTAGTCAGTATACATTTAAATATAGTACCATTAATCTTGGAGGAAATTCTGTGGTTAAGCGCATTTGAGTTGGAGTAGTATTGGGATGGGTGACCTCCGGGGAAGGCCCAGTGCTGAGCATCACCTAGATGCAATGAGTGTTAAGTGGACCATTCATTACCATAAGAGATGGATTGTTGTGAATCACTATTCATGAAATATGAATCAATGAATTTGACTCGAAAACTACACACTTGAATCCTGATAGCAAGATAGTAGTTATTACTACTGATAGGAGTAATGGCACCATTTAGTACCCTAAAACCCAACAGCATCTCTAGTAAATTTGGCTGGTCAACATACATGTGTTTTTTATTACCTGTTGCCTAGAATTGCATGCAGCTGTAGGATAGTTCTTTCTTCTTCTGGTTGAAACCGGCCTCGCTTAATATCAGATCTCAGATAATTAGTCCAACGCAGGCGGCAACTCTTCCCACACCGAAGAAGCCCTGTGCACATACGCATTACATAAATTCACATGAAACATACTTTTTTCCAGAACTCAGATGTAAATCTTCAGTTTCTTATATGATAATCAAAATCTATGTACATACTTCATTGCCCAAGTGAATATTCATTTCAATATTATTCAAATGCAAATGATATTATATGTGAGATGCATGCATTTGCTAGAGAAGTCCCTGCTTACAGAACTCGAATGATATTGTAAAATTCCTTACACAATAAGTAATAATCAGATGCAAATGATTTTCTATTTGGCTACTCATGCATTTTATTCGAAATGAAATGAAATCAATATTAGATATCCTACTATATACAGACCAGCCTGTCTGGGAAGAGCACGCCAGCTTCCATGGCCATTTTTCTTAATATACTCGGCAAGAACCTGATCTTCTTCGGGTGTCCAGGGTCCCTTTTTCAGGCCCACTTTCTCACAGCAAAAGGCTCTACCCATTATTGATTTGTTTATTTCTTGAAGGCCTGCAGCAGCAGCAGAATAACCAGGAAGATTGGGAACTCCAGATATATTAACCAGCAACACTTGACGTGAGGTTTTCCCTTTCAACAGGGTGACGTAGGAAGTAGGTCAACGGTCTTAACTCGTAGGAGTACATGGGATTTATGATTCATCGTACAAATGACGTGGAGAAACATAGTCCCCAATTGGTCTCTTCGGAGACATACGATAAAATTGGAACAGGGTCCCCAATTTATCAGCCGAAAGATCGATTTTGGCCAGGTAAGCTTCACCGAATCAGAATGCCATTGCTATTAACGATGTCTTAAAAAGACATTCATTCTTCACTACAATACTTAAAAGATTATTTTAAATAATTTTTTAATAGAAAAAGAGTATTAAATGTGTGCATATATACTTTAATTATTTGAGATTATACTAGCAATCGCATCTTGGTGTGCAATGGGTACACCGAAAAAGTGTGGAAGGTCAATTAGGGAATTTTTTAGTCTATTTTTTACATATATTTGTGTAGTATACATAAGGTCAATTGGTAGTCCATTTAGAAAATGTTGTTTGTGCAACAAAGGTCTCAATGGAGAAGTGATGGCTTCAAATCAACTATGCATCTTCTTATAGGGATCCGAACACAACAAAAATTAAACCTTCGAATCAAGAAGATAATAAGGCTCTGTTACCAATAGGCTCATGTTATGTTTGCAATAGGGAGAGGGAGAGAGAGGATATATATATATATATATATATAGAGAGAGAGAGAGAGAGAGAGAGAGAGAGAGAGAGATCGAAAATATGGAGAGGGATATGGAGAGGAGAGGGAGAGATAAAGAGAGAGGACAAAGGGATAGATAGAGATGGAATACATAAATATATAGAGAGGGAGAGAGAGAGAAGGAACGAGAGAGGGAGAGATAGAAATATAAAGATAGAAACAGGAAGTGATATATGGATAGGGGTAGAGAGAGGGAATGATATAGGTGTAAAGAGATGGATAGATAATGAGATAGAGATAGAGGGAGATATGTAAAAATTTAAATATGGAGAGGTAGAAATAGAGATGGAGATAGAGCTAGAGATAGGGAGGGAGAAAGGAATGAGTGTGTGTGTGTGTGTGTATGAGTAAGAGAGATATATGAAGACATATAGGGGGATAGATATTTATAAATATATAGAGGGAGGGAGATGAAGGGAGAGAAATAGAGATATGATAGAGAAGCAAATAGATATAGAAAGAGGAAGTGATAGGGAGAGGGAGAGGGAGAGAGGGAGATATAGGGATATAAAGGAGAGATAGAGAGATAAATATAACCTAGGATAGATAGAGAGGGTGAGAAAGAGATACAAAGACAAAGACAAAGAGATATAAATATATACAGGGAGATATGGAAGGAGGAAGGAAGAGAGAGATAGAGATAGAGATAGAAAGAGGGAGACAATGAAAGAGGAGATGGATAGAGAAATATAAAGATATAGGAAGTGATATATAGAGAGGTAGAGAAAGGGATATATATAGAGAGTGGGTGAGATGGAGTAAATGAGAGAGATATAATGATATATAAATAGAGAGGGCTCAAAGGGAGAGATAGGAAGATAGAAATAGAGCGAGAAAAAGTGAGAGATAAAGGAGGTGATAAAGATAATTAATATAGAGAGTGAGAGATAGAGAGAGGGGGAAAGATAGAGATAAGGAGGGAGAAACAATGAGTGCGTGTGAGTGAAAAAGATATAGAGATAGAGATAGGGAAGGACAAAGAAGGAGTGTGTATCTAAGTGGGAGATATTGAGATAGATATAGAGAGGGAGAGATAAATATAAATAGATAGAGACTGAAGGAGAGAGGGATAAAAATAAAGAGAGGGTAGAGAAGTTGAGAGATATAGAAAGAGAGAGAGATGGAGAGAGATATGGATAGAAAGAGGGAGAGACAAGGAGAGATATATATAGTGGGAAAGATCTAAATGGGAAAGAGAGAAAGATATGTAAGGAGAGGTAAGGATATAGAGATAGGGAGAGAGATAGAGAGGAAGATAGAGATGGAGATAGAAAATGAAAATGGAGAGAGAGAGGGAGAGGGAGAGAGATAAATAGAGATAGAAAGAGGGGGAGACAAAGAGAGAGGGAGAGAATGAGAGAGATATATATAGAGAGAGGTAGGCAGAGGTACATATCAGGAGATCTATATATAGAGATATATGAGAAGAGAAAGAGAGAGAGATCTCTTTAAATATCTTTTTATCCCTCTCCATATTTATATTTTTTATTGTCTCTCAATCTCTCTCTTCCTCTCTCTCCCTTATCTCTCTCATATTTGTCTTCCCTTCTCTCTTCCTCTATCTATATTTCTCTCATTTCTTCTCTCTATCTATTTCCCTCTCCCTATATTTCCTCCCTTACTAGTTTTTGTTATCCCTACTTATCTTCCCCCTTCTTTTTGCCTCCCCCCCCCTTCTCTCTCTCTCTCTCTCTCTCTCTCTCTCTCTATATATATATATATATATATATGTGACTATATCTATCTATGTCTCTCATTTTCTCTCTTTCTTTATCTCTCTTCCTATCTCTATCTCTTTGTATCTCCATATTTATTCCTTTATAGCTATACCTCTATTTTTTTATCTCTATCTCTCTTTTTATCTCTTGTATCTCTTCGTCTCCCTCTCTATTTATTTCTCTTTATTTTCTCTTTATCTCTTTATCTATTTTGATTCTAAGTGTGCAATGGGTATACTGAAGAGCTTTTAAAAGGAGAGCTATCATATCCTTAATCAAATGACATGCAACCCTGAGCATAACTCCCTAGGGACATGCTATCCTTGGATTGTTGGCTTGAAACGACTAATCAAAAGTTACCTTCTCTCTCACTCTATAAATTTTAATTTATATTTAAGTTTGAAATTCATTTTATTATATAAATTATAATAAAAAACTAAAATAGAATTATTCTACAATAATTAAAGTTTTAATAAGATAAATAATTATAAATTAAATTAATTCTATTAATTTTAAATTATTATTTATAAGTTCATAAAAAGACATAAATAATTAAAAAAAAAATCAAACTTCGATCTAGATTAAAAACTAAAATAAAATAAGCTAAACGAAAGTTAAAATATATCAAAATTCATATATTAATAAAGATTAAAATATTTAAAAATTAACAACAAATAATAAATTTATTAAGTAAATAAATGATTAAATAAAAAATCTATATTTTTTTTAACTTATTAGAATTAAAATATTAATAAAATATGTACCTACAAATATAATTAATATATTAAAAACAATATTAAAATAAACTCAATATTAAAACATAAAAAAATATTGTAAAATATTATTAGGTAAGTTAAAGTTTTTAAACTAAAATTGCATTTCAAATAAAATGTTAAAAATAAAAATAAACTATATTAAAATTATTGAAAGTAAAATTATAATATTTATATTAAAAAATACAAGTAACACCAAACTTAAAAAGTGAAAAATTAAATTAAACCTATTCAAAATATAAAAAGTGAATTATTATTATTATTATTATTATTATTATATATAAAAATCTTATTATTATTTATCTAAAAATAAAAAAAATTAAATTTTAAAAAGAAAAAATAATTTTTATCCTATCTTTTCTTAATTTAGAGCTAAGATTGGATAAAATGTAGTTAATTTTTTTTATTATATCTATATTTTTTAATATTTTAGAAACTCTTACGGTTTAGATAATTTCAATGGTCGTGCCTCCTCTACAATTTTCAATTGTTGATTTTCAAAAACAATTCGTCACTTCATATAGACCTTCCCTATAATAAAATATTTACCTAAAATTATAATTAATATATCACCAACAATATTACCATAAACTCAACACTAACAAATAAAAAAATATTATAAAATATTATTAGATAAATGAAATTTAATAAACTAAAATATTTCAAAAAAATTATTAAAAGTAAAAATAGACTATATTAAAATTGTTAAAAGTAAAATTATAACTTTTATATTAAAAATTAAAAGTAACATCAAATTCAAAAAGTGAAAAATAAAATGAAACCTATTCAAAAGATAAAAAGTCAATTTGTAATTTATTGATTTATTATTAATAATATTTTTTTTTTTTTGATAAAAGTAGTTGAGCCACTAAACTTTATTGAAAAAAGGGAAGAAGATACAAAATGATAGATGAAACTCAATCCACTAAAGGAGAGCCAATGTACAAATCAGAGTATTTGTAAAAGCATACTAAAATCTCAACCAAAGAGTTCAGACCCAAGAGAAGAATGCTTAATCCACCCACTGACCCCCAGTCTAGCAGATGCTAGACAAGTATGCAAAGCTCATAGAAGCAAAATGAGCACAAGAGAACAACTAATATTGGCATTACGAATCTTCACCCCTGGAGGATGAGTTGGCCTCATAATGAGAAATAGGCATAGAATTATAATCATGAAATGCCTTTGCATTTTTTAAGAGAATTTCATAATCATGTTCAGTTATCTCTGATCTTGCAGCCACATCAAATAAAAAATGTAGCACCAAGAAGACATCAACACCAGCAGCAAGAGTGTTTGTTTCAACCATGCCATGTAAATCATTACAATCAAGGATGGTCCTTTCAAAATCATCACACGTGATGCCTTCCTTGAGGACATGCAAAAGATCTCCACTAAAACTATTAGAAGCCAAATCATTATGACTAATAAAACCACCAATAGGAAAAGAACCTGCATCAAACTTACAATTAGCCAAAGCTTCATTGAGTTCAGATTCAGATAGAAGACTAGGGTGAGAAAATTGTGGACCAAGCAACATAACCAGCTCAGGATCCAAGAGAATATCCATGCAAATAGTGAAAAAAATGAGATAACACTTCAAGATAAGTGGCATTTGAATTTTTCTTAAGCCATTGAGAGCCCTCTACCTTTTTGAAGGCTAGAAATGTGTCAGCATCATCTAGACAAAAGACTTTCCCCAAATTTTCATGATCATATGGGTGAGATTCAAAGAAGACTTTTCCCTTTGATTTAAAATTCATTATGTATTAGGTTGGATGAATATGCGAAGACATGGTAAGGAGAAGCCCCAAGTTATTAGCACGCCACTTTCTAGAAAGGAAAGGCAATTATTTTTAAATACCAAACTTTGAGAAATCATTTTACTGATGTCAGCAAGGAAATTTTGTGTAGGCCGACAAACACCATAGAAAATGCATGGGCAAAGTATCTTCCCATACATTGCAAACGATACTTCCCAATGTCGGCCTACCAAATGAGGTGCTAAGAAGACCACCATAAATTGAACACTATAAAACTTATCTAAATAGAGATACTTTACCATATTCGCATGAAGCAAAATTACTGTTCATATTTGATTTGCATTCACAAGTTGCTATTAGCTGATAATTTGCAGCAATTACACAAACAACCAGACTGAAATGGAGCACATTTGCCAGAAACTAGTGGTTCCTCTATTTTTTTTATTTTTTTTGTTATGTTTTTTCCAACTAAAGGTGAGTGCATGGTAACTAAAATACTAAGACGTGCAGAAGAGGCCATTCCCATAGTAAAGAGGCTAAATGAAATTTTAGACTAAGCATATTTTTGGAAGAGTCAAGCGGCAAGAAAGCCTAGGATATGTCAACTATCGTCACAATCCAAAGCTTCCTTGGTTAATGGGGGGATTTCAGACTATAGAAGTTCTTTGTAATCCCAGAGATTGTCGATTGCTTTATTAGCAAGGTGGTCAGCCACAAAATTTTCCTCCCTAAAGAAGTGAGACACTATATAACTGTTGAATAAGGCTAATTGTGAGAGAAATCTATCTAGGAGATATTGGAGATGCCAGACATGGGATTTCTTGATAATGATAGAATTGAAAATTACCATTGAATCTCCTTCTATTACAAGATCTTTAATTCCAAGTGAAAGGGCTAGCTCCAACCCCATGTTTAGAGCTTCTAATTCAGCTTTATTATTTGTTCCCGAAGGGATAGATTTGTAGGAAGCCTTAATCACTATTGAGTTTGAATTTGTAATTACAACCCCAATCCCCAAACTTCAAGGACTGCCTCGGGAAGCCCTGTCATAGTTTAGTTTGAACAAGTTCAAGGGAGGGGGAATCCATTTTTCTTCTCTTTGTGCTTTGCGTTTATCAGACTTACTTGGGATCGACCCATGAGATGGTAGAGACTTGATTAAAGGCCATGAACTTAGAATATGGGTGTCCCAACTTGAGAAGGATTTCAAATTGTTAACTTTTTTGAGAATGTAAGATTTCACTATTTCCGAAATTGAATTTTCCAGGTTGAGAAGGACATCGTCCAAAGAGGAAGAATTGTGTCTAAAAATTCTATTATTTCTTTCAAGCCAAATGTTCCAAACAAGGAAGGAGAAACAACCCACATGCAAGAAAAGAAGGAAGACCGGAAGCACTAAGGCCATGTTGTGTTTTGGGCTAATAATGTAGGACCAATCATAGAATGTCACCCCAAATTCTAGAATAGCCAATACCAGTAGTGAGAGGCAAAGGGGCATCTTAAGAAAAGGTGGTCTGCAGATTCAAGGAAATACCCACAGAATACACAAGGGAAGGCAATAGTGATGCCTAGTCTGTCCAATCTTGCACCAGTAAGAGCCATATCTTGGAGAGCAATCCATGCCTTTGGCAAGCAAGCGGCATTCCAAAATAGTGCATGTGGGAGCTCAGTTTTGGGGTGAGATGATAAGAGAGAGTTATAACCATCTTTGACAGAGTAATTCCCAATTTTTTATTTGGTCTAGATCAAAGAGTATTCCTTGTCTTAAAAAACAATGGCTCTTGTTACCAACTCCTCTGAGAAAGCTGATTTAAGAGAAAGGGGAAGAGGAAGAGAGGCGACTGATTTCCACTTGGCTTTAGGAACTGGCTGAGAGAGATCTACATCAAAATAATCTGCCACTTTAGATTCCCATTCAGACTTGAGAATTTCAATTAGGGGACCCCACTATTTGAGTTGAGCAAGAAGTGGATAGCCATTCCATACATCCTCCCAAAATTTATCTTTTCTACCATTATGTACCAACCAAGAAAGATGGGGGAGGATGACAAACCTACAAGAGGAGAGAAAATTCCACATTGTGGAGCCTTTAGGAAGAACAGAGGCAATAAAGATACACTCCCTTGGATGGGGATAAAGGTATTTTGAAATCATTAGTTTCCCCCACCTAGAATTTGGGTTCTGATACAACCTCCAAGTTAGCTTAGCTCCTAGAGCTAAATTTTTTAGTTTTACATCTCTTTTCCCTAAGTCTCCCATCTCTTTCAAAAGGAATACATTGTCCCATGCAACTAGAGGAACTCTTTATTTTCCCCCAACATTATCATTCCATATGAATGAGCAAAGTACAGATTTCAAATGACTTAATGTGTTTGTTGGAGCTTTGAGTACTGACAATAGGTATATCGGTATGGTGTTTACTACTAATTTTATCATCTGAACTTTCCCAGAAAATGAAAGCCACTTGTGTTTCCAAGTAAGGATCTGCCCTGATATTGAGGAGATAACTTTGTCCCAGAAAGAAGAAGAAAATTTCCTAGAAAAGAGGGGAATCCCAAGGTAGGAGCTTGGGAGAGAAGCTAGCGAGAATCCCCATAAATTATGCAACTTTTTCTCTATAATAGGTGGGACATTGAATAAGAACAATTTTGATTTTGATGGGTTAATCATCTGGACAGACACCTTTGAGTATTCCAAAAGATTTTCCTTGATAATTTTAGCTTTTGGGATTGAAGCATGACCAAAAAGAAGGGTGTCATCTATGAAGAGACCATGGGTCTAATTTGACTGCAAATCAGGAATGTGAATACCTTTCCAAATATTGTTATCTATGGCATACTAGATTGCCCTACTCAAGCCTTCTGCCAAAAGAATTAAAAAAAAAGGGTGATAGGGGGTCCCCTTGCCTTATGCCCCTTGGAGAAGAGAAAACGCCATAGGGGGAATCATTTAACAAAATTGAGAATCTTACTGTTGAAATGCAAGAAAATATTCACTTAATCCATTTGGCAAAAAAGCCAAATTTCTAAAGAATAGCCTTAAGGAAATCCCAGTTTACTCTATCGTATGCTTTCAACATATCTAGTTTTAGAATCATTGTCGGTATCTTATGTTGCTTGATGGAGTACAAAATTTCATGTGCTATTATTGCTCCATCAAAGGTTTCCCTACCAGGAACAAAACCTCCTTGTTCATTTGAGATAACCTTAGGGATGATGTTAGCTAGGCTGATAGTGATTACCTTTGTGAGAATTTTATAGAGAGTGTTACACAAAGAAATTGGTCAAAAATCTGCAAAAGAGGAGGGATTATCCACCTTTGGGATAATTTCAATAAAGGTAGAATTGATTTCTTTTAGACTAGACTTACTCTATCTAGATTCTTCCAAAGTCCACAGAACATCTTGACCAATTATATTCCAACACTTTTGGAAGAAAAAAGTAGTAAAGCCATCAGGACCTGGTGACATATCAGGCAACATGGAGAAAACAATAGATTTTAATTCTTCTAGAGAGAAGGGAGACATAAGGAAAACATTATATTCCTGCGTGATTAATGTTGGAATGGAATCCATAAATGAGTTGCTCATATAAACAAGTTCATCTGACAGGAGATTTTGGAAAAAAATAGTGGCTTCTTTTGCTATTTCTTTCTCTTATGTTGATAGGGTTCTTGAATTATTCTTAGTCGAGGATAGCCTATTTCTTTGTCTATTGATTTTCGCTGAAGCGTGGAATTTTTTTGTATTTCTATCTCCCTCAACAAGCCAGTATTCCCTAGCCTTTTCCTTCCAATAGCATTATTCACGCAAAAGGATCTCATCAAGTTGGGAAGCCAAAGATTTTTGCAATTCATAGGAGGCTGCATTCATACCTTCCTTAAAGATATGCTCATTTAGAGTTTCCAATTCTTGTTGGACTCTATTGTTATCAGAAAAAATATTCTTGAAGTGAGTGGTGTTCAAGATTTTAATTTTTGATTTTAAGAAGTTTAGTTTATTTACCAATTGGAACATTTGGGAACCTGAGAAAAAGGGGGAGTTGTCCCACCAAAACTTGATCATAGGGATAAAGCTTGGGTCTCTAACCCACATGGGATCAAACTTAAAAGGTATCTTGTTTGGAGCTCTATCTTCCAAGATTACTAACTGGATTGTAAAATTATCCAAACCTAGATAACCCAAAATTGACGAATAAACATCCATATCAAAATTTAACCAGTTCGCAGATAATAAAAAATTGTCCAATATTTCTGCAATTTGACAAAAGTATTTTCGTTTGTTAGTCCAAGTAAAAATACCATTTTGTTGTTTGCAATCAATGAGATGATTAGCCTCTATAAACCCTTTAAAATTTTCCATAGGCTTTTTATTTGGAAAAATACCACCCATTTTTTCTGACTCATCCAAAATTACATTGAAATCCCCTCTGAGGATAAATAGGGAGTTACAGAAAGATTGAATAATCAGAGATAGGAGATCCCAAAGTTTACTTTTCTCATATGCATTTACTGGTTCATAGACATTCACTAGTGAGAATGTTGTTCTTGTTAGGTTGCTCTTTACTAGTGCCAGTGCCTAGTATGAATCAACAACTATCATTCTTAACTGAATAGTTTTTTCCTTCCAAAGGAAGGAAAGACCCCCCAAAGCTCCCACAAATGGGAAAGAAGAGAATTTCCATTGATACCATTTAGAAAAAAGAGATTTTAAAGATTCCAAAGCTAACTTAGTTTCCTGTACAACAACACTATATCACATTCTTCTTGTTCCAATTGATGCAACAAGGCATTTCTTGTTAGGGAAATTTAAGGCCCTAACATTTCATGAAATAAATCTCATTCTTCTCAAGGGGAGGAAGTAACCTCTCCCCTCTTCCTTTGAGATTTTTGGTGGGTTAAAAATCTCTGCAGAAATCTCTAATTGCAATTTTTTTTTTGTGGCCCCTACCCTAGTTGTAGGTGGGCTGAAAGTAGTGGTTCATTTTTTCTTTGATGGTGAAAAAATAGTTGCTTGAATTCCTGCATCAATCTACTAAAGTGTTTTGAGTTTTTTTTGGCTTCCGACCTCTTTTTCTAGGTGTCGAGGAAGGACGAATTTGATATAAAGAAGACTGTGAAACAAATAATTTTTCCTTCATAAGCAGATTAGCCTTTTCTGTTTCTAAAAGGTCATCTTTCTAAAACTTATTTGGGGAAAGTACCTCAAATGGTTTTTCTAAGAGAGGGAACTTGAAGCCCTGCTCAATCTAAGTCAAGTCAGCATCAATGTGTGAGATAATCTGATCTTGGGTTTTCAGGTTAAAGTTAACCTTTGCAGATTTTATTATTATTTGCACTTTATCAATAAGTTTTTCATCCACTGAAATGGGACTAAACTGGAGATTATTCTTTACCAAGGATTTAGTCCAATTTTCCACCTTGGATGTTTTGCCAATTTTTGTAGGTCGCGACACAGAAGAAAATTCAATGGGTAAATTAATTTCAACAGAAGGGGATGAGGTCTTCTCAATAGGCCGAAGATCTCATAATGATGGAGATTGTGGAGCTCTTATATGTTGAGCATTACGAGAGTCGTCAAAAGGTTGATCAGCCTTGTTCAAGGATGTGACAACCAGATTAGATATGAGTCCTTGCGAACATAGTGAGGGAACAGTCTGATGCAACAACTTTTCCAGAGGACTAAAACCTTTCCTAGCCCCATGGAGATCATCGAACAAGGCTTATGGGTTGATGGTCAAGGGTCCCTCCTGTCCTTACTCACATTCTCTTTCTCACAGGTAGAGGAAGATAGTTTAAGTTTCTTAAATAGCAATGCATCTAAGACAATCGCTGCCTTTTGGAAACCCTCCTGCATTTTTACTATGTCCTATCTCCAAATACCATCGAGAGACTGAAGACTTTAGATACACGGTAGAGGAGAATCAGGGTTTATGAGAACACATATTTTGATACCTAGCAATCCCTCTATAATTGAACTATTAGATTGAAGAAATTTTCTAAGGGTATTTTCGACTGACTCCAAAATATTTGGATCTGTGAATTTGAAAGGGATTCTAGGGAGGATAAATCAAACAGGAATCTCTCGGCTTAGGGACTAAGATGGAGAAAAACACAGCCACCATGGGTATACAAAAATTAAACTTTTACCCACCCAAAAATATTTACTTTCTATAACTCTTTTCTTTTCTTCCAAAGAGTCAAGAACCAGAACAAAAGTATTCAGAGAAATTATTTGAAGTAAATGGTTCCATACTAGTTAGAATGAAAAAAATTATGGAGCTTAGAGAGAGTTAACCCCTCACCCCACACTTACAAAAGCACAGCATACCCATGCAAATATTGGGTTTTTTTGGCTAAGTGGTTGATTCTTCGTGGGAATGATGGGAACTAGGATCCACTCTTTTTTCTTTGGTGTAGACCCCTTCCTGACTGCCTGATCTGAGCTTATGAATGGTACATACTTTGTGTTCCCTTGCTGAGGCGAGGAGGCATTTCCTTTACCAATATTTTCCCCAAATCCCACATTCTGAGTGATGAAAGAGCCAAAAGTGGAGCCATAGGACTTCGGTGCACTTGACTTCCCAAATTTAGGGTTTTGGGGTGGGCTAGGTAGTCCCCTACTTTATCATTTCTCAGCACCCTGCTTACGCTAAATTTTAGATCTATCCCTAAATCCTCCAGGATTCCGGCGAGGTTCGTGGAAACCCCTGAAAAAGGCAGACCGGGGATTGTTGAGGATCTTGGTCGACCTCTCGCACTTTGTCTCCATTGCTTCTGAAGTAGTCTCCCTTGGGGCCCTATCCACCCATTTGTTGTTTTGAAAAACCCACTGTGGGATGTGATTTTCATCTACTATGGGGCCTTGGTAATCTCCCTGCACCTCATCTCCCCACCTGCTTAACCTTGCCTCGTTCACTGCCACGACTTCTTTCACCGCCGCATCCATTCTTCTTCTATTAATATTAATAATATTAATATTTGAAAAATATATATATTTATTAAAATTTTATTATTATTCATCTAAAAATCTAAGTTTTAAAAATCAATTATTATCCTATCCTTTCTCAATGTAAAGCTAAGATTGGATAAAAATGGAATTATTTTTTCTTTAATTATATATTTTTTTGTGAAAATTCTATTAGAGTTACTGGGTATTAATCTCTTATCTATAAAGATTATCTGACTACCGAAAATTAATTCACAGCAAATACTAAAAAATAACACAACTACAACTTCACAAATAAAACCATAGGAATAGAGAAGAAAACATGGAAGATAATAAACACAATATTTTTGGAGAAATTATCCTTGGAAAAACCCTGAAGGAAAAACCAGTACTGCAGATGAGGAATTTTATTAATCTTCAGCAAATCAAAAGATACATAAATTGCTTGCCTCTTACTCGCAGAGGTCCGGCAATATTCTTCTCCAAATTTTTCTCCCTCAATTTCTCCTGCTGAAATTCCACTATTGCTGCCTCCAACGCTATCACTACACCCTTGCTATCACTTCAATACTATTTTCTCTCACTGCAAATTTATTTTCTATCACTGCAAATCTTTCTCAAGTGTGTGTCCACTCCAAATGCCCATTTATCTCCTTTTAAACTATTCTCATTGGAAACCAATGGCCATGATTTAATCTCAATAAATGGCTAAGATTAATTAGACTCTAACAAACCCTAACTAACTGGTTTCTAGAAGTCTCTAAAGGAATCAATTAATTAATTAACTAATTATCTCTAACTAACTCCTTTCTAGAAGTCTCCAGAAAAACAATTAATTAAATAATTATCTGGACCTAACTAACTTCTTTCTAGAAGTCTCAAGAATTAAATAATAATTCTTGGGAATGGAGAAAACAATTGTTTGAGCTACAATAAATTAACACTCCCTCTTAGACATGAATGTGTTCTACATGAAACCCAACATATCTCTGAAGAAGATGAATTTCGCCTTCCCCAATGCCTTTGTCAAAATGTCTGCTACCTACTGATCTATAGGTATATACTATAGCTGAATAATCCCATGTACATAATCCCTGATGAAGTGATACCTGATGTCTATATGCTTAGACCTATCATGAAACATCGAATTCTCAGACAACCTGATGCAACTCTGATTGTCACAGTATATCGCTGTAGTCTCAACCCTCTGACCAAACAAGGCTACCAACAACTTCCGAAGCCATATCGCCTCACACATCACCATGCTAGTTTCTATGTATCCTGCCTCTATAGAACTCAAAGCTATAAACTTTTACTTCCTATTGTACCAAGAGACAACTCCTAATCCCAAACTAAAGCAACACCTTGAAGCTATTTTCTTGTCCATCGTACTACTTGCCCAATCTGCATCAGTATAGCCTATCAACCTGATACCATCACCTTGAGCATATCTAATCCCATACTCTATTATACCTCACAAATACTGCAACACATTCTTTTGTACTATCCAATGCACTCTCATCGGCTCAACCATGAACTGACTAAAAGAGTTCACTACAAAGGATATATCTGGCCTGGTGTTGACCAAATACATGAGAGAACCAATCAATTGCTTGTATAAGGTGGGGTCTACATCCTTCACCCTGGATGTTTCTATCTTCTTCCAATTCATGATCATAGGAGTAGACATGGCTTTGAAATCCTCCATCTCGAACCTCCTTAAGATTCCAATGCATTATTTCCCTTGTCCAAGGAAAATCTCTCCATCTGTCTACCATACCTTCATGCATAGAAAGTAGTGCATAAGCCCCAAATCCTTCATCGCGAACTTTACTGCAAGGTCTCACTTGCACTCCTCTATGAGCCCTAGTGATCCTATTAAAAATAAGTCATCCACATATAGAACAAGAATGAGAACCTCAGCCCCAACCACCAAGTAGTAGAGGTTAGAATTTGCCTCACTCTTCACAAAGCCCATTCCCTGCAAGTACCTATCAATGTGCTCATACCACGCCCTGGGTGCCTACTTGAGTTTGTACAAAGCTCTCTTTAATCTACACACATGGGTTTAACTATTGTGTGCTACAAATCCCTCCGGTTGTTATATGTATACCTCCTCTTTCAATTCACCATTAAGAAACATTGACTTGACATCCATCTGATGGATCTGCTATCTCATATGTGTTGCGAGAGAGATCACAACACATATAGAAGTATACATGGCCATTGGAGTGAATGTATCCTCATACTCTATTCCATCTTTCTGAGAGAAACCCTTGGCCATGAACCTTGCCTTGTATTTCTCAATGCTACTATCTATACCATGCTTGATCTTATAGATCAAGCGTGATCCAACCACTGCCCTATCTTTCAGTCTAGGCACAACCTCCCACACATCGTTATGCACTATTGAAGTATATTCCTAAACCATTTCATCTTGCCACACTTTCTTTTGTGTGGCCTCCTGATAGCTGGAAGGATCACTATCTACCAACTAACTAACTCATGCAATATAGTCATTATACTTGGTTGGTTGTCTTCATTGTCTATTACTCATTCTAGGAGCTCCCATAAACTCCTCAGTATCCCTTTATTTTTGTTGGTAACTGCTACCAAATGTAGAGGATGAAGTATCAACCTCTATATCTTCATGATGCATCTCTTGGATCTACTGCATTTGTTCCTCCATACTCTAAGAACTCTCAACACCTGAGCCTATGCTTGTACTAGTCACTATACTCGAACTTCATTATCCCTGATCTGATTGCTCGATCCTTGGAGCTTCTATTGGTTTCTCACTTTGATCATCACACATTGTGCTCACCTATAGAACAACTATCACTATCTCACAAAGCAATTTAAGTGATCCATGATGTATATGGCCCATCCTCCTATGCCATGCTCTCCTTGATCTCTAAAATTTTTGTTGCTCATTAGTGCCTTATGAGTATCAAACTGCAACCTGTAAAGTTAGTCACTCCTAACTCCAATAGCTATGGGTTATTTCCAATCCTTGTGCTTGATTAACACATTTTCCCCTCTAAAGATTACATTTTAGCCTTTATCCTGAAGGAAAGATACAAAAATCACATTCATACCCAAGCCTGGCACATGCAACACATCATGAATGGGAATCGAGTTTCCATTCTCCCTCTAAAATAGAATAGTCCCTTTCCCAACTAGATTGAGTTTGGACATTTTCCCCATAGAAATTTGGATTATGATGTCCTCCTCCTTATAACTAGAGAAGTATTCTCTAACTCTTGTCATATGAAATGATGCCCCACTTTCTATATACCAAACAGGTTGTGAGGTTGAGCTAACCATACAAACTATGAGAGAAAACTCATCCTCCATTCTACCAGAGAGCTCATCTGCACTTGTTGAAGTTGTTGTCTAATTCTTTCCTTTCTTCTTCCTTGTGAGAAATCATTGGCATAGTGGCCAAACTCGTGACAACCATAGGACTTGACTTTAGACAACTCCTTCTAACCTTTAGGATTTGATCCTTTGCTAGACCCCTTCTTCGCTTTCCCTTTTCCATCTAGGGTAATTTTTTCCTGTTCTGCCTCACTTTTTTTACTCTTAATGTTGGTACCGCTGACAAGACTTAGTCTAAGCTACTCTTGAGTGAAGTCACTCCATAGTCGGTCCCAACTCAGTATGGTGTTTCACCCATTAATAATTTGAACAAAGACATTTCACTACTTAGTAAACCCATTTAGGGCTATTCATACTAGCTCATTATCATCTGGTTTATCTCCAATAGCTACCAACTCATCCTTGAAAAGTCTAAGTCTGGTGAAGTAACTTGTAATGTCTTCTCCCTTGTTCATCCGGGTATTCCTCATTTTTTCTTTGGGAATCAACTTCCTATTAGTGGTAGCATTTTGGTACAGATTTAGAATGGCGTCCCACATCTTCTGCGCTGTATCTAACTCTGTGATATGTGAAACAATATGATTCTTAACACCATCAAGAATCAGCCTCCTCCCCTAGGCATCTTCCTTCTTATATTGTAAGAGTTTTTTTGGATCTATAGGTACAGCTCCAACACTAGTCACATATTCCTTGATAACATTCTCTTCCAACAATAAAGAAATTTTGGCTTTCCAAACACCAAAATTTGAGGCTCCATCCAATTTGTCCGGATCTCTTAAACCTGTTGAGGCCATCTGAAGAAAATATAATAATAATAAAAATAATAATACTGAAGAGGTAGAACTAGGTTTTATAAACCCTCAATTTTCCTTCCTATGCCTACATTGAGCTCTTTCTACCCTTATATATGCTCTGATACCATGTGAAAATTATATTGTAGTTATTGATTATTAATATCCTATCTATAAAGATTATTTTACTGCCAAAAATTAATTCACAGCAAATACTAAAAAATAACACAATTGCAACTGCACAAATAAAACCACAAGAATGGAGAAGAAAACATGCAAAATAATAAGCACAATACTTTTGGACAAATTGTCCCCGGAAAAACCCCGGAGAGAAAACCAGTACTGCAGATGAGGAATTTTATTAATCTTCAGCAAATCAAGAGATACATAAACTGATTGCCTCTTGCTGGTAGAGCTCTAGCAATATTCTTCTTTGAAAATTCTTCCCTCAATTTCTCCTACTAAAATTCCACTGTTTCTGCCTCCAACGCTATCATTGCAAATTTATTTTCTCTCACTGTAAATTTATTTGCTATCACTGCAAATCTTTCTCAAGTTTGTGTCCACTCCAAATGCCCATTGATCCCCTTTTAAACTATTCTCAATGGAAAACCAATGGTCATGATTTAATCTCAATCAATGGCTAAGATTAATTAGACTCTAACAAACCCTAACTAACTGGTTTCTAGAAGTCTTGAAAGGAATCAATTAATTAATTAAATAATTATCTCTAACTAACTCCTTTATAGAAGTTTCCAGAAAAGCAATTAATTAATTAATTATTTGGACCTAACTAACTCCTTTCTAGAAGTCTCAAGAATTAAATAATAATTCGTGGAAATGGAGAAAACAACTGTCTGAGCTACAATAAATTAACATTTTTTAATATTTTAGAAACTCTAATTGTTGAGATCATTTCAATGGTCTTGCATCCTTCTTTATAATTTTCAATAGTTGATTTTCAAAATCAATTCATTCACTTCATATAGGGAACGCCTTCCGTGTAATTACTTTTACCCAATCAAATATTACTAAAGTATGTTGAGTTTGTAATATTTTCATATAAAATGGAATTATCTTTACTTCGTGAAATTAATAAACATCTAATCTTAATTATGAAGCAATTATCATGTATGAATGATTAACCAATATAATTACAATAAAATATAATAAGTATTAATTAGAATTATTTAATTTTCAATAAAATAAATTAGTCGAATAGAGGTGACTTGAAAGTGTAAATTGTTTGTATTCATTCAATATAAATTCAATTTATAAATAAGTGAAATTAATTAAATTAAGAACACAAATTCTTTTAATATAGAATAAAAGTAAAATTTAATTTAAAGTTAGATTTATGATAGTTATTAGAAATCTTCATAGACATTAGTCAAATAATACATTTATTTTATTTAGAGATTGTTTAAGAATTGTTTTAAATATTTTTGGATGATTGAGTTTATACAAAGTAATTAGAGTTTCTTAGAGAATAAGAAAGGTGTGATATTTAGGATTTAATTATTATAAAATTATAGAAAACCTTAGAGAAATGTGACACATTTTATATGAATTAGCTTTGAGGAGAATTGAGGGAAATTTGTCTTTGATTTTTAAATATTATTTGTAAAGAGATAATAAAGGGTTGTCATCAATTAAACAAGGAGTTCAATTATCAATGAAGCTCAATGTAACATAAGAAATATAATCTAATTTGTCTCTATGAAGAAAAAATTCCCGCTCCCCTTCCTTGCTCCTCTAGTTTTGAATTGCATGTGCACATGGTAGACTCTCCATTGGTGGTACCCCACGGTCCCTCCTGTCCTCTTCTGATCAAATTCTTGCAATGACACATATTGTTTCGACATCCTCGGGGGACTCTCATGTGTTGTTTGTTGTCGATGACCTCGTGATTCCTAGTCAGTCTATTGTAGAAGTGCCTACAATCCCTATCAGTTTGGTTTTAAAGGGATAGAAAAATGTGTTGACTAACTCAAGTCTGGGTGCTAATTCTTCTTTTCCTTGTCCTAAGGTGGATATCTCTGTCTCGAGTACTTAATTCTCTACCCCTAAAGCTATTAACAATAGGATTGTTTCTTCCATGGAGAATGTGGTGATGAGAAATTTCCTCTCCTTTCGACCTACTATTGACATGGTTAGAATATGGGCAACTACAAAATTGCGTTTAAAGGGTAGGGTGGGTTTTTGTGCCACAACTGGTAGACTCTTCATTTTCAAGTTCACTATTGTGGAGGATTTGATTTTTGTGTTATCTTCGGGTTCTTAGGTTTATGGGAAACATGGTCTATCTTTGTATTGGTGGAAATCGGGGTTCGACCTTGCTATCGATCTCAACAAGTCAGATCTCGTGTGGGTGCGTCTTCCAGAACTTCCTTAGGAATACTAGGATGAATTGGTGTTTCAAAGTATTGGTGATTCTTTGGGGAATTTCATCACCTCAGACTCCATTACCAAATCAAAATCTAGGTTAGTATTTGCACACTTTTATATTAACATTGATATTAATAAGACCTTATCCAACTCTGTGAAGCTTTGTTCCAAATTTGGATTAGGTTGGGAAGGAGTGAAAATGGAGACACTTGATCTTGGATAGGTTGAGATGGCCTCCTTGCCTTAGGTCCAAACCACAGAGGAAGAGTTTTGGTCAACTCTTAAGAAGAAAGGTATACAAAAGAAAGTTGTTGTGGGAGGTGAGTTCAAACCCGGAAGACCCGATCAGAGGCAGACTAGGAACAAAGAGCACATCAAAATAAATAGAAATTGGTAAACATAGGACATTGGAAGTGTCCTCAAAGAAAGCTTCTAATATCCCCCACAAGTAGTTAGCCTTGAAGAACTATGTGTTGGAACACAAGATTGATGTTTTTCTATTACAAGAAACAAGAAGCAAAAAACAAAAATTGAACCCATTGCTAGGTATATTTGACTAAATTACCTTTTTCTTGTAGTGATATAGATGGGGATTCGAGTGGGCTATTGGTGATGCAGAATCCAATTAGAATAGATGGATCTAAGGTCTTCTGAAGTACAAATAGTGTGGGTGTCCAGTTCTTCCATGCTTGGGGTTCTTGGTTTATGAAGAACATTTACACCCCCAATAGGGGGCCCAATGGCTAGTGGTTGGTGACTTCAACTACCCCCTATACCCCTTAGAGAAGTGTGGTGGTCTGATTGATTATTCTGATAGCATGGCTAATCTGGATGATCTCTTAAATAATACTAGTT
Source organism: Sequoiadendron giganteum (assembly GCA_007115665.2). NCBI lineage: Eukaryota > Viridiplantae > Streptophyta > Pinopsida > Cupressales > Cupressaceae > Sequoiadendron > Sequoiadendron giganteum. Next base: position 245,441,710 of record CM021107.1, read on the forward strand.
TGGTGGACATAGATCTGCAAGGCCGAACCCACACTTGGAATAATAGACGTTTGGGGTATATTTTGATTCAGGTTCAACTTGATAGACTAATTTTCTCTCCAAAATCGATGACCTTACTAAATGCTAATCAGTTGGATTTTCTCGAGACTGTGTCAAATCATAATCCTCTACTACTGGTCCTAAATGAACACTCTATTTTTGGTGCATTCCTTTCCATTTTGAGACCATGTGGAACTCCCATCCATACTTCAAGAATAAGGTTTCTGATTGGTACAACATCCCTATACATGGCTCCCCCATGTTTAGGGTTTCCCATAGACTCAAGCATATCAAGAATATGGTTAAGGGGTGGAACAAGAGGGTGTTTGGGGATGTGTTTCATCATAAAAAATAAATTCTTGCTAATAAGCTTAAGGTGACACACAATAGAATGGAGGAAGTGGATATCAGTGTTCAAACTTTTCAATAGGAGAAGAATGAGCACTTGGAATGGGAATTTTTTTGAAAAAAGAAGAGGTTTTTTGCAAGAAAAAATCCAAAATTCAATGGTTGACTAATGGGGATTGGAATACATCTTTCTTCCATGTTTTGGCCCTTAAGCATAAAAAAGGAATCAGATTAAAAATATGTAAAATGAGTCAAGGGATGTTGTTACTACCCCTACCCAAATTGGCCTATTGGTTGTTGGTCACTTCTAATGTGCTTTGTTAGCTCCTATTGAGGCTCCTAACTTGGTGTTGGATGACTTGCTGCTGGAGCCTCTTCCTACTTTTATATTCTGAGAGGATAATGATACTATTTTGGAGGTTTTTACTCCTAAGGAATTTTGGGCTGGTGTGTTCAGTATGTTGGAAACAAGCTACACTAAGAGGAGGGGTGAATTAGTGTTGTGCAAAATTTAAATTTATTAACCTTTAACTTCAAATAATTAACAACATTCAACCATAATGTATAAACATGAAGAAAATGAACACAAAGCCATAACACAAGGATTTTTACATGGAAACCTTGTTAGGCAGAAAACTATGGTGGATGGTCAATCCACAAGTTAATTTGAGTATTCTCAAATGAAGTTTACAATAAGGGGAATGCACTTGCATTCAAGCACACTGCCTAGAGCTCATTGCTCAAAGGGAAGGCTCACTTCCTTATAGAGAAAATAAGATTAAAACCATCTGAGAGTTTGAACTGAGAAAAATAGCATCTAAATATGCCTGATTATAGTTTCGGTTAAGAAAAATATATAATCTTTTCTCCTGCAGACTAATTTTTCACTTCTACCTTGTTATGCTCACACTCGCAATACAAATTATCTATACACAATTGAAAATATGCATTATCGCTCTTCTTCTCTACTCTAACTCACAATTCGCATCACCACACACTTCATACTATTTTCAAACTGATACGAATGATCTTATATATATATCGGCAACTTAGAATTCAATTACACTTTGTCATCTTCAATAGAACACAAAAGTAATTACCACCATCGGCTAGATCCTTAATTAAATCATTATGTGCATCCTCCAAAGTTGGTTAAGACATAGAGAGCACCCAAACAAACATAATCAAGCATGAAAATATTTAGTTAACTACTCCTTATACATCCATGACATAATGCATTCATGTAGTCGGCTTCAGTACAAGAAAAACTGAGAATAAGCCAACCGGATCTTCTAACTTCCACATATACTAGAAAATATTTCTTGCTTCAATAGTAATAGAGATAATATACCAAAAAATATTTCTTGAGATGCGTGACACAAAAAATAATATAAAATATTCATACAAATTGATGAACATTGTGGTACCGGATACTCTATTCTTCCTTATCAATCTTCAATCTATCTATTGATATGATGGAATGATAGTGTGTGTATCTGATCATCAATTAGAGTTTCCATCAATTAAAACACCAAGTGATACTAGTAGCAGTGTCTCTTTCCAACAATCTCCCCCTTTGGCATTGATGGCAACACTTAGTGAAAAATGACTAAGTGTCAAATCAGTACCAAGATAGATTGCACTCTCATCTCCAAAATTCCAAAAATACAATTCTCCCCCTGATATGATAAAGAATTTTTCACTCCTCTTCTCCCTCTTTGATATCAATGGAAAAGGTAGGGATTGCATACCAAAAATGGATCAATCAAAATTGTTATACAAAAATTATTCTTTAACTTATATAAACTAAAAAATATCTACAAAATATTTCTTCAATCGCATCATATTTTTGTCCCAAACTCTTTTGAGACTCTCTATGATTTTTATGTGACTGTAGATTAGGTAGGACTATGTCTCTATAGATTCCAAGTTGTTTGTATCACCAAGTTCCATAGTGTCCTCTCCTTCCTTTAGAGCACTTGAAATTATCTCAATTTTTGGACCAATTATGCCTCTAAGCTCACATCCTCTAGCAACAATATTATCATTCGCATGCTTCAAGCCTTTTATATTGTTAAGCACAGACATCTCTTCACCTTCTATTTTCTGAATACCACTAGTTAGAGGATCAAATGCTTCATAAATAGTACTTAACTATTTTTCTAGATCTTTAACCTTCTTCTCATTAGCTTCAGTAAATTTTGAAAAACACAAACATGATTTGTAGATCTTACCACCTTCTAACAAAGCATTCTTTACATTCTTCACACATGTGGCTAAAACGATTTTATCTTTAACAATCAATACTTTCAATCCACTAAACCTTTTGACATCAAATTTATTTTGTACTTTCACCATAGTAGATTTTTCTAGTGGCTCAAAGTGAGTACTAACTAAGTTGATAATATTTTTCAATTCATTGGGGGAGGAACTATTCGGATCTTTCACATAAGATGGCATTATATTCTCCAATACTCTAGATGCAAGATTTACAATAGCTCTTCTCTAGCTTGTGATTGATAAAATGAAGCTACCATCATCTTTTGGATTGGACTTAAAGTGGACAGGTCAATGGGACCTTCAATCAATTTCGGATCCAATTCTTCTTTTTGTTCAACCAAAAATTTCTTCACTTCCTCGGTAGTGTCTCTTGCCTCAACTGGGATTGGTTTTACATCATTTATTTTCATCAACTATTACTTCCATAGTTGTAGGCTCTGGTTTATCTTTAGTGATTTATATTTCCTCAACTAATACATTTCCAGGTATTTCAACTTCCATAGGGATTTCTATGTTGTCTTCTGCTAGCAGAATCTATGAATCCTCAGTTGTATCAATATTTTCTTCTACTGCTTCCTTTTCCAAATCAGATGGGGCATCATCAACATGTGTCTCTCTTCAGCTAGAACATCAATTCTCTCATTTAACAGTATCTCCCTCAAGATTTTCTTAGTTTCTTTTGTAACTTTATCGGTTAGACCAATCATTAGCTTATTCACCCTTGTTTTTCTTTTAAATTTCCTTTTGGATTTGTTCAAGAATGCCTTCATGTCATTCATAGAAATCACCGAACATAGTTTTGCAAGAATCTTTTCTCATTTGTTCGTCTTCTATTTTGGCATTAAGTCTCCTCATTTCCAAAATATCATATAGACTTTTGGGCAAGTTAGGCATAATTTCAATCAAAACTTTACTGAAAAAATTCATATGTTTTATCGTAGATTCTTCAATAATTCTTCTATTAGAATCATCAAAAGACACATACCATTTACAGAGAGGTTTGAGATTTCCATCTTTGACTAAAGCCTTTTCAATTTCCTCTACTGACATACCTAGACTGTCAACTTTTGACTTCTTCTTCACTTGAACATCTTCACTAGATGGCTTTCCCTTTGTGACAATTTATGCCTTGGTGCCTTGATGTTTGATTTCCTTGATAATTTCATCAGATTTATTTTACTCATCATTGGAAACTGCCCTATACACTCTTTTTCTCTTATCTTTCTTCCTTTTTCCTTCTTTGTCAGATCCCTTGGCTTCAATTTTTATAGGGATGTACTTTGTTGTAGGAGATGAATGAAATGTAGAGCTTCTAGTTGTTCTAGCTTGGGAAGATGGTGCTACTGGACCGGTTGATGGAGTTCTTGCTGCCTCCTTTGCTGCTTGATTTGCTACTTCAACTTCTTCTCTTTTATGTCTAGCTTCTTGCAGTTTCTCTATAGGTATGCCCATACTCTCTGCAAGAACTTCTACCTCTTTTCTGACTCTTTTAGTTACCACAGGTTTCCTAAGCTCATTGTGAACCTATATGTCCTTCTCTACATAGGTATAAAACCTTTGTTCTATTGGATCTAGAAGTTTTCTTAGCAAGAGTTGTGCATACATATCCAAAAATTTATCTTCAACTTCATACCCCATAGGCATGATCTAGATAGTTCTCGGATCAATAGCTTCCATCATACACTGATCAACATCCACCATGAAACAAATTGAATTGTTGTATTTCTCCACAATTGAGGTGGGAATCCTCTCTCTTTCTTGCATCATAGTCTTAAAACCTTTAAAGTATCCCTGGATAGTTGCATTCTTTGTTTTTGTCTCTGCAAAGCTGTGTAACATATCTCTAATCTATGTGGCTACCTGCTTGTCCTTTTTCCAATAAATCTTTCCAACTCCCGAAATTTCACCCATGAAATAAAATAATAAGAACATAAGAAATTTACCATATTTGAAAGATTTTTTCCTATATTTCTTAATATTTGCAAGATTTTACATCAGCTGACTCCTCAGCAATTCACAGAGATCATAATCTACATTTTCCTTCAACATTTGATAAGTGGCATAAATTGTTTTTCCAAACATAGAGTTGTCTCAACTAGAATGATAAATCTTGTATCCAATGACCATAGATTCAAATTTGACATCTATATCAACAGTGTTATCAATATTCATTGCCCTCCTATCATATGTAGAGCCTGTAGCATCAGTGACCATTTGATTTTTCATAGACTTCATAATTGGTAGTCCACTGAAAGAGTTTAGACTGGTTACTACGCTGGTAGCTTCCTTTTTAATTTTTAATGGAATGCTTAGCCACATAAATTCATCATGCACTCGACTCAAAACATAACGAACCCACTCTGACTCTTCAAACACGAGAAATTTGACAATCTATGTGAACTTCTTTGCTTCAAGGATTATATGTTCCAGCTTTACACATTAATCTTCACCAATAATATGATTATTGTATAAATTCAGTAGTTGAGAACTTCCTAGTTCTTCAATATTGGTGTGAATATAAACCCTAATATCTTTTGTGTGTAATAGTCCATATAGAACGGATGAAAAATGCTCCTAATGGATCATTCTCAAGAGAATTGTAAGGATGCCATTTGAATTTAGCACGATTTCTATCTTTGACTTCAACTACGAGAGGAGTATTCATTTTGACCAAATCACAAGTTCGTGAAGTTTTCTGAAAAAATACCTTTTTCACTGGATCAAAATTTGATTGCCGAATCACTTTCACGCTTGAATTTTTCCTCAATTCACCAAATTTCACCTAAGATCTCTCCAATCTTCTTTTCTTCCAAATGCAACGTGAAGAATAAAAATGAATTTTTATCACTTTCATACCTAACCCTTTTGTCGCAATAAATTCTTTAACCCTAATTCATCCGGTTACTTTGTTCTTGTGTACTGTGACGGATAAATCTTCTGTGGACTTCCAATATGGCATACCACTTCCTCCAATGAGTTCAACCACATTTTTTGAGCATCTATGCATCTACTATACACATCCACATCCAGTGTCATTTACCGGTTAGGGGGTTATATTTTTTTCTTGACAACTCCCCCTAGGCCAAAGACCTGATACTAATTCCTAGAGGAATTACTAGAAGCAGGTTCTGGTGCTGGCACATTTTATTCAGCAGAGGGTTCTTTCTTCACCCATTTCTTCTACATCTACTGTCTGAGCATATCTGTAGTGAATTTTCCTTTTCCTTTGATATCCTTCTGCATGTTTTTCCTTTGATTTATCGGACCTTTTCTGTTCCAACAAAATGTAGAAATGTGTCCAATTTTGTTGCAGTTGTAGCACACAACATTTATTTTTCATGACCAGTTGTTCCAGTGATTTCCTCTTGATCTGCACTGGTTAGTAGTATGGACAATCCTATTTCATGTGTAGCATCTAATATCTCTATGAAATTGATGGGTATGTGCAGGATCATGATGGGCCAAAAAGTGGCAATATGATGGGTATGTGGCTAATGCCTTTTTTTTACCCAAAATTGATGAAAGGAAAAGGGTTTTTAAAGGAGATTCTTAGCTTTCCACCAATATAAATTATGCTTTACTTTGAATTTAATAAATAATTATTACTAATTTTCTATTGAATTACAACTAAAGTCCTGATTTTTAGGCTGATTGAAAAACATCTATAGCTTTCAAACGGTATCATATTTTTGAATCCAAAACATGAGTCACATACTATAATATTAAAAAATAAAAAATTGAATTTCATGAAGTTTTGACCAAGTTAAGGTGGTTAGACATATGAGTCTTTATATTTTTTTAAATTTGTAATAAAAAAAAATAAAATTAATTATTTCCTTCGAAAAAAATTACAAAAAAATATGCATCACATCGGTACATGAGTCCTCTACTTATATCTAAAATATTGTAAGAAAATATTATCATTTTAATGTGGTTAGGGTGGTCAGACAGACACCTACTTCTAATTTTTTCCCTGAAATTTAAGTACTATTGTATTGAAATTTCAAATTTTCAATAAATAGATTTTATTTTTTTGTAAATAAACCTAGTAGTTTACAAAATAAATTCAATTTTATAAAAATCCTATTTTTACATATTTTTGAAATAATATAGATAACTTATTCAAATTTTTATGTCAAGTTGCCTAACTCTGATTTTTATGAATTTTTTGCCACTTAAGGATCTATTTTTTCCATGATGATCCTGCACATACCCTGATTCATCACATTTATGCATTCATTTGACTTGTGACCAATTTTATGACAATTAAAACACTGACCTGAGAATGATGGACCACTTTGATTCATTATACTTCTACATTGAGTATCCATGTGTCCAAATTTATTACAACTAAAATAGTATCCATTAAATATTTGAGCATTAGGTTACCTTACTGAATACCTTAAAGATTTTTTCATTTCATTTCCTTGGCTGAATCTCTTTTTCTCGGATCTGAAACTTTCTCCTTCTTCATATCCAAGACCTCGCTTGTCACCATGAGTCCACTGACTACTAATTAGTTCATCAAGCATGGCAGATCTAGCTTTGAACTTCTCTTTGTATTCATTTGCAGTAGCTAGTTTATCTTTGAGATCATCCATCTATTTTTCAAGTGCCTCTTCACTATTTCCAGATTGTTCCAATTCATTGTCCAATCGGTTGCATACTTCATATTTTTCTTTCAAGGACTGTGCTAGGTTCTCTTCATTCTTCTTTTTTATTCAATCTCCTTGGTCATCTTCATCATGATAGATTTCATCTCATGCTTTAGGATTGTATTATCTCTTGTAAGATTTTCACATTCTTTTATCTTTTCTTTCAAGGCTTGACTGAGTTGTTCTTCTTCAATGCTCTTACTATCACTCTGCTTAATCTAATCATAGATTTCCTTTCTCTTCTCTCTAGACTTATTGATTTTGTCTTTCGAAGACTCAGTGAGTTTCTCAGCATCTGAGAGATTTGCTTGCAATTTTTGAGCTTCAACCTTTGCCTGATCAAGATCATACAAGGCAACCAAAAGTTGTTGAAGATTGCTTGAATCCATTGAAACACAAGTTCCAAGATCTCCCCAAGTTGTTAGAATTCTTTCAGAGGAACTAGCTCTGATACCAATTTTTGGAAACAAGCTACACTAAGAGGGTGGGGTGAATCAGTGTTGTGCAAAATTTAACTTTATTAACCTTTAACTTTGAAGCATTAACAACATTCAACCATAATGAATAAACGTGAAGCAAATGAAAACAACACCATATCACAAGGATTTTTATGTGGAAACCCTATTAGGGGGAAAAAACCACGGTGGATGGCCAATCCACAAGTTAATTTGAGTATACTCAAATGAAGTATACAGTAAGGGGAATGTACTTGCATTCAGGAACATATCTTAGAGCTCATTGCTCAAAGGGAAGGCTCACTGCCTTACAGAGAAAATAATATTAAAATCATATGATAGTTTGAATTAAGAAAAATAGCATCTACATATGCTTGATTATAGTTACAGTTGTAACATTAGAATAAATCTGTCATAAGATCTGTAGCTAGAATGAACAATTGTTAATCCTAATCTAAATCAAAACTAATCTAAAAATATAACAATAAAGAACAAATATGAAAACATGATAAAAACTAAACAAACTGAATTGATCTCACCGAATATGCATTCATCCCTTCGAATTATCTCCATTTCTCTTCTCCATTTTGCCTTTTTAGTACTCTTGCCCTCAGATTTATGTGTTTGAATGCAAGTATAGTTGTGTTGAATGTCTAAGAAAAATATCGAAGAATGGTCTCTTCTCAAAAGTATGTGATTTCGGGAGGAGGAATAATGATAATGATAGGCCATTTTATACATTTTGTGTTTTCAAACGATCAGCTCAGATTGAAAGAGAGACCGACGGATGAGATTGATGAATGCCATGCAATGTGTGTTAGAACATGAGTCAGGAAAGACTAAAAATAGAACAAGATCTTAATCTTCGGTTAAGAATCTTCGAAAATAGAAGAAATAGACTTTGAATGTCAAAGACAAAGTCAAAACTCGAAGATGAGGAATTCGAATGCATAATTAAATAAAATATATTTAATTAATAGATGCATACATACATATGAGTTAGAACTAGATAATCAACTAGTTGTGACGGAGAGTTTTCCTGCAGAGATGATCAGCAGTTAAATTCAGAGATAACTCAAGAACTAAAAATAGATCTGAAGTAGAAGGTAAGTGGACGATTAGATAACTGATTGACAGAAGAATGTGACACAAATGAATTAAATGTGAGTTAAATGTTAATTTAATTCAACATTCGAAAATAAAAGATTTAATTAAATAAATAAAGATAATTTATTTAATTTGACTTTCGAAAAGGATAATATGAATAATTAAATAATAAATATTTAATTATAGTTGAAAAGGGAGTTAAATGAATAATTAAATAAAGATATTTAATTATAGTTGACATATGAGAAAAAGAGGGTTTAATTAAATATGCATATTTAATTAAGAAGGAAGAATTAATTAGTTAGGGACATAATTAAATAAATATGATTTATTTAATCAATCAAGTTGAATAAAGATTAATGATGAATTAATTAAAAAGGGTATTTAATTAATAGAGGAAATGTGTTAGAAAGGGTTAATTAAATAATTGACATTATTTAATCATGACCATGGACTATACAAAATTATGTTGAAAGTGGTGTTTGCAAGCCTAGACCAATTTCAGGTATCTACAGTTTGCCCCTCTTTGATACAACGTTGGTACGGCGTTGTGTCAAAGAAAATATGCCCCGATCGTGCCCCAGCATGAAACAGGGTAAGGTATGCCCCCTTAGGAAAATTGACATTTTTTGAAATGTTTCAAAAAAATGAGAAAAAATTGCCGATGAGTCAGAATGACAGTTAGAAACACTTTGGAGTTGACGGAATTGAATTCAAAGATGTTTCAGACGAATACGGGTCATTGGAAGTGGAAAGGCTAAGTGGCCAATAGAGAAGGGTTGAAGAAATGCCACTTCTAACCCACCTATAAATAGGAATTAGGGCTAAAAGCATTTCATTTGCACCCAGAGGAGATAGAAAAACTTGAGATTTTGCTCTGACTGACTGAGGAAATGGCGCCGGTTCCGTACACCAGGCATCGAGGATATCAGATCCAGACCTTCAGGAGGCTAGCCAATGCAGGACCAGCGATATGTACCCAAAAATGAACTTGTAAAAGTTAATTTTGCACAAATTTTTAGGATGTAGAAAATTAATGTGCAAATGCAGTGCATCATAAACGACGTATATGCTGTCGTATTTACCGCATTTGACTAGGAAACGACGCATCTACAAAAACGTGTTAGGGCTAGATTAGGCTGATTTGGGGATGGCAGCATGTGGAGCAAATTGCACCACATGTGTAGTTGTGAAATGCATATGCACTAGGGATAGACGCATGTGAGGTAGTGCACCGCATATGTATAAATTGAAACGCATATGTTGTAGGTTTGTAGATTGAGTATAGTGAACCGTATTTGCAAAAAAGCACTGCATGTGGTTTTTGTGAGCCGCATGAGCAGTAGTCAGAAAAGGGTGGGGAGAAAATGCAATGCATATGCAATGTCCACCGCATATGAGGCTCTGTGCAACGCATTTGCAAAAGTGCACCGCATTTATAAAAGTGAGCTACATTTGACTGGTAAAATTTTTGGAAAACTTTTCGAGGAAAATTTGAAAAAAATACTTACATCATGGGTAACTTGCAGGTGGTGATAGATCCTATCTACACGTGAGAGTCATGACCAGATACATTTGACCTGAGAGATAGTTTGAGCTCTGTAGAGATTCAGCTTCTATGGAAGTTAGGCCTACGTCACTATTTGTCAATTCCTACCATTCGAGCAAACAGGGGGATGCTGATGACACTTTGCAAGCGATGGCATTCGGAGACATCGTCATTTCATTTACTGACTGGGAAGACTATTGTCACATTGGAGGATGTGTATAGGATTCTGATATTTCCTATTAGAGGTGAGCGGGTTATGTATGATACCCAACGAGGACTGACGGAGTTAGCACAATTCTATCAGGTAGTCGACATTAGTAGGCTCGGGATCGAGCATTACAAGATCAGATGGCAAGTTTTAACAGACAAGTATGAGCAGATTGACTGCATCTTATGTGCCTTGATTGGGGGTATAGTTCTTCCTGATAGATGAGGACATGGATTCCCAGTAGGATGGGGAGCTATGCTAGTCAGCATGTTGGAGAGTGAGACTAGATATGCATGGGGTCCATGTCTCCTTGGGATGTTGTATTTCCATTTACATGACATCGCGTATAGAGATGCATAGTCGTTGAGTTGTGGGATGACACTTTTGATGATATGGGATTGGGAGAGTATAGTTGTCTTCTGTCCTCCAGTTACAGTAGAGAGAGAGGAGAGATACCCATATTTGTTTTGATATATAGGGCAAATGAAACAGACTCATGTGGGTGACACGGGATACTAGCGACACGCATTGGATATTCTTGATTAGTTCACATGGAGACCTTACATGGATTGTGAGGAGTGGGTGGATGACGATGTACATTTTCCATTCTACTGACAGACACAGTATCTCATTGGGAGGACTATTTCGAGTGTTCATAGTATTGAGCGACATCTACCAGATAGAGTTCTGAGACAGTTCGGGGAGGTTCAAGATGAGCCTCGGATTAGAGTAGAGTTTTCTCGATCATCGAGAGAGGTTTCATGGTGGGGACCCATGATTCCAGTGGCTACAAAGGAGATAGAGAAATAGGCACTTCAACCAGTACAGTGGGGATGGAGAGGTGGATTAGCAGATCCAGGGACCATGATTGCTTATGAGGCATGGTGGGCAGTGCATTGCCCGATTCCTTATACAAATCCAGACCAGCCAGCACCAGTCGAGAGATGAGGCATGGGGATTAGAGGACATCGGAGAGGTGGAGGTGCCAGAGTTGGTAGAGTTGGTCATAGAGGTGATGGAGATGACGACAGAGGCGGAGGTAGAGGCGGGAGAAGAGGATGGAGAGGACGGAGAGGGTGTCAGGTAGGTGGAGATGCACCTATGTAGGAGGCAGTTGCATTCGATGTACTGATGATAGATATTGGAGGGAGAGTGGATGTACCAGCTAGAGGTGAGCACGTTGCAACGAAAGTAGTGGTTGAGGAGCATGTAGAGGTAGATGTCAGAGTAGAGGATATCGCAGAGGATTCTGATACAAACATAGCCTTAGATCCTCTGGGTGTGTCAGCAGGATATGGAGAGGATGATGTAGAGGATGATGTTGAGGAGGATGTTGAGGAGGACGCACTGATGGAGTAGTAGGAGAGAGAGCTCAAAGATCAGATAGTGGAGGGGAGACAAGATGAGGATGCTCCTAGAGACAGTGATAGGGAGGCTTTAGAGGAGAGACTCGGATTTATGACTCCAGAGTTTGAGGCGATGAGACTAGAGAGAGACAGTGCCTTCATAGAGAGAGACAGTGCCTATGCAGAGAGGGACAGTGCATATACCGAGAGGGATAATGCGCGTACAGAGAGGGACAGTGCTCTCATGGAGAGAGACTAGGCTATAGCTCGGAGACATGAGATAGAGCAGCAGTTCGCAGAGGTTAGACGCCTTTGTAGTGGGTCCTCATCTGATGGCATGGTACGAGAGTTAGTCAAATCGGTGGAGAGATCCACTTATTACAGGGATTTGTATGAGGCCGCAGTGCCAGCAGAGAGAGGGGCTCCTACATTTTTAGAGGTGCGCAGTCAAAGGAGAGGTCATAGTCAGAGTCAGAGGACACAGAGCACTGAGGGGGTTATAGGACCATTGAGGACAGGTCCATATGATAGGCCTTCCACCTCACAGAGGCCACCTTCGGGTCTCTTCCCACCACCATCACCATGTGACAACAGGGGTAGTGGGAAATGATGACAGGGCTTCAAATACTTGTAGACATTTGTATTTTTTATCAGAGAGCCTGCGAGCTCATGTTTTATTTATGGTGACATTCGGACATTGTACTATGACACACTATTGTTTTGAGCGATATATATATATATATATATGATTTTTGGCAGCTTCTACATGATATGCAGTTCTATGTTATGGATGATGCTTTATTTCTACATGATTGTGTTTCCTAAATGATGTATGTACATGTGTTATGAATGAATGTTTCCATATGTTTATGAGTTATGCATTGAATAATGATGTTATGGATGCCTTATTTTACTTATGATAATGGATGCAATGTTCTACATGATGCTTATATGTGATGGTAATATGTACATGCAATGTTTACATGATGTATGTTATGATGATGCAATGCTTATTATGTCATGAGGTGAAATGCAATGAAAATGAAAGGTACTATATGAAATGTTTATTAAATGGATACAAATGCAAATGACCTAATGTTTTTTTTTTTTAATAACGTGTCATAGGACTTTATCTTAATGTCAAAGAAGAGAAATATTAGGATGAAAATGAAATCAAAATGTTAGTAAGAAATAATTAATGTCATGATGTGAAATGTAATGTAATGATATAATGATGGTTGATCAATTGAGAAAAAGATATAATCTTCGATATATTGCCAAATACGCTATACTTGCTTTGTTATCATCATTGGGCGGGACATGACACAGATGGATAGTACACACTATGATATGAGATAGACCATAGTGTACAAAGTTATCCACCTATGAAAAATAGATAGTCGTAGACAAGGAGTGTCTTGACTCAAACTAAGGACATGATGCCCCAGTCGTTTGGTCAAGACAAACCATAGATAGCAGACAAATAAAAGACGGGTCATGAGACGTCATTGCTCCTCTAAATCCTTGATAGGACATCCTTGAGGAAACTAGTAACATGACTCAAAAACCAATGTTAAAAAGACAGTTGATAGACAACAGCCAAAGAAAGAGAATCCTGAGATGTCGTTGCTTCTCTAAATCCTTCAAGGGACATCCTTGAGAAAGCTAGCACTAGGATCTTGCACAAATCGATAAAAAGATAAGACAAAATAAGATATAAAGTCATAAAGCCAAATAAATGTATTCACCAAAAATTGATCTTTTGGGATTGTTTGATGTTTGATGTTTGACATAGTGTAATGTGAGAGAATGACACATACCGCATAAGACATTGAGTCTGGTTTCGACTTGGTGATTTTTGTATAAGGCATGACAAATCTTGGTTTAATAAGACACATGCCGTATAAGACGTTGGAGTCTGATGATGTTGAGGTGACAAGCCACATGAGACTATGACAATTTGATGACATTTGTTGACAAGAAAGACATATCTTGTTAAGACATAGGTTGATCACTTTAACAATGTGTTTGATATTGACTTGATGGCAATTTGAGATGTTTTTCCTTGTTGTTGCATGACTTGTTTTGATTCTTTGACTGATAAAAGTGTGTGTGTGTAGACAGTGTATGACATGAGATGATACCTTAAACAATGATATGCAACTTGTGTGATAGTGATTGTGAATGAACCCTATTGGACTGACCTAGTGTGGTCTTGGGAGCTCATCAATTGATTAGCCTTGCCTACGTTGTACATGTAGAGACCTCATAGTTCAACACGACCAATGACTTTGAATGTACAAAGCATTTTGATTTTATGTGTGTGATACATGACACACCTAGACTGACTGACCTAATGCCTTAGGGGCACATCGATTGATGGCCTTGCCTATGTCCTAGTCGCAGAAGCAACGTAGTTCAACTATATCTACGACTGACTTAACATGACCGACTTGACATGATGGACTTGACATGATTGACTTGACATGATGGACTAGACATGACTAACTTGACATGATGGACTAGACATGACTGACTTGACATGATGGACGTGACATGATGACTTGATACTGTTTTTCGGATTTTCGAACACTTTTTGGATTATTTTTTTTGGATTTTTGGAGTTTTCTAATGTTTTTGGGATTTTTTAGGACATTTTCGATGGTGTGACATTTTTTACAAAGTGTTAGGGCACAGAACAAGGATTTTCCCCCAGTTGGGAATAGGATTTGGAAGGTGGAGTGGGTAATGTGACGGAATGGACTTTGATGTCAATCATTCCAAATGATGGATAGGACAACCATTTATTATGAGTGATGGTGAAAAAGTCTGATTAGAATAATGGTAGATGGAAGAGCAAGCTTGACTACACATGGCACCTGTTTGCCAGGTTTTCACCATGGTACTCATCCATAGCGCCACTGAAGCGGTTTTCACTAGTGGACGAATTTATTTCTCTTTAATTTTTTGATTTTCTCAATTTTTTTGGTGTTACAAAGATGCCTATTTGCCAGGTTTTCATCAAGGTAACCATTTTTTGTATTTTTCTAGATTAAGACACAGATTCTTGAAGACTTAAGTGTAGAACCTCTTTAGATGTAGACTGTTGATAGGGGACAAAAGCGGTTCTCCTTCAAGAGTAGAGAGTTGGTATGCACCTGATCCAAAGGCTTCTGTGACAATATATTGCCCCAACCAGTTAGGTTCAAACTTTCCTGGTTTCTTGCGTTTAGCTTGGTTCTTAGGGTTCTCCATTAATACTAGGTCACCAATGTCAAAGTGTCTATTGAGAACCTCCCTGTTGTAACTATGACGAAGACGATTCTGATATGCTTGTAAATGATCTAATGCTTTTTTTCTTCATTGATCCAACAATTCTAGCTCTTGTAACCTAGAGACACGGTATTCTTCATCATCGATATGACCCTCCAAGGATACCCATAGAGAAGGTATTTCAACCTCAATAGGTAAGATAGCTTCAGACCCAAATACAAGGGAATATGGAGTGGCTTCGGTGGGAGTACGGATGCTTGTGTGATAAGCCCATAAGGCAGGATTAAGCTATAGGTGCCAGTCATGACCAGCATCATTGATAGTCTTCTTAAGGATTATAACAATAGTTTTATTAGATGCCTCAACTTGGCCATTACCTTGGGGGTAATATGGGGTGGAGAAATGGTGTTTGATGTGGAATTCTTCACATAAATGGTATACTTCTTGGTTCTTGAATATGCGGCCATTTTCTGTGATTATGGATTGAGGTACACCATACTGACAAATGATATAGTTTAGGATAAAATTAGATATTTGTGTGTCGGTTATGTATGTCATGGGGATGGCTTTGATCCATTTGGTGAAGTATTCGGTGGTGGTGATGATGAATTTGTGGCCATTGGATGATCAAGGGTGTATCTTACCTATGAGGTCAAGTCCCCATTGGGTGAAGGGCCATGGTGAAGTAATTGGACGAAGCTCCTATGCTGGTGCCCTTATCAAGTCTCCATGTATTTGACATTGTCTACATTTCTTTACAAAGACGTATGAATCTTTCTCCATTGTGGGCCAATAGTAACTTAGTCTCATAATCTTATGGGCTAGAGTATGACCACTCAAATGAGATCCGCATATACCCTCGTGTACCGCTCACAAAGTTGTTTGTGCTTCCTTAGCATTGAGACATCTCATTAGAGCATTATCTAAGGTACGTCTATACAGGCTTTCTCCGATGATGGTGTACTTAGCTGACTTTCAGATGAAGGTTTGATGTTGGTTATTGGACAAGTCTTGAGGTAGGGTTTGGTCAGTGAGGTAATCAAATATGTCTTTATACCAAGGAGACGTAGGACCAACAATGGTACACACTATCGCAGTATCAGGGACATCATAAGCTGGGATCAAAAGTTGTTCAACCAGAAACTTGAACTTAGGAACATTACTTGGAATATCCAACAAAGAACCCATGGTTGCCATTGCATCTGTAGCTCTATTTTGGATACGTGGTATTTGTTGAAAAGTGATGTCATTGAAATACTGTTTGAAACTGTCATCCATCCTCTTGTAAGGTGCAAGCTTCTCATCCTTAGTCTCGTAATCATCATTCACCTATCGGATTACCAGTTGAGAGTCACCAAAGACATGTAGGCTCTTAATGTTCCATTGAGCTACCATTTTTAAACCTCTCACTAAGGCTTCATATTCTGATATATTATTGGTACAAGGGAATGCAATCCTGAATGACTTAGGAATGGTATCACCTTGAGGTGTGACAAATAAGATACCGGCCCCTGAACCATGATTTGTATGTGATCCATCAAAGTACAGTTTCCATTCAGTTTTAACATCAATGTTAAAAAGAAATTCATCTGGAAAATCTGCCACTAATGGATGATCTGCCTTTATAGGTGCGTCTTCCAGTTGATCTGCAATGACTTGTCCTTTTATTGACTTCGTTTTGACATATTGAATGTCATACTCACTAAGTATCATAACCCGTTTAGCCAATCAACCTGTTAAAGCTACTTTACTTAGGAGGTATTTAAGTGGATCAATTTTTGCAATCAACATGGTTTGTCAATTGAGCATATAGTGCCTAAGTTTTGGGGTAGCAAAGACTACCACAAGACAAGCATGTTTTATGTTGCTGTAATTCAATTCATAGCCCACTAAGGTTCGACTGATAAAATAAACCACTCTCTCATGACCTTGATCATCGTATTGTGCGAGAAGAGCCCCTAATGTTGACTAAGTTGCTGAGATGTAAAGTATCAATTGTTTTCCTTCTGTAGGTGGCATTAGGACTGGTGGAGTAATCAAATAGTCCTCAATTTGTTGGAAGGCCTCTTGACATTTAGGTGTCCACACAAATGGCACTCCTTTCTTGAGTAAATGCTGAAATGGATGTATTTTATTTGCCAATTGTATTATGAAATGCCTAATGGATTGTAATCTCCCCTGTAGGGTTCTGAGTTGACCAATGCTAGTTGGAGGAGGCATTTCTATAATATCTCTTACCTTCTCTGGATCTATTTCAATGCCTCTGCGAGAGATGATATACCCTAATAGTTTCCCTGATTTGACTCCAAAGACACACTTCTTCGGATTTAGCCTGACATTGTAATTTTCTAGCCTCTGGAATATCTTGTCTAACACTTTCAAATGATCTTCCCTTGTTTGTAACTTGGCTATTATATCATCTACATAATCTTCCATGAATGTATGTACAAAGTCATGAAAAATCGTAGTCATTGCTCGTTGGTAAGTGGCTCTTGCATTCTTAAGGCCAAACGACATAACATTCCAACAATATGTGCCCCATGGACACGTGAAAGTTGTCTTATGTTGATCTTTAGGTGCTATCTTTATCTGGTTATATCTAGAGAAACCATCCATAAGGGATAGCATCTCATATCCTGTAGTAAGGTCTACTATCATGTCGATATTTGGCAATGGGAAGTCATCTTTAGGGCATGCCTTGTTGATGTCCCTAAAGTCAGTGCAAATATGAATGCCCCTAGTTGGCTTAGTCACGGGTACCAGATTTGATATCTGATTTGCATAGTCTATTGTCCTTATGAATCCTACATCCAGAAGTTTCTTAAGTTCTACCTTAACCAATAGAGCAATTTGCAGATGCATCTTCCTCAACTTCTATTTGACTAGTTTGATACTTGGCTGTAATGGTAAATGATGCAATATTAGGTCTAGATCCAGCCCAGGCATGTCAGCATATGACCATGCGAAGTTTACTTGTCTCTTTTTGAAGAAGTCCTTGAATTCATGTTGTTCTGTTTCTGTTAAAGAAGCTGCAAAATATACTATCCGAGGATTCTCTTTTGTACCTATGTTGACTGCAACAGCTTTTTCCACTAGCATGGGTGACTTTTCTTGTGCAACGGGGAGAATATTTAAACCTCTATCTACGGGTTCCTCAGAGAGGTTTTTTGCCTCGGATACATCCTTTATTTTGACATTTTCTTCGTCCAAAGGCACCTTTCAATTTTCACCTAGGGACTCATCATTTTTTATTTTCATTCTCTTTTTTGCGACTAGAGGTGTAAATAGACTCCTCAAAATATGCTTTATCGTCCAAGTCTATGGTAAAACCTGCCTTATGATCCCCTCTAGGTATGCCTTTTCTAAAACCCATGAACTCAGCAATTGCTTCATCATTCTCGAATGTATCTATGATAGGTGTACCTTGTTGATCCCATTCGATAAGTTCGGGATATACTAGGGGCATGTCATCATCGGAGTTTGTAACAGTAGTTGGTGACAAGTTGAATATGGAATGGTTGACATGATCACAGAAGTTTTTGACTAACTCCTTCTTATTCTTCTTCCTAGGGGTAGGTATACTCTATTATGGGACAATGGTGAGGGCAGATTCGTCAGAAGATGGCTTATCAGGTGCCCAAGATGCATGTTCAAGGGTTTCCCAATAATATTTCTCCTACCATTTTGCTTTGGATAAGTGTTTCTTAGGACGTGGACTAGACTGTTTTGGTACAAGTTTCACATTGATGTCCAACTCTCCAAATAAGGCATCTATGTTCATAGTACTAGTAGATGAGAGGGACTCCCATTCACCATCGCTTGAGTAAGGGGATTCATCATAGACTGGAGGTTTGTCATAAATTGGAGGTGTATCAGAAACTAGGGGTTTGTCGTAAATAAGGGGTTTGTCGCAAACTAGGGGAAGTGGATCATGAGATGTCTTGATGTCTAGGTAATCATTCACTTCCTCTTGAAACGTTGACGAGGTACGAGGAAACCCAATTCTAAGCAGTTGACACCCTAGCCCTAGATATTTCGGTCATGAGTAGATAGTAATTAGTTTCGTCCTTCCATTTTGATATAGTCCTAACCCACTATGCCTATCATAGCCTTCCTTTTGCATTATCTTAAATCCTTTTCCATATTGGTGCTTGGCTATTTGAATAGACGGGGAAGGGTATTCATGTTCTTCTTGATACAACCAAGAATCACCTTGATCCACAATTTCTTCACTTAACTCTCCCCATTTTTTCAATGTCGTTGTAGGGGGAACATGAAATATGACCATAGACTATCTTCTATCTGCCATGGGTAGGCCATATGCCTTAGGTGGAATCAGTTTAGTAACACAGTATGATGCCTTTATATTATATTTGCCATAGCCCTTGTCTTGGATCTCGAGTTTTGGAGTGGATGATGGTGGTTTGAATGAAATGGACTTAGTGAGGTGTGATGGGTCAATGTATTGGGATAGAGTTGATGATGAAGCCTATTGATTAATAGGTACTTGTCATTGTGGAAGATCCCTTAGGCTTGTACAATACTGGAAAGGATCTGGATTGCCATCAATGGTGATCTATGTGCCATTATAGGGGAACTTGAGACATTGGTGGTATTTTGAAGGTATAGCTTTCATCGTGTGTATCCAAGGTCTACCTAACAACAAATTGTACAGAAGGGTGAGATCCAAGACTTGGAAGCTAGTGTTCATGATTGTTGGGCCAATTCGAATAGGGAGTGTGACAACTCCTTTGGACGATCTTTCCTCATCATCGTAAGCCTTGATGACTATACTCTTAGAGGTATCTACACAGTCTTCCAAGAATCCTAATGCCTTAACCAATTTAAGGGTACACAAGCTCAAACCTACTCCTTCGTCTACCAAGACTCGTTGGACTTTTTTTTGATGGACTAAGACTTCAAGATGTAATGGGTCATTATGATCTGAATTTTTAGTTGAGTAGTCCTATTGGGAAAATGTAGAATGATGCAAATTGGTCAAATATCCCACCATCTCTTCGAAATGATTGACATCTAAGTCTGTGGGAATAGTTGAGTTCTATAGAGCTTTGTCAAGGATAGATCGATGCTAAGGTGATAAGGTCAACAATTCCAAGATAGATATTTGCGTGGGGGTTTTACTCAATTGATCGAGAAGGTTGTACTTGAACTTGGAATCTTGCATGGATGGCTCAAAAGAAGGACCAAGAATAGTAATCTTAGTTATGCGTGTGTTTACATTACATTCTGGATGCTTCTTAATGGTGAAAGTATAGACATTCTCGTTTGTGGCTCGGAGGTGTTTTATGATCGTTCCTTTACCATAGTCATACTTGGTATTGTTATAATTGGCTGATGGATTATTCTGGGGTCCCGAACTGGAGGCCTTTCCTTTTGTGTGGTCATGTAAGGGGTCTGTGAAGACCTTATGATCACTGTTCTTAGTGTTTTTCTACCCACCAACCTCTATGGTTCCATTTTCAACAAAGTCTTGTATGATATTCTTTAATTGGTGACATTGTTGGAGGTTGTGCCCTTTTGTTTGATGATAGTCACAGAAAGCATTATCGACCCACCATGAAGGTTTGAATTGTCCAGGATCATACTCTCTTGGTTCTAATGGTTTGATAAGATTATGTTTGACCAATTCTTTGAATACTACCTCGATTGGTTTCCCTAAAGGTGTAAATTCTCATGTTGGAAATCTCCTTGGTTGTGGTCTTTGTTGTTGTGAATTCTAGACATAGTTAGCCATTTGATTAGGACTATTCATCATGTCTACTTATTGGTTGTATCCTCTAAGGGAGATAACTGGTCCAATATGTATGTGCTTAGCATCAACTATGTTGTCATTCATGACATTCTTGTTCCTAGACCAAAACTTGTTTCTATCATTCGACACACTTTGATGCTGGACAACTGGGCTCTTACTTGGTACTTTGATTTTTCCTTTGTCAATAAGACCCTTTTCAAGGATGATCCCCTTTTGTACCAAGTCAATGAATGAAGTGTAATAGTGTACCCGTAAGTCACCTCTCAGTTTGGGGTTGATATTTTCAAGGAAGATAGTGACCTTTTGTTTTTCAAGCATTTCGACAAGATAGCGGCTAGCTAAACTTCTCCATCTTTGGAAGAATGTAATGAATGTCTCACCATCTTCTTGTGTGGTGTGGCACAAGCTTGCTATGGTTACTTCATTGTCTATGTTAAAGGAAAAATGTTCGACAAACTTTTCAGCCAATTCCACCTAGGACCGTATACCGTATGGCAATTTGGAAAACCATTCCAACACTATCCCTATGAGGGTTCATGGAAATAGGTGCATCAAGTAAGTAGGGTCATACAATATGTCCATGCATGCCATTGAGAATTCTCTAATATGTTCTAAAGGATTCTTCCTCCCATTATACTTAGGAAAATTTGGTATAATGTATCCATGGGGGAAAGGTGTCATATAGAGTGCTTTGTCATATGGGCATGGACATAGGTCTTGTGCCGATATAGCTCATTTGCCTGACATAGACATGCCATCCATCTTTTGTTGTAGAGTCTGCATTTGGTTTTGAAGGATGTCAACTTGTGTCAAGGACATGGTGTTCATGTTATTTGGATTAATGTAGATGTTCTGATATGCCATGTTTTGTGATGGGTTATGATTGGGCGAGGGGATATATCCTGTCAAAATATTCTGATTTGGGATAGGGATATTTCTTGTCTGAATGGTTTGATTTGGTATAGGAATGCTTCCTATCTAAATTGTTTGATTTGGAATAGGAATGCTTCTTGTTTGGATTGTCTGACTTGGTATAGGTATATTTCCGCCAACCTTGGTTCTTTTACCAGTCATGTTGGTGCCAAAGGGGTTGGAGGAAGTTGCTCCCACAATGAATTATAAACCTTGTGTTATGTTAAAAGGAGTTGTGTTTACAATTGATGATGTTTGTGTTGGTATACATGTTGGTATTGCTGCGGTTATTTGGGGAATAGACACAGTAGATGTCACAATTTGTGTTGGTTGAGTTGACTGTGTTGTTAAAGAATGGACATCAAATCCTGGAGGTAGTGTGGCACCTTCTACTAGCAATTTTGCTAAGTAGCGTTTGGATCATTTAGCAAACACTCATCCATGAAGGATGCAAACTCAGGATCTTGAACTACTGCATCTATGTCTTCTATGTAAATCTGCCCATGTGTGTCTCTAGTGACATGTTTTTCAAGTAAAGGCTTGTGTGGACGTTGGCTTCCTGATGGTTGGTTTCTGAATCGATTAATGAATTCATTGGGGCCTGTCATTGTTTTATGTTTCTTTTTGGACCATGTTTCGACCATGAAAAATTTTGCTCAAAATGGGTAATGCAGACTATGTCTAAAACTGATATGACCTATGTCTATGTTTTTGGATTTTTTTGACAATAAGGATGTTGCTAAAGATCTAAAATGACGTATGACTAGACGGACAATATGCAAAATTCTAAGTGGACTAATGACGAAAAATGAGTCTAAGATGGGTATAACCTACCACCTATGGAATAAATGCATGCAAAGGTTTGTTTTTGACCAAAGAACCTAATTGTATGACAAGGACAGTATGACAATGTGAATTTTCCAAAGACAAGGAAAGTTATCTATTTTGTGATTTGCAATTTCCTAGGGCATACCTATATGCATGCAAATTAGGATGATGTATATGACTCCTAATGATGGTAAACTAAGATGTGTATGACACCTAATGATACAAGATCTTTGAGCAAAATTTAACAATTTTTAATCCAAGGTTGATCCTAAGAACCTAAAGCAAATACTGTTTCAGACTCAGCTCGTGATTTTTGATATTTTTTGTTGATAGGAAAATGTGGTTCACCAAACAGTTGTGATGTTTCCTCTGACAGATGTGATTTTCCTAATAGTTGCATTTTTTTTTGATAGATGCAGTTTTTGAACTGACAGATGCGACCTAACAAAACACATGTAGTTTTTGAACAGACAAATGCCATTTGCATACACACATGTGACTCATAATGTAACAGTTGCGACTCATTAGATGTAGACTGTGAAAAATGACTTTTTTTGATAGACAGATGCAGCGTTTTCCCTAATAGATGCGACTCACTATGACACATGCAGCGATTTAACTGACAAATGTGACTCTGTTTTCTGACAATTGAATTTTTCTCGAAAGTTGTTTGACTGACTTTGTTTGTTTGATCAAGATTTTGACAAATACAACAAAGAGAAAACACAACAATCAATGTATCTTTCATTTTTGTGATGTAAGGACTGTTAAGACTCGGAAACATGTACAACCTAGGCTTTTAGGATAGTATTTGTTGAATTCTTACTTGGATTTCTCTAGCTACGCACATTCAAGGTGGATGACTAGTAGCTTGACCCCACTGGCTCCCCTCCACGGTACTCACTTATACGGGGCAGCCAAGCTACTGTACCCATGAGACTCCCATGGCATACATGTCACCTCAACAGAAGAACCGTAAATTTGTAAGATGGCTTCACAGGTTATGCACCTGTTGCGCTAGCAAATAGATAGGATTTTGGTAACTCTATAATAAGGTGTTTAATAAGGGCATTCCATTCGTGGGACACTATCCAACATCGGTGAGAGTCCATTTTTGTCCATCTCATCGGAATAGTGTGTGTGATTCTTGGGCTTTCCCCAAGAATCCACTTTTATATACCGGCTGGAAGTCGCTTGGCTTTAGCATGCTACTGGTCTGAGTCATCTTAGGGTGAGTACTTTTTCCCACCAAGACAGGCCCAAGTTCTAGAGTCAGCAACCATTTCTCTTACACCCAGGATCGCATGGCTGCACAAGGGGAGAGGATACTTCAGTGTACTGAATCGTAAGGGTTTATAGATATGTGCAGAGCACCAAACAAAGAAGACAGTGGTTCTTTTTATTCCAAATGATGATTTTCTATCTATCAAACAAAAAATTCATTTTAATCCCACATGATGATTATCTATCTACCAAACAAAAGATTATTTAAATAAATTAACACAAAGGCATTAGGTCCTACATGCAATTTATCAGTAGTTCACAGTCTTCAGCTCTCGTCCTGTAGAAAAATTGTCTTAGGTCTTTTAATGTCTTCAAAGCTTTGTCCTGCAAACACTATATTATTCCCCCTTAACACAATTGAAATCAACCATTAGCGAAAATAAAAAACAACTTCAAAAGCGAAAATGAAAATATGGATGCATGGAAATCAATGAAAAAGATGGAAAAATTTCACCAGGCAGATGTGGCTTTTTCAGCCATAGATGCGGTTCGACAGTTGACAGGCAGATGCGGTTCGTGATGATAGATGCATCGCTATTTTTGACAGATGTGGCTCTTGAATATAGATGTTTTGTTTCCTTTAACAAATGCAGTGCACCGTACGAAAATCTACAAAAAAAAAAATAGAAAACGAAAAAATGAAAAATAGATGCGCAGATTTTGAAGTGGATTCATGTCGGGTTCACCAAATGTAACATTAGAATAAATTTGTGATAAGATCTGCAGCTAGAACAAACAATTTTTAATCCTAATCTAAATCAAAACTAATCTAAAAATCTAACAATAAAGAATGAATATGAAAACATGATAAAAACTAAACAAACTGAATTGATCTCACCGAATATGCATTCATCCCTTCGAATTATCTCCATTTTGCATTTTTAGTATTCTTGCCCTCAAATTTCTATGTTTGAATGCAATTATATTTTTGTTGAATGTCTAAGAAAAATATCTAAGAATGGTCTCTTCTCAAAAATATGTGATTTCGAGAGGAGGAATAATGATAATGATAGGCCATTTTATAGATTTTGTGTTTTCAAACGATCGGCTCAAATTGAAAGAGAGATCGACGGATGAGATTGATGAATGCCATGCGATGTGAGTTCTATTTCAAATAGAACGTGAGTTAGAACATGAATTAGGAAAGACTAAAAATAGAACAAGATCTTAATCTTCGGTTAAGAATCTTCGAAAATAGAAGAAATAGACTTTGAATGTCAAAGACAAAGTCAAAACTCGAAGATGAGGAATTCGAATGCACAATTAAATTAATTAATTAAATAAAAGATATTTAATTAATAGATGCATACATGCATATGAGTTATAACTAGATAATTGACTAGTTGTGACAGAGAGTTTTCCTACAGAGATGATTAACAGTTAAATTCATAGATAACTCGAGAACTAAAAATAGATCTCAAGTCAGAAGGTAAGTGGACGATTAGATAACTGATTGATAGAAGAATGTGACAAAAATGAATTAAATGTGAATTAAATGTTAATTTAATTCAACATTCAAAAATAAAAGATTTAATTAAATAAATAAAGATAATTTATTTAATTTGACTTTCGAAAAGGATAATATGAATAATTAAATAATAAATATTTAATCATAGTTGAAAAGGGAGTTAAATGAATAATTAAATAAAGATAATTAATTATAGTTGACATATGATAAAAAGAGGATTTAATTAAATAGTACATATTTAATTAAGAAGGAAGAATTAATTAGTTAGGGACATAATTAAATAAATATGATTTATTTAATCAATCAAGTTGAATAAAGATTAATGATGAATTAATGAATTAATTAAAAAGGGTATTTAATTAATAGAGGAAATGTGTTAGAAAGGGTTAATTAAATAATTGACATTATTTAATCATGACCATGGACTACAGAAAATTATGTCGAAAGTAATGTTCGCAGGCCTAAACCAATTTTAGGTATCTACAGTTTGCCCCTCTTTGATACAACGTTGGTACGGCGTTGTGTCAAAGAAAATATGCCCCGAGCGTGCCCTAGCATGAAACAGGGTAAGGTATGAAATGTAACATTGGAATAAATCTTATGATAAGATCTACAGCTAGAACGAACAATTGGTAATCCTAATCTAAATCAAAACTAATCTAAAAATCTAACAATAAAGAATGAATATGAAAACATGATAAAAACTAAACAAACTGAATTGATCTCACCGAATATGCATTGATCCCTTCGAATTATCTCCATTGCTCTTCTCCATTTTGCCTTTTTAGTATTCTTGCCCTCAAATTGTTGTGTTTGAATGCAAGTATAGCTGTGTTGAATTTCTAAGAAAAATATCGAAGAATGGTCTCTTCTCAAAAGTATGTGATTTCGGGAGGAGGAATAATGATAATGACAGGCCATTTTATAGATTTTGTGTTTTCAAATGATCGGCTCAGATTGAAAGAGAGATTGATGGATGAGATTGATGAATGCCATACGATGTGAGTTCTATCTCAGATAGAACGTGAGTTAGAACATGAGTCAGGAAAGACTAAAAATAGAACAAGATCTTAATCTTCAGTTAAGAATCTTTGAAAATAGAAGAAATAGACTTTGAATGTCAAAGACAAAGTCAAAACTCGAAGATGAGGAATTCAAATGCATAATTAAATTAATTAATTAAATAAAATATATTTAATTAATAGATGCATACATGCATATGAGTTAGAACTAGATAATCGACTAGTTGTGATGGAGATTTTTCCTGCAGAGATGATCAGCAGTTAAATTCAGAGATAATTCGAGAACTAAAAATAGATCTCAAGTCAGAAGGTAAGTGGACGATTAGATAACTGATTGACAGAAGAATGTGACACAAATGAATTAAATGTGAATTAAATGTTAATTTAATTCAACATTCAAAAATAAAAGATTTAATTAAATAAATAAAGATAATTTATTTAATTTGACTTTTGAAAAGGATAATATGAATAATTAAATAATAAATATTTAATTATAGTTGAAAAGGGAGTTAAATGAATAATTAAATAAAGATATTTAATTATAGTTGACATATGAGAAAAAGAGGGTTTAATTAAATAATACATATTTAATTAAGAAGGAAGAATTAATTAGTTAGGGACATAACTAAATAAATATGATTTATTTAATCAATCAAGCTGAATAAAGATTAATGATGAATTAATGAATTAATTAAAAAGGGTATTTAATTAATAGAGGAAATATGTTAGAAAGGGTTAATTAAATAATTGACATTATTTAATCATGACCATGGACTATAGAAAATTATGTCGAAAGTGGTGTTCGTAGGCCTAGACCAATTTTAGGTATCTACAACAGTTAAGCACAATATACAATCTTCTTTCCTACGGATTGATTCTGCATTTCTTCTCTGTTCTGCTCACACTCGCATTACAAATTCTCTATTCCCAAGTAAAAATATGCATTATCACTCTTCTTCTTTTCTCTAACTCACAATTCACATCACCACACACTTAATACTATTTTCAAAATGATACGAAGGATCATATATATATGTGCAACATAGAATTCAATTACACTTTGTCGGCTTCAATAGAACACAAAAACAATTACCACGATCGGCTAGATCCTTAATTAAATCTTTATGTGCATCCTCCAAAGTCATTAAATACATAGAGAGAACCCAAAAAAACATAATCAAGAACGAAAAAATTTAGTTAACTACTCCTTATACATCCATGACACAATGCATTCATATAGTCAGCTCTAATACAAGGAAAAATGAGAATAAGGCAACTGGATCTTCTAACTTCCACACAAATTGATATGAGCCACTACGCTTCACTAGTAACAGAGATAATATACCAAAAAATATTTCTTGAGATGCATGACACAAAACAATAAAATAAAATATTCATAGAAATCGATGAAAACTGTGCTACCAGATACTTTGTTCTTCCTTATCAATCTTCAATTTGTCTGCCAGTATGATCGAATGATACTATGCGTATTTGATCATCGATTAGAGTTACCATCAATGACAACACCAAGTGATACTAGCATTGTCTCTTTCCAACATAGTATGGGGGCGTATAAGGCCCCGAGACCTAATGGTTTCCCTCCAGCTTTCTTCCATATCTTTTGGGATGTTGTGGGGGAAGATCTAACTCTGGTGGCTAGGGACTTCTTGAATAATGGAAAACTACTCAAAGAACTAAACCACAACTTCCTTGCCCTTATTCTCAAAATTGAGGAATTGCGGATGATGGCTAACTTTCACCCCATTAGCCTTTGTAACACTATTTATAAGATCTTCTCCAAGATCCCGATGAACCATTTGAAACCCAATCTAGATAAAATTATTAGCCCAAGCCAAAAAGGCTTTGTCTCGGGTCACCATATCATGGATGCGCTGATTACCACTCATGAAATTTTTTGTTCTATGGAATGGTACAACAATGCTATTATGGTGTTTAAGCTTGACATCTCAAAAGCTTATGACAAAGTCCTTTGGCACTTTCTTCCCAAAGTCCTAGATAAGTTCAGCTTTAATCAGAGGGTGATTAAAATTATTTTTGAATGCATAACCACGGTGAAGTATTTTGTTATGGTCAATGGATTTCTCCATGGTTTATTTTCTATTAGGAGAGGTATAAGATAGGGTGACCCCCTATCCCCTTATTTTTTCATAATGGTTTATGATGTGTTGACTAGGAATATTGCTAGAATTCTATTGGAGGGCTCCCAAAGGTGTTAATCTGGCCACCACATTGGATCCTGCTGTCATTCAAGAGTTTCTAGATGATCTTTTTGTTTGAGAAAGCCTTGATCGTGGAAGCAAGGAAATAGAAAAAAATTCTCAACAATTATGTGGCTTATTTAGGTCAGTGCATAAATTATAATAAGAGTATGATCTATTTCTTTCATTGCACTCCTAGCCTACATGATTGTGTGATTTTTGTTTTAGGTTGTGTGAGTTCGCCCCTTCCTTTAGTGTATCTGGGTCTCGCTCTCACTGTTAAGGAAGTCACTCAAAAAATTCAGAATACTGTCCTTGAGAGGATATAGAGGAAAATGGCAGGGTGGGAAGTTTATATTCTTAGTCATGTTAGAAAGCTAAAACTCCTTGCTACCACCCTCCAATGGATTCTGGTGTATTTCATTTCCATGTTCAAAATTTTAAGTTACATTGTTGAAAATTTTGAAAAGATCCAAAGGGTTTACCTCTAGACTGGTACTAAGGAAAAAATGATGTCTCTATTCAATTAGGATAAGGTGTGGCTTCCTAAAACTAGGGGAGGGGTTGGAATTAGGAAAGTACAATCTACCAACAAAGCTTTTCTCGCCAAGGTGGGGTGGGATCAACGAAGGAACAAAAATACTAGTGTGGGATTATGAATGCTAAATACCTAAGAAATTTCCCTTAATTGGGTCCATATCAAATGATCACCCCCATGGATCTTTGGCATGAAATAATATTTACAAGATGAGGAAGATGTTGCACTTAGGGATGAGGTGGAAACTTGGAAATTGCAGTAGCATTCACTTCTAGGAAGATCCCAGGTTGTTCAAATCCCCTTGTCCTCATCTGATTTCAAGTTGTTGATGGAGCCTATGCTTCATTTCTTTGGCAAGAATGTTTGTGGTTACCTTCATGATCTATAGGGATTCAAGAAATGGAAATATTTAGGTTTATGTTGCCCCCTTTATCCATATTTGAAAAGGTTGGCTAATTCCTTATAGGACATTCTCTCTGTAACCAGAATACCCATATCAAATATTGAGGATGATTTATTTTTGACTAAGGAAACAAAGGGCAATATTTTTGTCAAGAAGGCTTATAGTTTGTTGTCGAACAAGGGTATTCAGTGTAGAATATGGAAATAGGTTTGGAATAGACACTTGACACCAAAAATAAATTTCTTTTGGTAGACGACATGTCACAAAATGATACTAACCCAAGATAATTTAAGGAAAAGGGTATTCCACATCCTGAATAGATGCATGTTACGTAAAAATAATGAAGAGTCACTAGACTATCTGTTTGTTGTTGAAGTTTGGAATCTAGCTTTTGGTAGGTTGGAAACTCATTGGACCTTGAATAGGGACTTAAAATCCTTTATTCAATGATGGTCTAGACCCTTCCAACACCCCCTCCCCATGGAGATATGGAGATAAATCCTCCCACCATTTTCTAGTGCTTATGGAAAGAGAGGAATAATTGGATCTTTAGAGATACTGAGAGAAGCCCCAAGGAAGTTTTTGGCATTGGTTCGAAACTTATTACTGAAAATATCTCTATATACCATTGGAAACCATTAGATAAATCCTCTACTAAAGGGGAGATCAAAATGGAAAAAACATTAAAGATAAACCTAGAGACCAACTCCTTTGATAGCTCCAAGTCTCTAGCTAGAAGGAACACGGTATGTAACCCGTCGAGCTCTAGTTGGTTCAAGCTGAATTTTGACAGAGAAACTAAAGGGAACCCTAGAATGACCAGTATTGGTGGCATTATCAAGGACTACAAGAGAAAATGTGTGGTAGGGTTTGTTGGAGGTATAGGTATATAGTCTTCTATGATGGAAGAATCGAGGGTACTACTCAAGGGTGTCAAGATAGTTGTCACTCTAGGGATAAAAAAATTGCACATAGAAGGGAACTCAATGATAGTGATTGATTATATTAATCATTATCATTTTCATGGTTGGACCATCAGATATATCCTCTTGGACATAATTTTTTTGATATCTGATTCAGAGAGGAAGTATTTAACTTAGACCTTTCATGAGGGTAACCAGGTGGCAGATGCCCTAGCCAACTTTGGTTCCTCTTGGATTCTATGCAAGTGTTGGAAAATTCATGGGGCTCTACCAACAAACATATAAGGATTTATCCTTGCAGAATAGAAAAACATAACCATTTAAATGGTGGACAATGTTGTTATTATTTGGAGGTACATGTGGCAATACACATTAGGGAATTTGATGATGGGGACTAAGCTTGGTGACATGATGCAATTAAATTGGGGTATCAATTGGTTTTTTGGTTTGATTAATATGCATGTTGGGGTCCTCCATCACCTTAATGGCATGTCTTATCATAAGTACCGTACAACTCATCAAATCTTCAAGGATGTAAGTTTTTGGAGGTTTATCTCCAACTTCTTCGATAATTATATTTTGATCATGCTAATGATGTTCCTAACATTTTATGAGATGTACGTAGGGAATTCAAAATTTAGCCCCATGACTAAAATCTCTAGGAAAATGTGTAAGTTCAAGGTGACTTATGAAAATTCAGGTATTAATTATCCAATAAGTTTTATCATGGCTTATTATATTATCTTATTATAATTTGGGAAAGATTTCATCACTGTGGAGTTGGCTTCATCACGAATGTCCATCAGAATGTTTAAACTTTTGAAAGCTTTAATTACACTTTATTTTCCTTGGTGGCATGAAAATTAAGTTATAAGGGAAGGAAATTTCATCAGCGACCAATCCATTTTTCAACTAACTTTTTTTTTTGGGAAAATTTCAATGTGTTGTGTATTCAGATGGGTGGCATTAGGGTCAGGACTGAGCCCAAAAATTGTGAAAAACTTCGTAGGGACCCCATTATGTGCCACATCTGCATGGACGATTGTTTAGCACCTTTATTGGAGTCTGGTGGGTCATGATGAAAATATGTCAACTTAATTTTTTGGTTTTGTGGAGCGATAGAAGAATCACCATGGGTGGAATTTCATTTGGGGTTAATGAGGAAGTGATAGCTTAGGCTATGCACCTTTCCTATGATGGAAAGAAGTACAAGAAGCAAAAAAAAACTTAGGAAATAGAGAGCCTCAATGCCTTCTTCAGGGACAATGAGAAGATGATTAAGAATCAGTTAGGTTTTGATAGAGAGGCACTTCCCAAACCTTGGGACAAGGTGTGTCTTTCTCTCATGAAATATGTTAATTTAGAAAGTAGATTCAATTGTTTTTACTTTTATCATCTACCATTTCTAAACCACCTAAGGCACAAGATGATCCTTAGCTTTCCCTTATTTTTGTTGACCTCCCGTGAAATTTTGATAAAGGATTCCCTTGAAGCCTCTGCTCAAAACCTTGACCATTTGTCTCCCCTAACGTTACACTAGGGCCTCATTCTTAGGCTCTATCACTTACATTTTACCCTATGCCCCCTAAAAGCCATCTTAGTTGTTTGGGTGGAAGAAATGGAACCACCAAACCTTGCCTCTGAGAAACTATCCCATGCCGCCTCTAAGGATCCAAAGAGAAAACCACCCTCACTTGAAAATGAACCCCATGTTGTGCCTAGATCTAAACCCCCAACAAAAAATAAGAAGGGGAGGTGAGGTTGGCTAATTCCAAGGTTGTTTCTAGATTGTTCAAGCTAAATAATAACCCCACCAAGTTGCACAGTAGACCTACGACAAAGAAAAAGGGGAAAAAAGATACTACGTGCCAAGTGGAGTTGATCATTCAAAGTGAGGGAAAGAGTGATGCAGAAAATTACTACTAAGGTGACACTATTGTGGCCATGAGTATTGATATGGGAATAGAGAAAAAAAGTATCAAGAGGTCTCACAGATTGGTGAAGAACAAGAAAGGGATTCTATTGGATGAGATTTCTAGCGACTCGACACAGATTAGCGAAAGATTTTTCGGTATGAAGGACACTATTGAGGAGGAAGAGGAGTTTGTGGAGGATCCTAGCCACTTCTCGCACCTAAACAAAATTATCAAAGAGGAATACACACACTCTTTGGATCCTAGGGCTTTTGAGGATGAGATGAATCAATGGAAGAATGGCAAGGAGGAGTACATCAACAAGCTATGGGAACAGGTGGTGAAACTTGAACAAAAGTACAACAACTTGACTCATTTCACCATTAAAATAATTCACAAATCTATTGTCACTCTCTCTGATGTCATTAGGGAAGAAGCAAGTGGGAAATTCAAGGGTGAAGGTCCTAAATAGATTGGGGATGATGTTTTAAATCTCCTCAATTAGAAATGGGAAGGTTTTTCCAGTTATTGGGCTGGTTTTTTTTTTTTGGTTGGGTCTCTATTTTTTGTGTTCCATGTCTATACATTTTGGTCTTAGTTGTTTTTAGTTTGGTTTCTATGATATAATGTTGAACTTGATTCATTTTTGGCCCTTCGAGCTCTTCGTGTAATGGGTACAACACCTTGTAAATGTTTCTTAACTTATCAAAAACAAGGAGTTCAATTAGCATTGAAAGGTTTTATTTGGTCATGAAAATATCATAGGAGTATACTTTTTATTTTGTGTTTAAATTAAACCAGAGACATATTTTTAATTGAATAGTTGAAACTCTACTATTAGTAGATTTATTGAGATAAAGTAGGAAATTTAATTCACATAAAAAATGATTTATGGAAATGATGTGAAAAATTATAATAAGGGTCTTATGAGCTTTTTAGAATTATTTTGAATTGATTGGATTAGAAATCAAAACTTATACTTGAAAACCTCGACTTGATAAAACTAGGAAAGATATTAACATAAAACCTATATATAAAATATAAAATCTTAGGATTGAGAATTACATCAATTTCATCTTATGAATAAACCTATGTTATTATATTAAGCTTATGAATGGTATATTATGATTATAATTTGATGAATTTAATTACAAATCATAGTTAGAAAAAGAGATTTTTTTTTTTTGCTAAAAGGCCAAAGGCCTGAACATTTTGTATTAATAAAGTAGCTGAAATAAATTTTAATAAGTACCAGTATACTTAATGGGGGGGATTATGGTCATCCCTCAAGTCAAAAAAAATTAGCTTGAAAAACCAAATAGTATAAAAATGAAACTTAGACCCTTCAATGGTTGAAATGGAGGTATACACCTTCTCCCTTCCAAACATGCAACCAAGCACTTCTCAAGGCTAGAGTACTAGAGGAAAACATGTAAAATTAAAGTTGGATTTGATAAATTAGCCTTCTATTATCCAAAAACCAAACATCACAGAAATGACTCCAAAACCCTAATAATGAAACAAATTGTTAACTAGAGAAAGACATTGATAACTTCATATCCGCTAAGAAACGAGAATTAAGTTTTAAATAAAAGTTGAACTATTCATCACCATAGATTTACACATAATTGATAAAATTTCCTACCCATTCAAAGTCTTTGATTGGTTCAATATGCAACATTTTCTTCAATAACTTTACTCCTACCTTAGCTCACTCCCTTTGCATGTGCAATTCCAAATCTTTAATATCTATAATGAAATAGGTAATATGTTACTACTTCACCCATAATAGAAAGAGGCTCCATGTCATCAGGCCTAGGATTACCAAGACATGGAGTAACAACTTCCAAAACCTCCTCTTGTCCACCTAGTATTTCAGGTATCAATTTTTTTTGAGCCATTTCTGACACCTCCACCTTTGGGACTTATAGGTCAAGAAGATTTTCCATAAAGAATGAGGAGATATCAAAATCCACTCTATATCTATTGTTTTAGGACATAAGATCTTGTCCTAGGATGCATTTGAAAACCAAAATCAACATTAAATGTAATTCTAACATAATTCACTTCAATCAAAGCTACGAGGTCCCTCCAAGGAAGGTCATTTGTCTATAGGTACTCAAAAATCTACTGGGGGTGTCCATACCACCACACAATGCACTCTCAGCAAGCATTCACACAATGAATTAAGCTTCTATGTCCTTAGAATGCCCTATGAGATAGTGTTGATCTTTGCTTATAGAAACAACCTGATGAGTGCACTAATTCATTAATACACAATTGTCCATGCAATCATATGATGTATGATGATGGTCTTCAAACCTCTCATGTGTACAACTCCATATTTGGTAAATATTCCTATAATAAATGTTAGCATGAGCTCACAATATTATTAAATATAATTTCCTTTCCTTGGTTTATTGGTAGTACCTTCGAGTTATAATAGTTAGTCAATAGTTCCCATCAAAACAAGAGATTTAAATGAAAGCATGGTACACATTAGGATTACCATTTCCTTTGGCCAAGAAACTGAAGGGGCCTCAAAAATAGAATTCACTATAATTTAGAGAGCTTCCCTAACACTTACAAAAAAAATCCAAGATGTGGTTCGTAATTAGCTAACACATCATTCATAATCTATGTGCCCTCTCTTTGTCCTCTATGAAAGAAAAGTACATGATAGTAACTCATTATTTTCGAAACTCCCTCTATATCAATATATTTTTCTTAGATTTAAGGCTAGAGGCAAGAGATATTATAATTCATTATGATAATTGTCATATATAAAGAAAAATATGTTAAATTTCATGTGAGGATGAATTACATTAATTTATGATATGATTCTTTTGATATGATAAAGGATGGGAGAGTGATTCTTAAAAATTTGATAATTTGTAGATTTTTTTGATGTGCCAACACATTAATGAAGTGAGTGAACACAATAGGTTTTTGGTGGACCTATGAGTCTATGGGCCTCCTAGCCCTTAGAAATTAGATTATTATGTTGATACTCTACTTTCTCTTGCAATTTTTTTGATAAGTTGGATAATGTAAGGAAAGGTGTCTAAACCTTTATTCTAATGTTAAAATTAAAAGCATAATTTTTAGTTAAAATAGAAAATTTAACTTCTAGTAGGTATAGAGTTGGTATTTTTTTCAAAATAATTATTTTGGGTTGTTTGATAGTGCTTCTATGTGTACTTGTAGCCTATGTATCTTCAAGCTCTAAAATTTTAGAAGAAGAGGCCATTTTGCCATCCTAGATCAAAAGCAATGGCCTCCAAAAGTTGGTTCTTTTGATAAAAGAGGTGTTGGGTCTAAAAAATGTAGGATTGAACCACAAGAGGCTGCCAAGCTCTCACAATGCTTTTGGCCAGTGTACAAGGCCAATTGATGCAATTGTATCTTCTACTCTTCAAATTCTGCTAGACCTAGGTGGGTGTACCTATATGAATGATGCAAATTTTTTAATGTATTTCCTGATTGAGCAATCTATCCACAATG
Source organism: Sequoiadendron giganteum (assembly GCA_007115665.2). Lineage (NCBI taxonomy): Eukaryota > Viridiplantae > Streptophyta > Pinopsida > Cupressales > Cupressaceae > Sequoiadendron > Sequoiadendron giganteum. The sequence continues at coordinate 245,477,757 of CM021107.1, forward strand.
GCAATTGGAAGTAGACAAATAGAAACACTACAACTACACCTACTCATACTGGACAAAAGAAAGGATTTTGAATAAATTGTTTTTTTATGAATTTTATCTCTAGGTTGAGGAAGATCGGTGCCTTCTATCCACATGGAAAATGGAGTCAAAAATCAAGAATTATGTGCTTCCTTCTCTGGTTTAATTCTAGTTGTTAGGCACTTTGTAAAATGAAATCTTAATGACTGACATATAATTTCATTTATTTATGTCTTGCATAAATAATACTGGAATGTTTCTCTATCAGGTTCTTCTTCAACAATCCAAAAGAAATCCTAAAACTACAGTGACTTATTTAAAAGGATTTAAATTTGACTTACAGACACCAATCAACTAAATCACACAAAAATGGGAATACATTCTAATAAATCAGAGATTATACTTGATATGCTGATTTAAATAATTAAAGGATCTCAAGTTGGAGACAACCAGATAAAAGAAATATGAATTATTTCATCACAACAACTGAACACCAAAAAGAATATTCACCAGTTTAAAACATTAATCTCCATTGCATTGTTTCAGGAAGGTCTATCATTGTTTACATTCCTAGTTTCAGAAATCTATCTCCTACTCTAACCCCCCTTTGCTGTCTGATTTTCAATACATTTATATAGAAAATCTCAAATGTCACAAATCTTCATTTTCTTATTACAACCATTTGCATTTAACAACAAAATTTAAAATATTTGATTAAGTTACCTTATCGAAAAATCAAATAGTTAAAACTATAGTTCTGTTTTTGATTTTTCACATTAATGCTTTTACTGTGCTTATACTTTTATTTCCCCATGGCCTTTAATTTTACCGCTATACTGTGGTCAACATGTTGACTGGCCATGGTATTGTGGTGGCCAGCTAGCCATCACCTGTTACCGCTTTACCACGGTCTTCCTTGGAGCTCCCTGCGGTATAGTGGTTTTTGTCCTTTACTCACATTCTATGTCAACTGCGCCACTGTGGCCTTTGTGTTGACCACTTGCGGTTGCACGGTAATTGACTTGTCTATCATCTTTGCTTCTTACAAAATATTCACCACACTACCATGGTTAGCATTCTATCCGGCTATGGTACCACAGTAGCCCCTCTACAAATCGCCAATTGCTTCTTTCTATTCACCACAGCCACCGTAGTCTGTGAGATGACCTCCAGCAGTAGTGCAATAAGCATCTCCTGCTACGATGTCTTCATTCACCCCATAACTGTTGGCTTGCTGCTTGCTTCGCTAACTAATACCTTCGTCGTCTGCTAACCCTCTATCGCAGCACCGTAGGTCTTGAGATAACCCTTTGCGGTGTAGCGGTAAGGGTTACTTTGACTGCCACTCACCGCCACCACTATACTGCAGACTAGTTTGCAAGAAGCCATGGTAAAGTGGTAGGTGATATAAAAAGTGAATAATGAGAATGGTGGTGGTATGAATCGATCAGAATTTTAGGTGGGAAATGAGATGAAAAAAAATATTCATGAAAAGATATGAAAATATTATGGAATTAAAAAGGGAGGGGGAAAATGTGAAGGCTATTTAGGTCAAAAATAAGGCAACGGTACAAGGGTAAAAACTATTGTAGCATTGTAAATAGGGGATGAATGATATTTTATGAGAAAAATAGTGAAAACATTATGCTCAAAATGGAAAATCATTTATGGAATTTTTGGGTTCTAACAAGAGGTATAAGGGAGAGTTATACTTGTTGACTAACTTATGATGCATGTTATGATAAATCATAAGGTATATTTAGTTGAAGACAATGGAACCACAATTAAATTCCTAGTTTTGTGAGTGGATTATAATAAGGATATGATAGGTGGGATGAATATGCCATTTTTTTCTTATAGATTCATCTTAAGATTTGGGTGCTACATTTCTAAGCTAGGGATGTGGGAGCCATTTTTGGGGTGGTTTTAAAACATGGTTTTTTAATTAATACATGAGGGTTTCATGTACTATATATCTTATATATCAAGTGCTTGAGATGGAGATTTTGTGTGAATTTTGTAGATATTTTTGAGTTACCAAATTTCCTCCAAATCTTTGGTTGGTGATAATTATATTCAAAGGATTGATTTGCAATTATGTTGTATCGATTTTTTTCACTAAATAATATATTGAGATAATTTAGAGTGGGGTTTTCTCATTGAAAAGGGTTTTCCCCATGTACACATATTTTATGGTATATTATTTATTTTATGTATATACATGTTTCTTCTTTCTAAAATTGTTAAAATATTAAAATTTGGACAACACTCTCCTTCAAATTATAGTGCAAGAATCATTTCCATGTACTATTTGTATTGCTTGCATCATGCATATGATCATAAAATAGATAATATTTATTTGAACAAAGAGTCAATCATTGCAAACTTGAGGAAGGAATAATTTAATAGAATAAAAGTTTTAACACTTAAGAATATTGGTCTTTACAATATTTTACATAGATTTTATAAGAAATTCTTATCAAATTGATATTCTTTGGGGTTTGAAAATATCATTAATATTTAATTTTGTTGATATGCATTCATATGATGGAGTTGAAGGTGTTTATCATAGCACATATGTAGTGTGCTAAAATGCATACCCTTGCATTTTCACACTTGTTTGAGCCTGCCTTGCTTTATTTATCCTTCTTTATGGCTTAATTGGCCCTATTTTAGGTCCACAAGCCCTGAGAACTATATATTTTTATGGTAAATCCTGAAAAAAATCAAAATATAGATGATAATTTAATGTTTTTAATCTGAATGTCCCTGATTTGTGGACTAGGACTAAGATACCACCTGGGGAGTCTTTATTCTCCATGGGTCTTGGGACCCTGAGTCTGAAACCTCTCAATTAGGTCTCGTATTGGAGTTTGTGCCATAAAATTTTGAGCCTCGAGAATAAGATTCCACAAAGGGTGTCTTAGTCCTCCTTGGCTTATTTTTGGGTTCCAATTTTAAATTTGGGCGGGAATTTTGCCTCCTTAAATTAATGAATCTATATTTCAGCTTGTTGTGGTGTAATTTTGGGAGATTAGCCATGAATAACTATAAATACAAGGCCCCTTCACTCATTTCAATCCAAGTCTTTTGTGAGAGAATTCATTATAGTCAGATTAAGTTCATAAGAGCATTCAAGAGAAATTCATCAAGTATTTAGAGCCATCATCAAGATTCAAGCATCATGTCAAGATTTTAGTGCATCCATTCATGTTGTTGAGCCAATATTCTTGATGTAGCATTGAAGATCTATCTAAAACTAATATTCACATCATATTCCAAGATCCAAGATCTACATTCCTCATGGCGACTACATGGTAGATTGTAGATTTGTTTCACAAGACATCATCCAAGGTGATATCATTTACATATTTCATGCTTCATGCTTCATGCTTCATTTCATTCATTTCATCATTTGGTTTAATTACATACAAGGGGTTTGATGAAGGAAAACCCCCATTCACTAATAATCAACAAGTTTTCCCTCTCTTATGTGTTTGTAGTTGCAGATCTAGGTTGAAGACTTGAAGATCACTTGGAGTGCAAATTTGTCAAAGTTGCAAAGTTGCATTGTCAAAGTTGCCATCTTCATGAAAATTCACCTACAGGGCAGATCTGTATGTTCTAGAACTTGAGATCCAAGGAGAAGCAATTACAGATCTAGGAGCTCAAGACCACATTCACACTTCAAAAATTCAGATCAGGACTAAGATGCGAGTAAAGACATCGTAGTCCTCTAGGTGGAATCTTTTAGTGATTTTTTGGGATTTTGTTCTGTTATCCAAAGATTTTGTGTTTGCCCCAAAAAATAGCAGTAGGACTAAGATGGGAGTAAAGGCATCTTAGTCCTCCAGGAAATTTTTCAGCAGGGTAAATGCACCAAGATGGTTGCCAAAAAGGGGGCTTAAGTGGACAATTTTTTTCTAAAAGCAGGAAATACTGACCTTAGATGTGAAATTGAGGATAATTACACTCAAAATTTTGAGATGGAACAAAAACAAGGATCAAAGTGCTCTGAGTCTACTTTCTAAACTACTAATTTATTTTTAAAATGGTTGAGATTAAAGGGTTCAAAAGAGGGACGTACACAAATTGATGTTTTTGTCAGAAAAAACATAACATAGCAACTCTTGTACGACCCTCGTACGTTAGATTTTTTTTAGTATTTTTAAAATCACAATGGTCAGAAATTAGCTAATAGTATGTAGTTGATGCACATTTTTTCTTATTATTTTTTAAAGAATATTTTATTTTTTACTAATTTTCGAAGTGGACACTTCCTCAAAAACAAAATTTTGGCCATGCTACCCCTACAAATTTTGGAAACTAATTGAATTTTTTTATTTATTTTTTAAAATTTAGAATGGAGTCTAGTCTCTAAAAATGTAATTTATTTGAAAATTCAATGAACGGTTAATTTATAATGAAAAAAAAACCAAACACTGCTTTTTGAAAAAAAAGAGAGACATAAAAACAAAAGAAATTATTGATGAAAGGCTTAACATTGTCAGAAATTGAAAAAAATTACATCGTTGGATAGCTAAGAGAGAACACAACATTACCGATGTGTTCAATTTTTTTGTATATTGAATCAGATGCAGTCCTGATGGTGAGCACGAACTCGATTATGTAAAATATGGTAGATTTTATAAAAACACGTCTATGGTCATTGGGAATTCCCTCCAAGCCTTTGGGCTGGTATTCCAAGGAAAATACCAGACCTAAGGCTTGGGGATTCCCAAAGAAAAAAATATAACACGAGCGTGTTATAACACGCTCACATTATATCTCAATTTTGACATGGTTTTTTGCTTCTACGGGAAACATATCAACTAAGACATAACGTGAGTGCATTATAACTTGCTCGTGTTATGTCCCCCTTTATGTTAAATTATAGTCTATTGAATATGTGTTGATATATCTGTATGTTTGTATGTACATGTATGCTTTTATGTCATGTATGTATGCATGTATGCATGCTTGTATGTATGTATGTATGCATGTATGTATCAATGCATGTATATTGTATGTATGCCTATATGTATGTAAGAAGGATGATCAATGTATAGTGCAACCATATGACTCAAATGATGATGTGAGTGAAGAAGACTCATCCCAAGCTGTGACTGATCTTTATGTTGATGGGAAATAGTTTAGTGAGCATCCAAATGGGATGTATGAACCTATGGATTGTAGTCATGGATTTATAAATATGCTACATAAAACAGCTGATAAAGAGACGAAAAAAGTTTCAGATGCTTACATATCACACCATCTAATGAAAATACTAGTTGCTCTAGTTATGAGATCACAGAGAGGGTCCATCTACAGTCCTATGGTTCTGATGAATTTGGTAATTTTTTTGAAGATAAGAGTGATAACGAGATAATGTATTCATCATTCAGTGTGCTAGAACCATGTAATCCTGATTACAATATTACCAAGGTTGAAAGCTTTGTCAATTCTGATCTTAATATCAGGGGGCATGTTCATGCACATTCAACTCATAAGGGTGATCATGCTGATTTTTCTTATGTTGGTCATACTAGCTTGAATGAAGTACACTTGAGAATTTTTATATCAAATGAGGATAAAATTAGCATGCAAGATGTGGAGGACATGATTTCACTCTCAAGTGATCACATTATGCATTATGATGAAAATGTGAGTAAAAGGATGTCACCACTTTTGGGTAATTTTTCTATGGAGATTGAAGAGTTTTCTGACCATGATATTTTAGATTATGTGGATATTTTAGAAATGTTAGATGTGTGTACTGAACAATCTGAGAATGGGAACAATATTGAATATGTGTCTATCTACTTCTCTAGTGATTGTAGTGTTTTTAGTGCAATGATGACTTGAAGGATTTGGACCTTCATGCTAAGGAGGTTGAGACTCTTATGTCGAAGATAAATATAATGAAAAATCCATTGTTTGATGAGCCTCCATCTTCACTAGAGATGAGAAATGATGAAACCTATTGGTGGAGAAATAATCCATTGTTTGTTGAGAGTTATAATGATGCATTTCACACATGGTTGGAATGTAGTCTTAAGCAAGAAAATGAACAATTTGATGAACTCCTTGAGGGAATTTCCTATGACTATTTTACATTTGAAACATGTGTTGTAGGTAAGGGTGAACATCATGATGCCATCTACTTGGAGGAATTTGAATATTTTCAGTTTCCAGTTCAGCTGGAAGGTATTTTTATAGAACATGACAATGACATGAATAACAAGAAATGTTATTTTCAATCTGAGCATATTACATATGATGAATGTAACACACATGTGTCATGTAATGATGAAATTTTGTAGTGTGTAAATGACTATACAATGAAGAATGAAATAGATTGCATTGGAAGCGGTATGCTTAGAAACGTTGTAAGGAATGTCAGATAGTGTTTGTAATCAGACAAATTTCAGTGGTCACCACATTTTCCAACTTGTACAAAGAAGGTCACCTATGTTATTGTGGTATGACAAAGGCAAGCATAAATGTAGAGGGATTAGATCTTTCTACAGAATTGTATTTGACAGAGGTAAGTGTTGATCCCCATTTTTTCATTTGTTGGCCTGGGGTCACTAGATGAAGTTGAAAAATAAATTTGAATAGTGGAGCAGTTTGAGGGAACTTGATAGACTCAAATTTTGGTCTACTCTCCAAAGATCTGGAATCTTGCTATCCCACAGGGGGCATACATCCCCAACTGGAGCCACTAATGGCACTCTTAAATTTTTCAAATTTGAGATGCCTATTTCAAAATTTTGTCTCTACACTTTCAGAGGTGCACCTGACAAGTCTACCTGACTGACCCACTTTGGAGTCTTGTATTTTGAAGCCTATTGATTTTTGTGCAAAAATCATTTGCATCTGTATTCAATATACATATGGGAACGTCTATGTCAGTTTTCAACTTCCCATGATGCGTTTTGGTAGAGTTTCAAAAATTGAAGCTAGAGGGTTTTGACACTGTTATGTTGTTTGCAAACATTCAGTTTTGCAAAGTTGTATCATGTTTTTGCTTGTATTTTGAAACTAGTTGACTATCATGTCAGAAAGAATGTTGTTTTGTGTTCTCCATATCAAGATGATCTCACATGTCAGTTTTCAGAGCGTCGTGATCTGATTTTTTATTTTTAACAAGTAGAAACCGAATGCAGTTTGTTCAGTTTCACATCTGCATTCCTAACAGCCTTTCTGAGTGGTCAACTTTGATCATTAATATCTTTTGATCAATGATGTTTCAAATAAATTCCTTTTGCACACATGCTCAGGGTATCTTAATGAACTTGTATGTATGATGGAAGCTCGCTAGGAGTTGCTTCACTATTTTTACAAATTGGCAGTTGAATGACTTTTAATTGGTCCAGAATAGCTATTGTTTCATAAAAGCCTAAATAGGAAACTTTGCGGATTAATATTTTTAACCTCATGACTCCTTTTTTCAAGCCATTTATTGTACTACACTCTTGGATCAAATTTCTACATGCTTTCAAATTTTGATGTCTCGCAGAGGTCGTTTGACCAGTTTCCCAGATTGATTCTAGAGCCCACTGGGTCAGTTTTGCCCATTTTCAAAAAGTGTCAGAAATGTGATTTTGCTAATTTGTTTGAACAAGTTACATGGTATTAAAAAAGCAAATCTTATGTAAGCCAAATTTGTCTAAATTTCCTCATTGGCATGATGAAAGGAATAAAAAGAAAATGATGCAATTGTAAATGAAATTATACTATAGTAATTTTGATGGAGGACTCAATAAAGGAAACAATGTCCAGGCGAAGCCATGTACGGGGCAGAGAAAAGGGGTGTGGCCTAGAGAAGGATATAGAGATCTATCAAAATATAAAAAAATGAATATGATCTCATGGATATTATGATTGCATGTTATGCACACAATTTATTTGTTGAAGAGGCATTTGGAAACTTCTAAGACAAACGAAAATAGAAATTGTGGAGCAGGGGCACGCGCCTAGTAGCAAATCAATGAAATGAAACTTTTAGGCAAATGCAATTGTCATGGTGCATCACCTTTCCTCCTACCTGTGCCATGAACAATTGGGAGGCTTCCAGTCTGTAGCAGGTGAGGGGTTCCATGTTTCAAGGTATGCACAATGAATTTATTGAAAATGCTTTAGAAACTTTAAAGCAAGGAGCAGTGCGTAGGGAGATGAGAGGAGGCCAGTACCTGGGGAGGAGAAGACCATGGTATGGGGCACATCCTGCCAATGAAGGCCCGTGCAACAAGGGGAAGAAGGGTGCACGAGCTGTGGAATAGGGTATTCACCCATCAAAGCATAAAGGATTAGTAGAGGGTGAGCATTGCTCAGGAAGGATCAAACAACAAAGAGGTATTAGGGAAAACCTCACATGCCTTGCACAATTAATGGTGACATCATGGAAAATGTGCGAGGTGCGTGAGGTTGATGGGCAAGTGAAGGTGTGTGCCTGATAAATATTTAAATATCATTATAGAATTTTTGAGAGGATTAAATATGCTCGAATAGGGCCTTTACCACGGTAAATTTAATGTTAAAAGGTAAGTGTAATCTCACACTCGGGAAGAAATTGAGGTGGGCCCTCATAGATTTAAAACATGCTCACAAATTTTTCTTTAAATTTTTAAAGGTAAAATGCACGGGGTAAATTTTTATTTGCCCAGGTTAGTGAAGTGAATTAAATATTCATTTTATGGGTTTTCTTTGCTGGGAGGTTGAGTATTTTTAACCATAGGGGTGAAATTTTTAAATGAAAAGTGAATTAAATATTCACTATGGGTATTCTATAAAGTGGATTTATTCATTTTATAGGCATATATTAATATGTTGGGGGATTGGAATATTAAAGTGCACATGAAATATTTTAATGCAAAGTGAAATAATATTGGTTGAGAAGTAAAATAATGTGCAGCAAGTAAAGGAGAGCTGAAACACAATTTTGCATGGGAAAGAGGATATTTTCCAGCTGGGTGAATTTGGAGATTCTCCACATGGGCACATTTTCAGTTGCAAGGCAATGATGAGAAGAAGCAGTCTTGAGGGAATAATTTTTTTGCTATAAAGGAAGAGAAAGGAGATATTCTTTTTAGTTTGATCAATGGTGAATGAAGCTTCCAGATGGCATTTCCAGATCAAGTTTAGGGTTGCTCCTACTTGCTTCTCTTCTTCTATATCTTATCTTATTCTCTGATTTGTAAAGGGTTCTTATTTTTTGTATTGGGTTGGGTAGAAAGAGATTTGTAATTTTTGAGTCATTGTTTGAGTTTTTAAGCTATAATTTTCTGAATTCATGAGTAAATATAGCCAAATTATGCAAATAACATCATGAAGGTGTTGGAAAAAAAAGGAGAAAAAAATCTTGTGTCGATCCTGCTCCTCTGAGTTTGAATTTTCTGCGTGCATGGTGGACTTTGCGTTGGGGGTATCCAATGGTCCCCCTTTGTCCCCTCCTGACCCGTGCTCCCCTCCTTTGGGCCCGTATTTGATGGATCCCCCCCCCTATCGGGTCAGTGCTTTCACCTTTGGGCTTTTCGAAGTCTTTGGCATCTTCGGGCATATCTTCTGTGTCGGCAGTGAAGATCCTGCCAATTGTCAGTTGGAAGGATGTGCTTTCTAATGGGAAATAATTCTCATCCTTGTTTTCATCTTCTCTTGAGATTGTATCACCCTCAGGTATTGTGTTTGACATTACTAATTTGATCAGTGATAGAATCCTCTCCTCCATGGAGAATCTTGTTGTGGGAAGATTTCTCTCTTATCGTCCAATGGTGGATTTGGTTCAGAAATGGGTTGCGGCGAAGTGGCACCTTAAGGGTAGTGTGGAGATTCGTGCGATGGTTGGTGGTCTTTTCATGTTTAGATTCACTACTGCAAAGGAATTAGTGGCGACTCTTTCATCGGGTCTGTGGGTTTTTGGAAAGCATAGTCTTGCTTTGTGCAAATGGAAACCTGGTTTTGACCCTGCTACTAATCTAAATAAGTCAGCTCCTATTTGGGTTAGGCTGTCGGGGTTGCCTTTGGAGTTTTGTGACGATGCCATCTTCAAAGCTATTCTGGAAACAAAAATGAAGGGTCCAATGGCTGAAGGAAGGAGATAGGAACACCTCCTTTTTTCATGTTTCTTCCATCAAGCACTGGAAAATGAACCAAATTGACAAATGCCATTGGGGAGGTGATTTCAAATCAAGATCAAATTGGGATCTGTGTGGTGAACTACTTCAAGGAGGATTTTTCAACTCTAGTTGAAGTGCCCAACCTGGCTTTAGACTATGCGATTCTTCAACATCTCCCTGCCTCCATCTCTCAGGAAGATAACTTGGGAATCCTCAGGTCTGTTTCCATGGAAGAAGTTCATCTGGCTACCTTTAGCATGGGGGCTTTCAAAGCCCTGGGGCCTGATGGGTTTCCTCCTACTTTTTTTCAAATTTTTTGGGATACTGTGGATGGGGACCTTGTTCTTGCGGCTAGGGACTTCTTCAAATCTAGTAGGATCCTTAAACAATTGAACCACACTTTCATTGCACTTATCCCCAAGATTAGTGAGCCTCTTTCTATGACTGAATTTTGACCTATTAGTCTTTGTAACACCTTTTATAATATCCTTTCTCAGATCTTGATTAACTGCATCAAACCTCTCCTAGATAAAATCATTAGTCACACTCAAAATGGGTTTGTCCTTGGGCGACATATTCTTGATGCCACTTTGACAACTCATGAACTGCTCCACTCTATGGATAGATGTAAAAATGTGGGGATGGCTCTCGAGCTTGACATTTCCAAAGCTTATGATAAAGTGTTGTGGGATGTATCCCGAAGGTCTTGGCCAAGTTTGGCTTTAACAGTTTGGTCATCAAACTCATTATGGAGTGTGTTAGTACTGTTAAGTTCTTGGTTATCATTAATGGATCCCCCTGTGGGTTCTTCTCTACTAGTAGAGGGCTCAAACAAGGAGACCCTTTGTCTCCCTATCTTTTCATTGTGATTGCTGATGTGCTCAATAGGAATTTTACAAGTCTGTTGTTAAAGGGCTCCATTTCAGGTGTTAGAGCGGCTTCCTCTCTAAATTCGATTGTTGTGTAGAAATTTGTGGATGACACCTTTCTATTTGGGAAGGCCTCTGTGGTGGAAGCCAGGAAATGGAAAGCTTGTCTTAACAACTATGCCTCATGCTCTGTTCAATGCATCAATTACAATAAAAACAAGATTTATTTTTTCAATTGCATGCCTAATTTGAAAAATAGGGTAACTGTGATTCTGGGATGTGTTGTTGATTCTCTCTCGTTGATGTACCTTAGGCTCCCCCTCATGGTTAAGGAGGTACCCATGGAATTCTGGAATTGAGTTCTGGAAAGGATTGAAAGGAAGTTGGCTGGGTGGAAGGGCTCTTTGCTAAGCCATGCTAGAAAACTCCAATTGCTCACTGCAGCTATCCAAGGTATCCCCACTTATTTTCTATCCATTTTTAAAATGCCTAAGTATATTTCTAATAAATTTGAAATAATTCAAAGGAATTTGATATGGTCCGGTACTGAGGAAAAAATGAAACTTGCTTTGGTGAAATGGGATAGGGTATGCCAGGCTAAAAAATTGTGGTGGTCTTGGAATAAGGAAGATGGCTAACTCTAATAGGGCTCTGATGGCCAAGGTTGGTTGGGACCAGTTAAGGAACACTAAGGACTGGTGTAAAATTTTGAATGCCAAATATCTCCAGAACAAGACCTTGATTGATTGTATTTTGAAACCTCACCCCCAAGGCTCTATTGTTTGGAGGAGCATCTGTTGCATACAAGGTCTGCTAAAGAAAGGAATAAAATGGGAAATGGGAAATGGGATTAAAATCAGGTTCTGGGAAGATACTTGGCTTATTCACTCCTCTCTGGCTTCCTATGGCTTTGGGGTGGTGATGGGAGCAGCTTAGAGATTCTTTGGCATACATATCCATGACTATGTTTTTGGACCCCCAGGAGCTAGGATTTAGAAGGATCTTTTACTTTGTTTCCCCCATTCTCTTGACCTTTGTTGTCTTGCTCGATCTCTTCAGGTGATTCTCTCTAGCATCAGGTTTCCTTCCTATGACAAGGAGGATGAGTTTTTTTGGACTTTATATAAACAAGGGGATCTCTCTACGCGGTCAGCTTATAGTCTATTGACCGATGAAACTTCTGATGTGAAACCCTGGAAGAAAGTTTTGAATCATCATATGATCCCTAAATTTTACTTTTTTTGGTGGACAGCCTATCATAATAGGATTCTAACCTAGGACAATCTAAGGACTCGGAGTTTTTGTTTTCCCAATAGATGTTTCCTTTGTAAGAAAGGGGAGGAATCTGTCAATCACCTTTTATTACACTACTTGTTTGATGATGAAGTTTGGGGGCTGGCTTTTGAGAAACTTGATGTCTCTTGGGTTATGAGTAAGGACCTTTTCTCGTTTATTCTGGGTTGGTATAGCCCCTTTTTCCACCCTTTGCTTGGCAAAATTTGGAAGCAAGTCCCCCTTATTTTAGGTCGGTGTTTATGGAAGGAGGAATAACAGGGTTTTTAGGAATATTAGGAGGAGCCCCAAGGAGGTTTTTTGCATTGGAGTTAGGCTCATTGAGGAGAATATCTCCCTCTTTAATGGGAAACTCCTGGAGAGGGGACCGATGGATAATGAAATAAAAATGGCTAAACCAAGACTTAAAGGCTAACTCCTTTGATAATGTGAAACTTTTAGCTAGAAAAAATACTAAATGGGAGCCTCCAGAAAGAGGATGGTTTAAACTTAATTTTGATGGGGCTGCCAAGGGTAACCTAGGTAGGGCAAGCATTGTTGGAGTTATTAGAGATTCTGTGGGAGCTCTGGTGGCGGGATTTGCTAGAGGTATTGGGTTTCAGTCTTCTTTAGTGGCAGAGGCTCGCGTGTTCCTAATGGGCATCAAAATTGTTGTTTCTCTAGGGATTTCTTATCTCTACATTGAGGGAGACTCCAATTCGGTTACAGATGTTGTGAATAAAGATAGATTAATGGGTTGGAATACTAAGGACATTTTAGTGATAAAAATGTGACCCATATCTTCAAAGAAGGCAACCAGGTGGCAGATGCCTTGGCTAATCTTGGGTTGGGTTGGGATTCGGCTAAATGTTGGAGGAAAAAGGAAAGGATTCCACCAAATATTCAAGCATTAATCACACAGGAACAGGGCTATCATGGTTTGCAATGAGTTTTAATCATTGGATGACGGGAGCTAATTAGGGGACCCACTAGATTTTTTTGGGAATCTGGTGGATGAGCGTTAACTTTGAATTGAAGTACAGGTGGATGTTTCCTGGAGAAGATCTGCATGTGTGGAGCACAGAAAGGAGGATCCACATGTCTATCCTTTGGAAATGGTGGATGGGGTCAGGTTCTAAGGTTATGGTAAGGTGGCGGGGATGGGAATTAAATGATGGGTTCAAATTTAATTATGGCATCTTGATGATGGTTAGGTGGAAGGACACGACTTCATATTTGTGAAGTTTTATTATGCGATCTATTTCCTTGGGGATTGTTGGATTTCTTGTTTTATCTCCTCCGTCCCTCTGGGGGAGTGAATGTATTCATATTGATTTGACTATTCATGTTGGGAGATGGCCTTCTAGGGCCTTCGGGCCGATTAGTTTAGCACAGGATTTTTTTGGCTTATTTTGGATGCTTACTAATTTTAGTTATCTGGCCTTTCCGCTTGGGTTTTTGTGCATCCCCTACTTGTCCGTCAATTCTTGCCTTCTTGGCTGTAATCATAAATTCTTTAATTTTTGTTTCAAATCACCCTGTGGTGATTTTCCCCTCCGCGTGTGTGTTTTGTACGTGGGTTTAATTATCCTTCGCTATATTCCTTGCCTTAAGTATCACTTTGTGATTATCATTCGTGGCTACTGCAATTGGCATTTATTGCATTTTGAGTTCTTTGTGTAGGTTGGAAGTGTGATCCTAATAAAATGCTACTCCTAATGTGAGATGCTAGATAAAAAACTAATGGTGCAATGAGAAGAAGTAACAAGATAAAAGGGCACTTCAATAAGATTAGCCTAAGAAAATGGTGAAACAAAGGAGTAAGATAAAGACAAATGATGATTGAAATGTGTTATGCCTTTCTTTTGCTGCTCCTTCCTTGGTTGGCCCTTTGATTCTTCAAGAATTGTGTGCTCCTTGGATGGCAATGAAGTTAAATGGATGCATGATGAATTGATGTAATATGGATTGATGATGTAAGTGTTGTGATGGATGAGAGCTTGAATGGAAATTTTGCAAGTGTTTTGTTGCAAAAGACTTGATCCCCCAAATTGAGGGAAATGAGGGGGTATTTATAGGCTAATTGGAATTCTCTAGAGAATTCAATGGTTGAGATTGATCTAAAAAGATCAAGATGAAGGGCTATGGTGAGTTGAGGACTCACAAGCCCTCACATCTTGACATGTGGAATGTGAGATGTCTTAGGGTAGAGTGATGTGGAAATGAGGTGGAAGGGAAGTACATAAGGTGGATCTTGGGGGATGAGAAGATTCCTTGGAGGAATAAAAGTGAATTAAAAATTCACAATGATTGGAAGAATCTAGTGGATAAGAGAGGGTCTCCAAAAAGCTGGAGATTTGTCACATGTGGGTGATGTGACAAGTCCAAGGTTCTAGAAGCCCTTGGCACATGTTAAGTGAGAAGTCAAGGCTTCTAGAATCTTGCATGGGGATGGGAAAGACCTTGGAAAGATAAAAGTGAATTAAAAATTCACATGGGGAAGAGAGGATCCTTGATTAAATAAATGTGAATTAAAAATTCACATGGGGAAGGGAGTTTAGGCTAAAAAAGGTAAGTGGGAAGGTTGACCAGAAAAGGTAAGCCAAATGTGGCTAATGATTCTGATTAAGGTTGTGCAAATACAAGATTAGGATAATTAATGAGAGATTAGAGGCAAGTGGGATATTATGGAGGATGTGACACTTAATCTTGATTAAGTGGTGCACATCCTAATCAAAGATTAATTAATTTAATCTGGATTAAAAGAGGGTTATGGAGAATGTGACAAGGAGAGAGAAAAGAGGAATTAAATATTGGTTTTAATCCAAATAGGTTAAATGACTAAATTAAATAACTTTTCATGTTTATTTAATTTAGAGAAGACAAGGGGGTAAGGGAAAGTATTTAATTTATTTAATTAGATACTTTAGGAACCTTAGGCAGAAAATGAAATAATGATTAAATAAATTATTTAATCACTATTAATGAAATAGATGAATAGAATAGACGATTTTGATGATATGGAAGTGATCAAATTTGGATGTCTACATTTTTCCCCTCTTCAAAGTACCGTTAGAATAACCGTGCTTCGAAGAAAAGAAAGTGCAAATGACTTTATAGAGGAAGTAACAAGAAGATGATGCCCCGGTGTGGGGAAGAGGACTTGAGTTGTCCAATTAGGGGGGAAATGGATAAGATGCCCCATCTTGGAAGGGGTTGACTATGGCTGAGAAAATAGATTAATGTGAAGGGTATGCCCCCTCGAGAAGATGACGGGGGAGACATAGGGGTCCCAAGTGACTTCTTGATAGGAAGAAACAAATGCTATGGTTGGAAAGAGGAAAAAAAAATGAGGCAATTTTTCCTTTTGAATGAAGTCAATCAGACAAATTGTTTGCAAAGGGCAGCCCCGGGAAAGAGAGAGATTAGTTGGAGGAAAAAAGGTAAATAAAAAGTTAAAAAATACCCCTTAAAAAGGGAGGGAAAAGAGAGAGGTCCCAAAAAAAATCTCTCAATAGGAAGAAATGGAGGTTATGGTTGGAAAGAGCTCAAAAAAATAAGCAAGTTTTCCTTTTGAATGAAGTCGATCCGACACACGGTTTGCAAATGGTGGCCCCGAGAAGAAAAAGGAAAAAAAAGTCTGCATAAGGGAGGATTTGCCCCATTGCAAAAGGGGCGGGTCTGCCCCGGGAGGGCGTATCCGCCCCGGGAAGGGGCGGGTTCGCCCTAGGAGGGTGGATCCACCTCGGAAAGGGGCGGGTCCACCCCGCTGTGGGGGTAAATCTACCCCACCGCGGGGGCAAGTCCGCCCCGCAGCAAGCGGTGGCAACGCCGCCTTTAGCCGGCGGAGCCACTATCGGCTGGGGGCGAGTCTGCCCTGCTGCGAGGGCAGATCTACCCCACCGCGGGGGCAAGTTCACCCTGCTGTGTTTGCGGATCTGCCCTATTGCAGGGGTGAGTCTGCCCCACTATGGGAGTGGATCCGCCCCACTGTAGGGGTGAGTCTGCCCCGCCACAAGGGCAAGTCTGCCTCAACCCGAAAAAAAAAGGGGGGGAGGGGAGTGATGAAGGAGGAAGAGATGGGGGAAAGGATGAAAGATGAGATGAGGAAAGGGGATATGAAAATGACGATGATAAGAATGATGGGAGGTAAAGGTGAGCAAAAGTGGAGTCGACAACACAAATGATGTTGCCCCCTGTCAAGCTATAGAAGTGTGGATGCGCCCTTTGGAGTGCTGCAGAAGTGCGGATACACCCTCCAATTGTTGCAGAAGTGTGGATACGCCCTTTGGATTGCTATAGAAGTGCGGATACGCCCTCTTGAGTGTTGTAGAAGTGTGCATATGCCCTCCAAATGTTATAGAAGTGCGGATACGCCCTCTTGAGTGCTGCAAAAGTGTGGATACGCCCTCCAATTTCTGCAGAAGTGTGGATACGCCCTCTTGAGTGTTGCAGAAGTGCAGATACGCCCTCTTGAGTGTTGCAGAAGTGCGGATACGCCCTCTGGATTTCTGTAGAAATGAGGATACGCCCTCTTGAGTGCTACAAAAGTGAGGATACACCCTCCAATTGCTGCAGAAGTGTGGATACGCCCTCCAATTGCTGCAGAAGTGCGAATACGCCCTCTTGAGTGCTGCAAAAGTGCGGATACACCCTCCAATTGCTGCAAAAGTGTGGATACACCCTCTTGAGTGTTGCAGAAGTGCAGATACGCCCTCTTGAGTTCTGCAAAAGTATGGATATTCCCTCCAATTGCTACAAAAGTGCGGATATGCCCTCTTGAAAGAAAGAGAGAGAAGAAGATGGAAAAAGAAAAGAAAGAGAAAGTCCCAGAACCAAGAAAAGTTTCACAAGATGAAAATTATGATGAGGGATTAGATGATGAAAGGGGATATGATGATGGATAAAAAATGATGATAAGCGATGGGAGGTAAAAGAGAGCACAAATGGACTCAAGGACAAATATGACGGTGCCCCAGTCAAGCTACAAGCCAAGTTGGGTGGATGGTGGATGGAGCATTGTTTGATAAGGATATGATATATCCCAAAACATCACAGGGATGGGGAATGACACATCCTGATGAGGATGAGGATGAGTGTTGTTGACGAGGGAATAATGCATCCCAAAACAACACAAGGATAGGGAAGGATACATCCAGATGAGGATGAGGATGAGTGTTGTTGACGAGGGAATGATACATCCCAAAACAACACGAGGATAGGGAAGGGTACATCCCGATGAGAGTGTTGTTGATGAGGGAAGGATACATCCCATAGATGATAATGATGATGATGATGATTGGATCAAGGCTTGTAGCAAGGCTAAGACCAAGAGTGTGATTAGATTATTTGAATGGAAGAGGATGGGGGAGATATGCAAGATGATGGAATGGAAAATGAAATGCAATCCTAATGCAATTTGCCATCCTTAGAGCACTAATTTTTTCTATAGCATAAGACATCGGGCATCAGGGTATGTAAACCAAGATGGATTAGTGTCAATGCATAAAACAAACACAACAGACAAGAAGGCTATTCCAACACCCCAAAATCATGATGACTTTGGTTGGGCCAGGTATTGGAATAACCACAAGCACAAAAGGATGCCCCAATGTAACACAAGACCTCAGGGATCTTGGTGGGTACTACGTGGGACAACAAAGAAGACAAAAACAAAGAAATGAGAAAGATATGCCCCTATGTTGACTAGTCAAAGCACACTGTGATATGATGGATCAAGGCAACCATGAAAAGTGATGATAGGGAGCTCAAATGATAAACAAAAGCCAAAGGCATCAAAAGATCACAATCAATTTCAAATGTCCTTTGCCATAAGATCAAGATGATGGATGGGGTTGATGAGGTCTGTTAGGAAGGATACATCCTGTTGAGACCGATGATGGATAGTAAACTAAAAGATCGATATGACGTAGGATACCAGAAACTGATTGGATCTTGTGATATAGATGACCATTGTTTGTAAGCACTAGCTAGGATAGGGACATTCTTGATGACATGACAAGACGATGAGACATAAGGCGACAAGATGATAAAATGATGAGATGACAAAATAGACACACCCTAAAGACCTAGGGGATTGAGGTTTGATAAAAGATCAACCTTTCCTATGTGAAAGCATAGAGCCCTCGTAGTTCAAGAAAAGACCACGATAAAAGAGTGGAAAGAGGAAAATGAAGACCTCGATGGATGACAAAGACCAGATGGAAAAAAAAAAATCCCAGGGGGCAGACCAAAGGATTGACCTTGCCTACGTGAAAGCGCAGGGGCAACGTAGTGTGACACAAGGCCAAAGATAGTCGACGGAAGAGGACAAGACAAAAAAAAGACAAAACCTCGGGGGTGAATCAAATGATCGACCTGGCCTACGTGAAAGCACAAGGGCAACATAGTTCGACACAATTCCAAAGACAAACGATGGAGGATGACAAGACAAACAAAAGACAGAGCCCCGGGGGTAGATCAAATGATCAACCTTGCCTATGTGAAAGCGCAGGGGCAACGTAGTTCGACACAAGGCCAAAGACAAATGATGGAGGATGATAAGATAAACAAAAGACAGAGCCCTGGGGGCAGATCAAATGATCGACCTTGCCTACATGAAAGCGTAGGGGCAACGTAGTTCGACACTAGGCCAAAGATAGACAACAGATAAGGGATGATGAAATGACCAAGATAAATGGAAAAAAGGATGGAGCCAATATGATGAGACAAGATAGACTTGCAGGATTAGATAGGATGATAGTTGATATGTGTAAGATATGAAGCTCAGGGATGGGATTGGTTATTTTTAGATCATTAGAATATGAAGTTGAAAGGTGAGATGATGGATAGAGGAGTGATGAATATGTGAGAAAGATGTGGTAAATAGATAGGAGAGATGAATTACAATGTGAATGGCATTGGGTTGCATGCAGGTAGCCTAGAGCTAGATACCAATGACAAGGGATAATAGAGGGAAATGGATGGATGGATATGAAGATGCTTGGGTAGGTTGATAGATGAGATGAAGATTGAGAGGATATTGTTAAGATGTGATAAATATATAGGAATGATGATAGTGAGATAGCATGGCATTAGATTTCATGGGGGTAGCTGATAGCTAGATACCAATGACCAGGGATGATGAGATAGAGGGAAATAGATGGATGGATAAAGATGGGGAGATAGAAATATGTGAGGATAGGTGGATAGAGGGATACAAAATTGGAGGGATGGAATGGATTATGGGATGGATAAATGGATGGGAGGATAAGGATTAAAATATGGAAAAGGACTAGTGGATGAGAGTATAGGAAGATAAGGATTGGGAGATGGCAGAGATTATTGGATGGATAAATGGATGGGGAGGTAAGGATGGGCAAGATGGGGAGATGGAGAGGATTATTTGAAGTAATGGATGGATGATGTCTCAAGGACCAAGACACAAAGGAGGAGATTCCCCCACTCTAGATGTGTCATGTGTGATGAGGCAAGAGGGAAGGAAGATAGAAGGATGGGGATATAAAGGAGTGAATGGATATGGATTGTAGTAGGATGGGGGTATAGGAAGATAAGGATTTGGTAGATGGAAGGGATGACTAGATGGACGATGTCACCAAGGACTCAATCATAAATAAGGAGATGCCCCCACTCTAGATGTGTCATGCATGATGAGGCAAGAGGGATAGAAAGATGTGTGGAAGGAATATGATAGTGTATGGATGGGGGAAATATATGCCAAGAGATGTCCAACGCATGTATATAGGTTTGCCCCTATTTTTATCAAGATCACAAGGAAGATGGAGGGACTAGATAGGATGTGAAAGATGGTGGGTAAGATGTGGAAGATAGATAGATGTAGGAGATGGAGCAAAGGAATGTGTAAGTGGATATTGCCCCCGATCATGGAAGGAGACTAGATGGGGGATTGACACATGATGCCTATTTTCTAGGTTTTCATCATGGTACTAATCCAAGGCACTTGTTTGCCAAGTTTTCACCATTGGACGAATGATTTTCTCCTTCTTTTTTCATATTTTTCTGATTTTTTTCTCTTTTTTGGCTGATTTTTTCTTTTTTTTCGATTTTTTTGCTGATTTTTTGGACTAGGATGTGGACGAAGATGGATAAAGATAGGGATATGGATATGAAAATTTTAGAGGACAGTTGATAAGGATAGGGATGAAGGACTCACACATCAATTTCCATATGAGGTAATAAGATCCCATGTTTGAAGTGACTATTCGGATGTTGGTACAACCTGATTAGAATGGATGGATTATGCAAGAGGATGGATTAAAGGGATTTGATGGGGGAGATATGGGGGATAGTGGATGGGATGTTGGAAACTGTATGGATGGAATGATGGAGTGGATGTGTGATGGGGGAAGGTGTTCAGGACCAACATTGGCACATGTGGTGGTGGATGAGAAAAGATAGGTGGATGAAAGGATGGAGAGTGTGATGATAATGGAGGCATTGGGATAGTGAATTGTGGGATGTAGGGACCCAAAATAGATTCAGGAGATGGAGGCGGTGAATGATTTTTTGGGGAAATAACAACTTTGGATGTCGTTATGGAATTTTCAATTGAACGTATGGCACCTTTTTTCTTTGGGATCCACATGGTTTTTATTTTTGCTTTGGTGGGCCTTTATGGCCTTTTCGATTGATTTAGATTTGGGACTTGATTTTTATTTTCTGCAACATGTATTTTGAAGGGGATATCAAGAGCTTTAGATTCATGTGGACATTTAGATTTATACATTTTTGCTTTGGCATCCAAAGTGCTTTTAGTAGCAATGGGATGGGTATGAGGAGATGGATGATGTGGAGTGATGGAGGTAGGGTTATAGGGATTACGTGTAGATGGAGAATGAGTAGGTATGTGCCTGTGTTGATCCTAATTTGGAGTTATGAAGGTACGAGTTTTATGTTGTGTACGAGGGAGAGGAGGTGGATGAATGAAAGGATGAATAGGATAAGATGGAGGAGGTGATTTTGGGATATAAGGACCCAAAATAGACTTTGTATATGGAGGATGTGTGGGTTTTGATGGAGGGATATAAGAACCCATAGTAGATGGAGGATGAGAAATGATGGATGGAGGGACATAAGGACCCAAAATGGAGTGAGAGGATGAGGGAGGAATATGGATGGTTGTTTTTAGGTAATATGATGGAGGAGGGGGGATGGCGGCATATGACTTGGTAGAATGATGGGAAGTACCTCTTGTGCCTTTAGAAGAGGATCGTTTAGGATGTATGAAGGTTGTACCAACATCTTTAGAGTGCGAGTTTTGGGAGACATATCCAAGACCATGTGTGCCTGGATGTTCTTGGACTTGAATGGTTTCTAAAATACATGGCTCATGAAGGCCTAAATCTTTTCCTTGATAGTTCATGTTCTCAAGCATATGATCTATGGTAGGATACTTATTCTTTTGAAAGCCTGATGCGAGTGTGTTAGCAGGTGGAGGAGGAAAGGTGGTGCATAGACTTTGTTTTTCTTCAGCAAGAAGACCACCATGGATGCATGTAATATTACCAAGGTGATACAGAAGTGGCATTGGGATGGTAAGACTAGATGGCGATGAAGGATCATGTGATGGAGATGAGTAGATAGCATCATCAAGAGGAATGAGTGATAAGGGATCGTGAGAGGAATTAGGGAGTACAGTGGGATCTAGATTTATGGCAGTGGATGATAAGGGCTCATGAGATGGAGTGATTGGATCTTGAAGGCAAAGGGTATCATGGGATGGAGTGGAGGAGAGAGTGTGATCTTGAGATGGGGTGGATGGGCTGATAGGATCATGACTTGGTTGAGGATATGGATCATGAGATGAAATGGATGGAAGACTATGTTCTTGAGATGGAGTAGATGGGATGGAGTGATCTTGATTTGGAGGAGGGGATATGCTTGTATGCTTTGGATCAAGCTCTTGGCATGAATAATCTAGTGTGGGATGTAGGATGATGGAAGAGTGTTGGAGGGTTACCTCAACTGGGGGAGACAGGAGGATGGAGGATTCATGAAGGTTATGGGATTGAAGTTTGTGAATATTAGGACTGGGAGGAGGGGATTGGATGTCTTCAATGGGTTGGTTGGATCTAGGAGTAGAAGATGGGGATTTAATGGATTCGATCGGTTTGACTGGTTCAATCATTTGGACAATGTTAGGAATGGTGATGGGTGGGATAGGTCTAGGATGGAGGAGGGCCTCATCACTAGTGACAGTACATGATAGAGTGGGAGGGCATGATGTCTCTTCTTGTGTGAGTCCTTGGGCGACATTTGGAAGGGATGTAGGATTAGGTAGAGTGATGGGAATGGATGGAGGATTAGGATTAGATGATGGGATGTGATTGGATGGAGGATTAGGATTAGATGAAGGGATGGGATTGGATGGAGGATTAGGATTAAGAATTGGAGGATTAGGATTAGATGTGGGTATGGGATTGGATGTAGAAATAGGAGGAGATGGAGGATTATGATTAGGTGAGTGGATGGGACTAGATGGAGGATTAGGATTAGGGATTGGTGGATTAGGATTAGATGTGGGGATGGAGGATTAGGATTAGATGAAGGGATGGGATTGGAAATTGGTGGATTATAAATAGATGTGGAGATGGGATTGGATGTAGGATTAAGGATTGATGGATTAAGATTGGATGTGGGGATGGGATTGAATGTAGGATTAGGATTAAGAATTGAAGGATTATATGAGTGGATGTGTGGATGAGGATTAGATGTAGGACTAGGAGGAGATGGAGGATTAGGATTAGATGTGGGTATGGGATTGGATGTAGGATTAGGATTAAGAATTGGAGGATTAGATGTAGAACTAGGGGGAGATGGAGGATTATGATTAGGTGAGTGGATGGGACTAGATGGGGAACTAGGAGTGGTTGGAGGAGATGGAGGATTATGATTAGGTGAGTGGATAGGACTATATGGGGAACTAGGAGTGGTTGAAGGAGATAGAGGATTATGATTAGATGAAGGATTAAGAGATAATGAGGTGAAAGGGGGAGTGATGTAGGAAGTTGTGGATGTTGGATTAGATTGGGAAGATTGGGATGGTGAATGATAGTAGGAATATGTAGATGAAGGATTAGAATGGGGAGATGTGGAATTAATGTAAGGATATTGGGATGGGGGATTGTGATAGGAAAGTGTGGATGTTGGATTAGAACAAGAAGATTGAGGTGGTGAGCCACCATAGGAAGAAATGTATGGTGGGTTGGCGTAGGAGGATATGGATGGTAGATAAGGATGAGGGGATTGAGATGGTGGATTAGGATAGGAGGAATATTGGGATGGGGGATTGTGATAGGAATGTGTGAGTGTTGGATTAGGATGAGAAGATTGGGATGTGGGATTAAGGTAGAGGTATTGGGATTTTTGATAATGATGAGGATAAGAGGAAGTGGATGTTGGATAGGATAGATGTTGAAAGGGAGGACATGATGAATATGTCGATGGTGAGGATATTTGATATCCCTTGTCAAGGGTAGCATAAGAACCATTATTAGATGTGGATGAAGGCATGGTGGGATAGTTCAAAGAAGTAGTGGGATTTTGGGAGGCAATTGGAGAGAGCTTACTAGCAATGATAGCGTCAACAGGATCTATATAACAATCTTCATGATCAACAAGATTTCGTTATCGTCATCAACGAAGTTAGGATTCCCCTTGAATAATATTATTGGTCATGTGAGAGGGGGATAAAGATTGATTATGGATATAGATTAGAAGGAAAGAATAGATGATGGATAAAGAACTGGGATGGATTGAAAGTTGATATGGGGATTGGATGAAAGCTTAGATTAAGATGATGGGATTAACGCTCATATTAGAACTGAATTGGGGCTTAGATTGGGATTGGATTGAAGGATATGATAGGATTGATTTGAAACCAAGATCATGGGTTTTAACTAGAGGACGTAAGGTGTTGACAATCAGATTTTTACCAAATTTGGCAGTTTTCAAAAATTGTCAAATTTTGCCATTTTAGGAAACTTCATAGCAATACGTTTGAGAGTCCAATTTTTTTCCAAGAAATACCCAATACTAAGATTGGATGACTTGCCAACTAAAATCTCAAATCTGAGACAGTTATTTAGAGTTATTAATGAAAATGTTTTTTCAAAAACTGAAAAAAAATAGTAAATTGTGATTTTGAGGGTCAAGATGAAACTTTGGGGGTTCGAAAATGGCCTAATAAGGGGTTCAACCTATTTGATAAGTTGGGAATCCACATGCCAGCTCATAACACAACCACCCATAAAATTTCAGCCAAAACCCACATCTAAGTCAAAAGTTATGGCCTCCGAAAGTTTTTGCATAAAAGTCAACCTTCAAAATTGATAATTGGAATGTATCAATTTGATGATTTGGATGAGGATTGGTGGATGAATCAAATTGATGATGTAGATGAGGATTGAATTGATTGAATTTGTTTGGATCAATTGATGATGCATCAATTTGATGATTTGGATTGGATTGGATTTGATTGGATGATGGGATTTTGATTGGATTTGGATGATGTTAGATTTGGATAGATGAATGTTTAGGATGGTCAAATTGTCAAACGGAGACTTGGGGTGGTTAAATGGAGGTTTGGAATGGTCAAATGGATGAAACCGTCCGTTTAGCGGGGCGTATCTGCACTTCTACAGAAAAAATGTTGAAACAAGGGGGCAAGTTCGCCCCTCTACAGTGGAGAGTGCTGAAATAGGGGGGCAAGTTCGCCCCTCTGCAGAAAATGTTGAAACAGGTGGGAAAGTTCGCCCCTCTACTGAAAAATAGCAACTTGGTTTGGATGAGGGATTTTGGCAAGGACTTGATTCAATGAAAGTTTGACTTATCAAAATTTACTAGTTCTTCATAGAAAGACACTTTGAACAAGCACAATCCTATGATTAGTGTTAAGGGGTATGGCCAGCAAAGGTCTTACTCTAGGATGAACAAAGTTTATAAGGAGTCCTCGATATACACTCAGTACATGAGGCACAAACCGTGAACACCAGTCTGTCACAAGCGTGGGTCAGGAAACCCAGTGAGATACTGAAAGGCTCAAACCAACTCTTCACGTTTATCTAGGTATCACCATAGCTTCAACGCTTCACCAATTACGACACAACTAGATTGGGGTACAGATTTGGCTCTCCCCCCTTTATATACCCCATCGGTACGCATGGTTGGGATCGTGCCTTGGGGTGATGAAATCCCCAAGTAGGTCCCTCTAAGAAGAAAACACTAACCATTTCCAACTATCCCCTTTGGATCCGCACAAAAGTGCAAAGGGAGAGGATGAAAATGAATTAATGCCCCTTTAGGGTAATACAAATAAAACAAACACAACAAGCAACCAATATTACTTTCCCCTATTTATGCTAAGTAAATAGATAAAACAGTAAGAAAAGATTTTCAAAGAATAAGACAAAGGCCTTGCAAGCAAATGTTAGTTGTTTATCTTTTTCCCTTTGTGATTTGCAATAAAATACGCAAGATATCAGCAAGAAATCTGACTTCATTCACCAACAAACAGGATTAGAGGATTAAAGCACAAAACAACAAAAGAAAGAGACAAAAACAAAGCTAAAATGCCACTTTTTTACCTTCGCGAATATGCTGCCAAGGGCAAATCTGCCCCTCTGTAGTGAAAAATGCTGAACCGGGAGGACATGCCCACACTTCTACAGAAAACAGTCAAAAATAGTGAACAACAAGGGTGTGTCCACCCCTTTGTAGAAAAACAGTTAAAAATAGTGAACAGCAAGGGTGTGTCCGCACTTCTGCACAAAAATAGTAAAAATAGTGAACAACAAGGGCGTGGTGGCACTTCTATAGAAAAAATAGTCAAAAATAGTGAACAACAAGGGCGTGTCCGTAATTCTACAAAAGAAAAATAGTAAAAAACAGTGAACAACAAGGGCTAGTTCACCCCTCTGCAGCGTCTGGGAGGGCAAGTCTGCCCCTCTGCGACCTGAACTTGCAAACAAGGTAAACAACAAAAAAGGTAAAAGAAAGAGACCCCCTTGTGGGTCCCACCGGGCGTGCCAGAAATGTGATCCTAATAAAATGCTACTCCTGATCTGAGATGCTAGATAAAAAACTAATGATACAATGAGAAGAAGTAACAAGATAAAAGGGCACTTCAATAAAATTAGCCTAAGAAAATGGTGAAACAAAGGAGTAAGATAAAGACAAATGATGATTGAAATGTGTTATACCTTTCCTTTGTTTCTCTTTCCTTGGTTGGCCCTTTGATTCTTCAAGAATTGTGTTCTCCTCGGATGGCAATGAAGTTAAATAGATGCAAGATGAATTGATGCAATATGGATTGATGATGTAAGTGCTATGATGGATGAGAGCTTGAATGGAAATTTTGCAAGAGTTTTGTTGCAAAAGACTTGATCCCCCAAATTGAAGGAAATGAGGGGGTATTTATAGGCTAATTGGAATTCTCTAGAGAATTCAATGGTTGAGATTGATCCAAAAAGATCAAGATGAAGGGCTATGGTGAGTTGAGGACTCACAAGCCCTCACATCTTGACATGTGGAATGTGAGATGTCTTAGGGTAGAGTGATGTGGAAATGAGGTGGAAGGGAAGTACATAAGGTGGATCTTGGGGGATGAGAAGATTCCTTGGAGGAATAAAAGTGAATTAAAAATTCACAATGATTGGAAGAATCTAGTGGATAAGAGAGGGTCTCAAAAAAGTTGAAGATTTGTCACATGTGGGTGATGTGACAAGTCCAAGGTTCTAGAAGCCCTTGGCACATGTTAAGTGAGAAGTCAAGGCTTCTAGAATCTTGCATGGGGATAGGGAAGAGCTTGGAAAGATAAAAGTGAATTAAAAATTCACATGGGGAAGAGAGGAGCCTTGGTTAATTAAATGTGAATTAAAAATTCACATGCGGAAGGGAGTTTAGGCTAAAAAGGGTAAGTGGGAAGGTTGACCAGAAAACGTAAGCCAAATGTGGCTAATGATTCTGATTAAGGTTGTGCAAACACAAGATTAGGATAATTAATGAGAGATTAGAGGCAAGTGGGAGATTATGGAGGATGTGACACTTAATCTTGATTAAGTGGTACACATCTTAATCAAAGATTAATTAATTTAATCTGGATTAAAAGAGGGTTATGGAGAATGTGACAAGGAGAAAGAAAAGAGGAATTAAAAATTGGTTTTAATCCAAATAGGTTAAATGACTAAATTAAATAATTTGTCATGTTTATTTAATTTAGAGAAGACAAGGGGGTAAGGTAAAGTATTTAATTTATTTAATTAGATACTTTTGGAACCTTAGGCAGAAAATGAAATAATGATTAAATAAATTATTTAATCACTATTAATGAGATCGATGAATAGAATAGACGATTTTGATCATATGAAAGTGATCAAATTTGGATGTCTATAGGAAGAATGGGTGGTGAGCGGGTCAAGACTGAACCTGACAAATGTAAGGTGTTTCAGAACAACCCTTTGGTTTGGCACATTTACGTGGAGGGTGGCATTGCTCCACTTATGGAGTGCTTGGTTGGTCATGATCCTATCCTATCGAGTCAATTTTCCAGTTCGTGGAAGGATAGACGGATCTCCATTGGTTGTATATCATTCGAAATCATTGAAGAAGTTATTACATAGGCTACGGGTTTGTTGTGTTCTAGGAAAATGTATCCAAAAGACACCAAAAAACCTAACCATGAAATCTTAAAGGCCTTCTTCAGAGGAGAGGAGACTCTGGTGTGGAATCTAGCGAGGTTTGAGAGGGATATGCTCCCAAAGCGCTGGGACCAGGTGTGTATGGCGCTGATGAAGTATGTTACACTTGAAGGTAGATTTAAAACTTGTTTCTTTTACCATTTCCCTCTGTTAAATCACCTTAGACATAAGATGCTGCTCAGTTTCTCATTTTTTCTTTTAATGGACCTTGAAAGCTCTGTCGACAAGTGCAAAGAGTCAGCCAGCTGCAACCCCTATGATCCCCCGCGGCTCCCGCTCCATCAAGGGATTATCTTGAGACTGTATCACTTTCATCTTGCCCTTTGTCTTTCCAAAGCCATCACGGTTGTCCGCATTGAGAACATTGAACCCCTTTCAACTATGCACATTTCCCCGATTGAGTCTAAGAGCCCTCCTCGAAAGCCCAATTCAGGCAATGTGGGGAATCCTAAAGCCAAAATTACCACCAAAAAACATAAGGGTGGGTTTGGGAAGGCCCATGCCAGTGCGCCGGAAGGACTCTTTGAGCTAAAAGCCACTCAGGTTGACTTGGCCTACAAGGCCACCTTGACAAAAAAAGGTAAGGATAAATGCATGTTGGCCCCAACTGCCAAGGACTGTAAGGGCAAGAATGCTATTAGGAAAGATTCTAGAGGGCATACGATTGTGGGGAACACGGAGTTGACCAGAGGGGAAAATGCTAGGAGGAGATCTGGGAGGCTCACCAAGAACAACAAGAAGAGGCTAATTATTGAAGACTTCGAGGAGGAGCAGTTTGACAGCAAAGGTTACAAGGAAGAAGAATCTGGAGAGGAGGAGGATGAAATTGTGGATAGGCCCTAGTTTACTTTGATGAACAACAAGCTTTCGATTGATTTCTCTGCCTCTCACTCTCCCCATCCCCTAGTGGATGAGCTTGGAGAGGTTCAGGGGACTATGAATGTTGGGGTGGATTTGTGCGATGTGGTTAAAAGAATGGATACTCTTGATGAAAGATTTTGGGGGTTAACCCACTTCACCATGAAGCTGGGTCACTTTGTTACAAGCATCCTATCTAATGCTATAAAGGAGGAGCTAGAGGATAACAATAGTCAGGATAGCAAAGAATGGATGGGTGATGAGGCAGTGGACCTCCTAATTAAAAACTAAGACAATGCTAGTTAGATGCTCCTTGTGCCTATCTATTGGTTGATTCTCTATGGTTGTTGTGTTGCTTTTGGGTTGTTTCTGTGTTTTGCTTTGTTTTCTTTATGTTTTCTATTTAGACTTGTTTCTTTTTGGCCCTAGTGGCTCGTTGTGAAGGGTACAATGCCTTGTAAATATTGCTTAACTTTTCAAAAACATCATGAAGGTGTTTGCACATTCATGAATGTCTTTAGATTGTCTCCATATGTGTACACTTCTAGTCATATAAATTCAATAATACAAAGTATCTTTAAGTTTATCATCTCAAATTTCATGAGGTTGTTTTGTTTGTTCATTGTTTTGTTTCAAGGAAATGGCTAAAATGCTTTGAATAGGTGATTGTAATTTCAGGTGTGCAGATGGGATTTGATAAGAAGAATCTGATGGATAATAAGAGAAGAATTGTCGGTGCAAGACACTAATAGTTGATGCAAATCATTAAAAATTTAAATCCACTGGTTGAATTTTGTTTGCTGGGAATTCATTTTATGTGTTTGACTCCATGGCCCAGAATTGGCATTGATTTGTTTGTAGTTAATGGATCTCAGAAACAAAATTAAATGAAAAATCATTCTTAATATTACTATGTTATTGTGTTTCCTACTTTCCAATGGTTGAAAGAGGGTTGAGTTACTAAGAATTTAGCCAAGTTTGAAGTTATTAATTCCTCCCTTAGTGTATTTTCATTGGTAATTATCTGTTATAAAAATCAATGTCAGTGTATGAGTGATTTAAGTTTTGGGCATTGTATAGGTTTACCCAAATTGGTCCTACAGAGCCAAAAGTGTAGGAGATGTCAGTCTTTGACTGAATTTTGTCGGTTGGCCACTAGCCTTTGTGGTTCTTTAATATAGAGGTTGGCTACCTCTTAAAGAATTGCAAATCCTAGTTGGATTGATTTTAAAACACCAACAGAATGGTGACTCTACTGGGGAGAATTTGTGAAAATTCTTATTGCAGAATCTAGCCTTAAGAGTCATTGCATAGAGTTAAATGATTTTTCATTTTTATTTTAGTTCAATGTTTGAAGGATTTCATCCCTCGAGAAGAATTTTTTGTAGTGAACTTGAATAGTTTTGTAATTTGTGGTGATCTGCTGGTGGAAGGAACTCGGAAAAAAGTTTATATGTAAAAGAACTTCATACTGCTTCAATTTCAGTCCTCTGTGAAAAGAGGTGGCAACTCTGTTAATAGAACCTGTTGAAAATTTGAAGAAAGTTCCAAATCTACAAATATTACCAGTTAGGAAGACAATTTGCAGCAGCTAAAAAGTTTCCAGGTATTATTCACTCTTGGTTTTCAAGAAAATTGTATATGAAAACTATACTTGAACATCTTAGGAAAAACTTCGGTTCCCTATTGAGTGATTAGCAATAAAAAAGGGAAAGAATAGTAATACTTCGTTTGCATACTTCTGATCTGTAATTTTCAGCCTATGTATTTTGTTGGAGAAGTATGCTTATTCTTGAAATTTGCACAATAAGTAGATCTTAAGTGTAAATGCATTTGAATTATGAATTGTAATATTCTAAGTTCATTATAAAAGAAAGAAATAGGGCAATGAATGATCAACTATAGAGTTTATGTGTAAAATTTGAAAAAGGCATATAAAGATGCCTCAATACATGCACCCTAGTATGGTTCCAGATGGAACAATGGTTTGTGATTAATCCTAGTCAAATTGTCAAAGAGGTTTCAGCACTAAAAGGTACAGAGCTATCAATTTCAGTAGCCTTAATGGTTACCCAAATGACATTCTAGATAAAGTTAGAAATAAGTTACCAAGATTCATTGGTGATAACGCTGAATCAGCAAGTAAACATTTGCAAGAGTTCAGAAATTTGATGGATGATTATGAGATTGATCACGAAGATGTGATCATGAGGCTATTTTTTTAGTCCTTGAGAGGAGATGAAAGAGAGTGGTTCTCTTATTTACTAGCCTCTTTCGTTCATTCATGGGAAGAGCTCAAGGCAATGTTCATGGAACAGTTTGGAGAGAGGATTAACCTTGTTTTGGTAAGGAAAAGGTTCATGAACATGGAGAAAGGAAAAGATGAGTTAGTCCCATCTTTTAATCTCATATTTTCAATGATCATAAGAGAGATACCTGAATACATAAGACCAAATGATGTTGAATGTTTGGTTGTGTACCTGAGAGCATTTGACAAAAAGATGAGTTATCTATTGAGGGATAAAGAACCCACAACCCTGCACCAACAATATCAAATTTCTATAGATATTGAGAACAATTTGAGGTTTTCAATGATGAAAGGACATAAGGTTATGAGTGTTGGTCATCCTAACACATCTCGGGCAAATAGAACACATATTTTAGATAATAAAAGTGCTTGTCAAGAGGGTAGTTATGTTGCTACTCTAATTTCTCCATCATCATGATTTGCAGATCCTAATGAACCCCATGTTAAATGTCATCAAACTATGGTGTCTCAAAATGAAGGTAGTAGTTGTTTGTTTCAATAAATTCAGAACATGATACACAAGAATTAAAAGAGTGTGTCAGAATATGAAGATATTTGTTGTATGAATGAGGACATTAATTGTAATCAGCTTACAATTAGCACATGTGCAGATCCTTGCAACAGTAATGAAGAGGAAGATACATGGTATGATGAACAAATGAATATGCATGAAATTTTTTCTTGCAATATCTTGTGTAATGTAGAAATGAAAGAGATACAAGAAATCTTTCAATGTCATGTTCTGGTCCGTGAAGATAATGCAAATGTTGAAAACATCTCATCCCAAATTAGTGATCGAGATATTGAAGATAGAAGTGCAAGCATTCATTCTAAAGATTTTGAGCATGGCCTGTATGGTGATAATTCTTTTTGTGATGAGGCCCATGGTGAGAACTCAATTGATTATTCTCCCACTGATTGTGAATTCTCTTATGATGATGATATGGAGGCATTTTCTTCACCTCAAGAATGTAAAGACATGATTTCTCATGAAGTCACATGTCCACAAGTAAATGATCCAATTGTATTTGATGCAAAATTGGAATGTAATTCTGATTTTTCTTTAATGGAGTATGTTGATTCTATCAATGATGAAGAAACTAAGGATGAACATATATATGTTCAATTTGTTGATCATGAACATAGTGATAGGAATGATAAAGAAGGTGATGAACTTGTTTATGCTTATGCTGCTCATGGCTACTTGTATGAGACAAATATGGAAGTGTCAGCTCTACATAAGAAGGATGATCAATGTATAGTGCAACCATATGACTCAAATGATGAAGTGAGTGAAGAAGAATCATCCCAAGCTGTCACTACTCTTTATGTTGATGGGAAACATTTTAGTGAGCATACAAATAATGGGATGTATGCACCTATGGATTTCAGTCATGAAGTTTTAAATATGCTACATAAAATAGTTGAGAAAGAGATGGAAATAGTTTTAGATGCTTGGCATATCACACCATGTAATGGAAATACTAGTTGTAATAGTTATGAGATCATAGAGAGGGTCCATCTATAGTCCTATGGTTCTGATGAATTTGGTAATTTTTTTGAAGACAAGAGTGAAAATGAGATAATGTTCATCATTCGGTGTACTAGAACTGTGTAATCCTGATTACAATATTACCAAGGTTGAAAGTTTTGTCAATTATGAGCTTAATATCATGGGGCATGTTCATGCACATTCAACTCATAAGGGTGATCATGTTGATTTTTCTTATGTTGGTCATACTAGCTTGAATGAAGTAGACTTGAGAAGTTTTATATCAGATGAGGATAACATTAGCATGCAAGATGTGCAGGACATGATTTCACTCTCAAGTGATCAGATTCTGCATTATGATGAAAATGTGAGTAAAAGGATGTCACCACTTTTGGGTAATTTTTCTATGGAGCTTGACGAGTTTTCTGACCATGATATTTTAGATTATGTGGATATTGCAGAAATTTCAGATGCGTGTACTAAACAATCTCAAAATGGGAACAATATTGAAGATGTGTCTATCTTCTTTTCTAGTGATTACATTGTTTTTGAGTGCAATGATGAATTGAAGGATTTGGATCTTCATGCTAAGGAGGTTGAGACTCTTATGTCAAAGATAAATATAATAAAAAATCCATTTTTTGATGAGCCTTCATCTTCACTAGAGATACGAAATGATGAAACCTATTGGTGGAGAAATAATCCACTCTTTGTTGAGAGTTATAATGATGCATTTCACACATGGTTGGAATGTAGTTTTAAGCAAGCAAATGAACAATTTGATGAACTCCTTGAGGTAATTTCCTATGACTATTTTACATTTGAAACAGGTGTTGTAGGTAAGGGTGAACATCATGATGCAATCTACTTGGTGGAATTCGAATATTTTCAGTTTCCAGTTCAGCTGGAAGGTATTTTTATAGAACATGACAATGACATGAATAACAATAAATGTTATTTTCAATATGAGCATATTACATATGATGAATGTAACACACATGTGTCATGTGATGATGAAATTTTGTAGTGTGTGACAGATTATACAATGAATAATTACATAGATTGTATTGGCAGTAGTATGCTCAAAAAATTTGTGAGGAATGTCAGTGATAGTGTTTGTAATCAGGCAAATTTCAGTGGTCACCAAATTGTCCAACTTGTAAGAAGAATGTCACCTATGTTATTGTGGTATGACAAAGGCAAGCATAGATTGAGGGGGGTCATCTCTTTCTACATAATTGTATTTGACAGAGGTAAGTGTTGATCCCCATTTTTTCATTTAGTGGCTTGGGGTCACTAGATGAAGTTGAAAAATAAAGTTGAATAGGGGAGTAGTTTGAGGGCACTTGATAGACTCAACTTTTGGTCTACTCTCCAAAGATCTGGAATCTTGCTATGCCCACAGGAGGCATACATCACCAGTCAGAGCCACTGATGAAACTCTTGAATATTTCAAATTTGAGATGCCTATTTCAAAATTTTGGGTCTACACTTTCAGAGGTGCACCTGACAAGTCTACCTAAATGACCCACTTTGGAGACTTGTATTTTGAATCCTATTTATTGTCATGCAAAACCCATTTTCAGACGTATTAAATTGACATATCTGAACATGTGTGTTAATTTTCAGCTTCCCACGATGATTTTTGATAGAGTTTCAAAAAGATAAGATGGAGGGTTTTGACATTGTTCTATTGTTTGCAAATGTTCAGTTTTGCAAAGTTGCATCCTATTCGAGCTTGCATTTCGTAACCAGTTGACTGTCATGTCAGATTGAATGTTGTTTTGTATTCTCAATATCAAGATGATGTCACATGTCAGTTTTCAGAGCCTAATGATCTGATTTGTTATTTTTAACAAGTCAAAACCAAATGCAGTTTGTTCAGTTTCACATTTGCATTCTTGACAGCCTTTCTGAGTGGTCAACTTTGATCATTAATAAATTTTGATCAATGATGTTTCAAATAAATTCCTTTTGCACACATGCTCAAGGTATCTTAATGAACTGTTATGTCTGGTGACAACTCGCTAGGAGTTGATCCACTATTTTTACAAATTGGCATTTAAATGAGTTTTAATTTGTCCAAAATAGTTGTTTCAAAAAAGCTTGAATAGGAAACTTTGCAGATTAATATTTTTAACCTCGTAACTCCTTTTGTCGAGAAGTTTTTTGTAATGCACTCTTGGATCAAATGTCTACATGTTACAAATTTTGATGTCTCCCGGAGGTCGTTTGACCAGTTTCCCAGATTGATTCCAAAGGCCACTGTGTCAGTTTTTCCCATTTTCCAAAAGTGTCAAAAACCTGATTTTGATGAAGACCCAGTTCATTTTTCAACTTCACAAGCATTCAAAAGCAGTGTTGAGTCATTCAGCATAAAACTTGTTTGAAAATGAAATTTTTTTTAGCCGAACCCACATGGGGCCTGACGTGCTTTGCACAATTGTGGAGTTCTTCAAAGAGAATATTATAGACAAGGTTGTGAGAGAAGTATATGGTGGTGAATTGACAAGGTGAAAATCATTATCAGTTTCTTACGCTAGTGCTTGTTGATCATTGTCCCTACAGTTTGAGAATGCAAATGATAACTGTAAGGAGGATATTCAATTAAAATGCCTTCAACTATACAACTATTGGTAAGCTCAAACTAAGGTTGGAGATGCTCTTGCTCCAAAGCATAAAATAATGAACATGATATTTCACTTTTAGTTACCATGGGATAAAGTCACAGGACTACTTAATCTTGCTAAGTTGTTTGAACAAGTTACATGGTATTGAAAAAGAAAATTTTATGTAAGCCAAATTTGTCTAAATTTCCTCATTGGCGCGATGAAAGGAATAAAAATAAAATGATGCAATTGCAAATGAAATTCTATTATAGTAATGTTGATGGAGGACTCAATGAAGGCAGCAATGTCCAAGCGAGGCCATGTATCGGGCAGAGAAAAGGGGTGCGGCCTGGAGAAGGATATAGAGATCTGTCAAAGCATAAAAAAATGAATATGATCTCATGGATGCTATGATTGCATGCTATGCACAAAATGTATTTGTTGAAGAGGCATTTGGAAACTTCTAAAACAAATGCAAATGGCAAGTGTGGAGTAGGGGCACATGCCTAGTAGCAAATCAATGAAATGAAACTTTTAGGAAAATGCAATTTTCAGGGTGCATCAGCTTTCCTCCTGCCCATGCCAAGAACAATTGGGAGGCCTGTGGTCTGTAGCAAGTGAGGGGCTCCATGTTGTAGGGTACGTACAGTGAATTTATTGAAAAGGCTTTAGAAAATTTAAAGCAAGGAGCAGTGTGCAAGGAGATGAGAGGAGGCTCATGCCTAGGGAGAAGAAGACCATGGTACGGGGCGCATCCTACCAATAAAGGCCCGCGCAACAAGGGGAAGAAGGGTGCATGAGCTATGGAATAGGGTATTCACCCATCAAGCATAAAGGATTAGCAGAGGGCAAGCATTGTTGAGGAATGAGAAAATAGAAAAGAGGTATTAGGGAAAACCTCACATGCATTGGACAATAAATGGTGACATCATTGAAAATGTGTGAGGTGCACGAGGTTGATGGGCAAGTGAAGGTGTGGGCTCGATAAATATTTACATATCATTACAAAATTTGTGAGAGGACTAAATGTGCTCAAATAGGGCCTTTACCATGGTAAATTTAATGTTAAAAGGTAAGTGTAATCTCACACTCAGAAAGAAATTGAGGTGGGCCCTCATAGATTTAAAACGTGCTCGTGAATTTTTCTTTAAATTTTTAAAGGTGAAATGCACGGGGTAAATTTTTATTTGCCCTGGTCAATGAACTAAATTAAATATTCATTTTATGGGTTTTCTTTGCTGGGAGGTGGAGTATTTTTATCCATAGGGGTGAAATTTTTAAATGGAAAGTGAATTAAATATTCACTATGGGTATTCTATAAAGTGGATTTATTCATTTTATAGGTAGATATTTATATGTTGGTGGATTGGAATATTAAAGTGCACAAGAAATATTTTAATGCAAAGTGAAATTCTATTGGTTGAGAAGTAAAATAATGTACATCAAATATATAAGAGCTGAAATAGAGTTTTGCATGAGAAAGAGGATATTTTCCAGCTAGGTGAATTTGGAGATTCTCCACATGGGCACATATTCAGTTGCAAGGCAATGATGAGAAGAAGCAATCTTGAGGGAATAAGTTTGTTGCTACAAAGGAAAGAAGAGGAGATATTCTTTTCAGTTTGATCAATGGTGAATGAAGCTTCCAAATGGCATTTCTAGATCAGGTTTAGGGCCGCTCCCGCTTGATTCTCTTCTTCTATATCTTCTCTTATTCTCTGATTTGTAAAGGGTTCAGAGTTTTTGTATTGGGATGGGTAGAAAGAGAATTATAATTTTTGAGTCATTGTTTGAGTCTGTAAGCTGTAATTTTCTAAATTCATGAATAAATACAACCAGTTTATGAAAATAACATCATGAAGGTGTTTGCACATTCATGAATGTCTTCAGAGTTTCTCCATATGTGTACACTTTTAGTCATATAAATTCAATAATACCAATTGTATTTGAGTTTATCATCTCAAATTTCATGAGGTTGTTTTGTCTATTCATTATTCTGTTTCAAGGAAATGGCTAAAATGCTTTGAGTAGGTGATTGTGATTTTAGGTGTGCAGATGGGGTTTGATAAGAAGAATTTGATGGATAATAAGAGAATGATTGTTGGTGCAAGACACTAAGATTTCATGCAAAGCATTAACAATTTAAATCCACTGGCTGAAGTTTGTTTGTTGGGAATTCAATTTATGTGTTTGACTCCATGGCCCAGAATTGGCACTAATATGTTTGCAGTTAATGCATCTCAGAAACAAAATTAAATGCTAAATCATTCTTAATATTACTATGTTATTGTGTGTCCTGCTTTCCAATGGCTGAGAGAGGGTTGAGTTACTAATAATTTAGCCAAGTTTGAAGTTGTTAATGCCTCCCTTAGTGTATTTTCATTGGGAATTATCTGCTATAAAAAGCAATCTCAGTGTATGAGTGATTTAAGATTTTGGCATTGTATAGGTTTACCCAGCTTGATCCTACAAAGCCAGAAGTGTAGGAGATGTTAGTCTTTGACTGAATTTTGTCAGTTGGCCACTAGCCTTTTTGGTTCTTTAGTATAAAGGTTGGCTACCCCTTAGAGAATTGCAAATCCTAGCTAGGTTACATTTTAAAAGACCAATAGAGTGTTTAAGGTTTTTAGGGTTGATGGATTAAGGATCAAGATGGTTGAGGTATTAGGGTAGATATTTTACTAAGTGGGTTTAAGGGTTTAAGGGTTGGGGGATTTGGGTAAAGGATTGAGGATTGAGGGTAGAGGATTGAGGGTAGAGGGTAGAGGGTTTAAGGGTTAGGGTTTAAGGGTTGAGGGTTTAGGGTTCAAAGATTAAGAGGTTATAGGGAAGAGGGTATAACGATTGAGGGAATAAGGTTTAACGGTTGAGGTATTAAGAGGGTATAGGGTTGAGGGATTAGGATTTAAGGGTTGAGGGTTGAGGGTTGAGGGTTGATCCATTAAGAGGGTATAGGGTTGAGGGATTAGGGTTTAAGGGTTGAGGGTTGAGAATTGAGGGGTTGAGGGATTAGGGTTTAAGGGTTTAAGGTTGAGAGATTAAGAGGGTATAGGGGTTGAGGGATAATGGTTTAAGGGTTGAGGGTTGTGGGATTAAGAGGGTATAGGGGTTCAAGGTTCGGGGTTCAGGGTTCAGGGTTGCGGGTTGAGGGTTGAGGGATTAATAGGGTGTAGAGATTGAGAGATTAGGGTTTAAGGGTTGAGGGATTAAGAGGGTATAGGGGTTGAGGGATTAGGTTGTAATGGTTGAGGGTTGAGGGTTGAGGGCTGATGGATTAAGAGGGTACAGGGGTTGATGGATTAGGGTTTAAGGGTTTAAGGGTTGAGGGTTGAGGGTGAGGTATTAAGAAGCTATACGGTTTGAGGGATTAGGGTTTAAGGGTTGAGGGTTGAGGGATTAAGAGGGTATAGGGGTTTATGGATTAGGGTTTAAGGGTTGAGGGTTGAGGTTTGAGGGATTAAGAGGGTATAGGGGTTGAGGCATTATGGTTTAAGGTTAAAGGGTTGAGGGTTGAGGGATTAAGAGGGTATAGGGGTTGAGGGATTAGGGTTTAAGGGTTGAGTTTTGAGGGATTAAGAGGGTATAGGGGTTGAGGGATTAGGGTTTAAGGGATGAGGGTTGAGGGTTGAGGGATTAAGAGGCTATACGGGCTGAGGGATTAGGGTTTGAGCGTTGAGGGTTGAAGGTTGAAGGTTGAGGGATGAGGGTATAGGGGTTGAGAGATTAGGGTTTAAGGGTTGATAGTTGAGGGATTAAGAGGGTATAGGGGTTGAGGGATTAAGGTTCAAGGGTTGAGGTTTGAGGGATTAATATGGTATAGGGGTTGAGGGATTAGGGTTTAATCACTCCCTCCTACCCCCTCTCCCTCTCTTAGGTCTCCCTCTCATTGTTCAATCACTCCCACTCTCTCTTTCTCTCACTCTCCTCTCCCTCCCTCTCTCCCTCTCTCCCTCTTTCTCCCTCTCCCTCTCTCTCCCTCTCTCCCACTCTCTCTCACTCTTATCTCTCTCCCGTCTATCCTTAACCCTTAACCCTTAACCCTTTAAACCCTTAACCCTTAAACCCTTAACCCTTTAAACCCTTAACCCTTAACTCTTAACCCTCTACCCTCTATCTCTCTCCAAGTCTATCTCTCCCTCCCTCTCTATCTCCATCTCTCCCACTATCTCCTTATCCCCCTCTCCCTCTCCCTCCCTCTCTCCTTCTTTCTCCCTCTTTCCCTCCAACTCTCTCTTTCTCCCACTCTACCCCTCTCTCCCTCCCACTCTATCTTTCTCCCACTCTCCCCCTCTCCCACTCTCTCCCACTCTCTCTTTCTCCCACTATCCCCCTCTATCTCTCCCACTCTATCTATCTCCCACTCTCCCCCTCTCCCACTCTCTCCACTATCTTTTTCCCTCTCTCTCCTCTCCCTCTCTATCTCCCATATATTTAAAACTATTTTTCTCCCCTCTCCTCCCTTTGTTGCTCCTCTCTCCTCTCTTCCTCCCACTCTCTCTCTTTCCCACCTCTCTCCTTCTATCCCATATCTATCTTTTCTCTTTCCTCTCTCCTCTCCTCTCTCTCCCTCTCTCCCTCTTCCCTACCCCCTCCTCCTCCCTCTCTATCTCACCTATCACACTATCTCTTTCTCCCCTCTCCCTCTCCCTCCTCTCTCCCTCTCTCCTATTCTCTCCCTCTCTCTTTCTCCCACTCTCCCTCTCCCTCTCTCCTCTCTCTCTCTTTCTCTCATTGTCCCACTCTCCCACCGTCCCACTTCTATTCTCCCATTCTCCCCTCTCCTCACTCCCTCCCTCTCCCCCTCTCCCTCCCTCTCTCCCTCTCTCTCTCTCTCCATATCTTTCTCTCTTTCTCTCAGCCATACAACCTCTAACCTTAACCCTGACCCCTTAAACCCTTAAACCCTCAACCCTACCTCCCTCTCTACTATATATCTATCCTCTCCCTCTCCCTCTCTCTCTCTCTCACACACACACACTCATATCTATCTCCTCTATTATAAGGGTATAGGGGAGAGATATAGAATTAGGATAGAGGGTATAGACAAAGAGGGAGAAAAGAAATCTATTAAAAAAACCATATTTCATTTAACACGAGCACATTTTGAAGAAGTGGAGATGTTACCATTTTATCAAGAAATAATGTACTCATGTTATAATGCGAGCATTTTTTGTCTTCCACTAAAAATGGTAAAAAAACTCAATATACATGTGATGTCAAGGCCCACATTCTGCATATTCTCTTGGTTTTGCATGTGCTCCGACAAAAAGTATCTTTTTGATGTTGTTGTGAAGTGTGCAAGATTTTTTTTCACATTCCACCACCTTTTCCATGATATTTCTACCACCTTTGCATGAAATAGCAGATTTTCCACATTGAAAGACATATAATATCAATTCAAGTTTGAATTCCATTGAAAAATGATATACAATTGAAGTTTGGAGGGGAAAAATCTTTTGAAAAAGTCAAATTTTTGTGGAGTTTGAAGAAATAAGAACCTAAGGCTACATAATTGGGTTGAACTCCTCCATTTGAAAGTCTTTTTTTTTAGGTATGTGAAGTCTTTACACATTTTCTTTCATTATATTATGGCTTGCTTTCATTTTTTTTATTTTGCATATTCCATGTTGATCATTGTTTGTTTGTCATTATAGCCTTAGGTTGTCAATGCACATTTTAAATTACACAATTATATACACTTGCCAATTACCATTTTAATCCTGATGCAAAGCATCTACCAGGATCCACAAATCATCAAGGGTACTTTTGACCCTAACTTAAATTGAAGAAGATCAACCAACAAACTCAATCATCTTTTCATCAAAATCCTTTAATTTCACTTCATTTCATATTTCCACAAAACATTATAACTTGGTTTCAACTCTTTTTCAGACTCAAATATATATTAACCACCATAAAATTAATTGTAACATAGAATAAACTTGATTAGAAACTCAGAACCATTCAATTCTTTCATGATTCACTAATTCAAAAACTCAATGTTGCAACTTACATGGAAAAATAACAACAAAACATGGAAGGTAAATACCAACCTTTATCTAGACATCCAAGACACTATAATAATCATGTTATTGATTGAAATAAACCAAATAAAAATTCACAAACCACTGATCCATCAGGCTCTTTAATTCTTGCAGTCATAACATCATTTTGCACAAGGAGTCAACTTTTATATTACTTGAGAGGACAACAACCAAACGATGGATTCTTGTTTTCCCCTACACAAAACAACATGCACACACCTTACACAACCAAAAACTAACCTACTCCACCAAACTACAGAGCATAGAATTGACTTACCTTGTGTATTGATGCAATCAGGGGAGGTCTTGCAAAACAACTCAACACAAAATCAACCAACAACAACAATTAACAATTAACAATTCATACAATCCACAATAGGATTATTTGTTACAACTTCATCAAAACTAGATTTATACACTAACTAGGCCTCAAATTAGGCCTCTTCTACAAAGGACCTTATCTTCAATCATTTTCCAAAACACCAAACTCAATAGGGCAGCAGTCTATATGTTATGAAACTAAGGATTCCACCATTTGTTTTCATAAAATCACTCACGAAAGTGCCAAATCACAAAACTGATGCAAAGAGGAATGGAGACCTACTCCAAATGACAAATAAATGATTTCAAATCAGCCTCCAAAACATATTCCAAATATCTCACCAAAATTCACCCTTTGTGAATGCTTCCCCTAGTAGTATTCCAAACCCGTGGTGTAGGGGCACCTACAACCATGTTTAAAAATCTACTTTGGTGATAGTTTTTCTTAAGGTCTTTGGGTGAGTTCAAGAGTTTTTAGATTCTTTTTCATAGATTTTATTGAAAATAAGATCTAAATAGACCAATATTTCATGTATTTAGGGATTTTGTGAGTTTGGTGATCAAATGTGCAAGTATGGACTCTTGCTTCAGAAAATTATCAAATTTTCCATATAATCATTAAAGGAAAATCATCCAAATTGTAAATGGAAGTGAAAGAAAAGAGTCTATAAGTTGTATTAGCGATGAAATAAAGGTGTTTGAGTGGTCTTAGGTATCATGGACAACAAAGTTTCATATTGTTGCTTATTTAGCAAAAGTTGTCAATGTTAGGAATTTTTAAGACAAATGAAGTTCTTGTAGTTAACAGGTGGTTATAAGTTGGTTATGGACATGTATCAGCTGGAGAAGGGCCTAAAATTGTATTTAAAAACCTTATATGGCCTTGTTCAAGAGGTTGGTGAAGTTTGAATAAGAAAAAAACTTGCATTTACACTATTTTGCTGAAGATCTCACTACTTTTTGTGTGTTTGCAGACCCTGCACGAGATGTACAAGCTTAGTAATGGTGTGAAATTGATATTATTTCATAAATTAATGTTTCTACTTTCATTTGGCTCCCTTTGAAGATGGTTTCATTGAACTTTATGCTTGGAATTCATAAATTTTAAGAAATCAGGTTCTTGGACAGTCAAGGGTTTGAGGGCAATTTAATGTCGTAGATGGAATCCCACCTATTATTCTCTCTGTGATTCAATGGGATGACCATGTAGGATGTACTTAGGATGTTCTTAGAAGTACAGAAGAACAATTTTAAATTTTCCTCATGAATGATGTTTTTTTAAGGGGAAATACCTTATTTTCTCATAGAAAACAATGGTGCAGACCTAAGAAAGAGGGATGCAAAATTTCCAGAGGGAAGATGAGAGTTCCTTAAGTTTGGGGGGACCTATATAGAGGTGTATGGGGAGTTTATTTGAATTGGTAAGTTGTGGAAGGTAGAGTTTCAGTAAGGAGGCCTAAAAACTCTTGTTTTCTAGGTTCTAGAGAGGGTTTTGAAATTTGTTGATGGAATGAGTACTTTGGGTCCTCAAACCTTGATAATTGTTAGGTTTGAAACCTAAGACAAGAATTTTTTTTGTCATGGAGGCGTGGTGGTGGGTTCTTGAGGGGTCCCTTTGTAAAATTGGCTAATTTGGGCCCTAAAATAGTGAAATTTGTAATTTATAGGAAAGTGTCTTAAAAGAGTCATATATGGATTTTTGATATGTCTCATACCATTGAAATGGATATCTAGATCAAACATTTTTTTGACAGGTGTTTTGGGAGGTTTGTGAGAAAAAACCCTAAAACTGGTTTGTGAAGCCTACAAGCCAATTTTGGGTAAAAAGTGGCTTTTAGAAGAGTTTGTTTGATCTTCTTTTTGTAGGTGGTTGAATGTCATGTTGAGATGATGAAATCTTGAAGGTTTTGACACTCTTTTCCTGCATCAAATTTCAATTTGGAGTCATAATGAAGATTCATGGTTGATAGGTAACCCTATTGTTCTATTGAGTCAATTGAAGGTTGATGTCTTGGTTGGCATATTTGAGAGAAGTTATGTTAGTTTGTATCTTGGGTTCCCACCACTCTACATCGATTTGGTTCTAGACACACAACATACATCAGAACCGGGGGTGACTTCTTTGGACTATGTTTGACTTCCAATAAGCCTACCTATCAAAAGGGTTCCCAATTACCCCAAATTTGCAAAGGAAGTACCTTTTAAAGGCGAGTTTCCACTTAAAAACCAAGAAAATTCAATGTTCATGATACCAAACCACCAATTTCATGATTACTTTTCCCACATAAGGTCATTACCCTATTGTCCCAAGAAACCCTCCAAAACATAAGCAAAAACAAGGGTTTTCAAGGATTTCACAACTCCAAGCCTCTCTCATTCCTCCCAAGAGTCCAAACACCTTCCAATACCTCTACACAAACTTATAAAATACTCACAATGCCACTACACTCATTATTTTTTAGAATCACCATCATGGTTACTCACTTTCACATAGAAATGTGCTCTGCCCAGCCTAGTGCATCACTCCACTAACCAAAATCATGCTCTTCCTGACTCCCAAACATATTTTACATCTACCTTATTATGTT
Source organism: Sequoiadendron giganteum (assembly GCA_007115665.2). Lineage (NCBI taxonomy): Eukaryota > Viridiplantae > Streptophyta > Pinopsida > Cupressales > Cupressaceae > Sequoiadendron > Sequoiadendron giganteum. The sequence goes on from CM021107.1 coordinate 245,521,991, forward strand.
AGAAACCAAGAAACTGAGTTAAAAATCCATTACAATGGGCGGATTGGTGAAAATCAATAGATTATAGCCTCAAACCCTTACACTGTCAAAACATGGCAGACTTGGAGAAATGACTGAAAATCTCTTCTAAAATGGTATTAATACACCAAACCTGATTCAATTGAAGATAAATTCATTCATGAATTATATCCCAAACCTTCAAGGCATCACACACCTATACGGGTCTATACATAGAGAAAGAAAATAGGAAAACACAAGAAAATCACAAAAATTATAGAATTCCTTTATTTTATTTTATTCAAATCTTGAAGAGCAGCCTCCATTCAAGATTTTACATGATATTTATCTCATTTCCCTTCAAATTCAACTCTCCCAATGTATCTAACAATTTTTGTAACTTCTTAACTAACTTATCTCTTGACAACTTTGCCAAAAGTGCAATTTTTTGTAAATGTCAAGCCAAATCTCCCCCCTAAACATCTAGAATGACTCCAAAGAACTAAATACATATTAAGAGTGGTATCATAGACCTTATTTAACATAGATCAAGATCTTAGACTCAAAAACAATAAGAACCTTTCTTTTACCCATCTTCACATGCACCAAAAACCCTCCTTTTTACCCAAGAAACTAGTGATTTATGAAAAACACTCATCCAACTCTCACACAATCTTATCAATACTTCAAAAAGGTCTAAAATTGTCTGCAAAAACTCAATTCAACAAGAACCCATGCTTCCCCAATGCAAAACACACTTTATCATATCAAAACCACACGAAATATCATGGAAAACTCAAAATTTCACTCTAGGGCTTCATGCCCAACACCCTTTTAGACCTCCCTTGCACACAAACAGTATTCCCTCACCTATTTATTGATGATCTTCCTTCAAATATTCTAAATCAGTCTTTGCATCGATGTTTTCCTAAAGCCTAGACAATAACTTCTTGAATTGATAATTTTCATTCAATGGTGCTCCTACACCATGTATGCTTCCATAGTTTGTATACATATATATGACATAAGTTGACATTTTGTATGCTTTTCCATGCTTCAATTTTGAGCCTATATTGCAATCATGGCATGCCACATTACCACATTTCTTGAAGGAATTCGGGATTGAAAATAATCATGTCACCTTTGTCTATGCTAGGTTAACTCTTGTACAAGATGATTGTAAGTATTCTTTATGAAGCCTTGAATGACATATATTTTGATTAAATTGAATGGATACATTTTTTAGGAACTAATATTCATCTCATTAATATCCTAAAAATAAAATTATTCACCATACCGAAGAAAAAGACCAAGCAGAAACTAACAGATGAAGAGAAAAAAACCTTCAAATAAAAGGAGAGAGTTAGGGTGGTGGCATATCATGGAAAGAAGAAATTGGAAATGATTAATGGAAAAAATCCAATTGAAGAGGAACCTCGACCATGAAAAGGAGAAAATGGATTGGTAGCACAAAAGGCATGAATACAAAAGCATCGTGGTAAGACATATTCAGATACTGTAGTTGGAGACACACCCTCTATGGTGAATATATAGGGACACCATTAAGCACAAGCGAATATGGGGGGACACGATCTACCACAAGTGAATATGGATGGACACCATCTCCTGCAAGTGAATATGGAGGGACACCATCTACCATAAGTGAATACTATTGTACACCACTTAACACATCTCAAGTTGATAGTACATCATCACTTGGATTTGATGAAGAATGTATGCCATCATCCCCACATGAACCTCAAGGTATGTATTCTTCTCCACCCTCAAGCGAAGGTATGCAATCTAGCCCACCTCAATTAAATATTGATTAAATTTTTAATGTTGAGATGTATGCACCTAGGAGAACACCACCTAGAATTGTGTGTAGAAAGCCAAAGTATCTGATTAATATTGATGATGATATTTTGCAGCACATGGAAGGTAAGATTTCAACACACACTTGTAGAAGATATGCTGATGAGATTTGGAAATTATTCTTTGAAAGGATAAATGAGATTGCAAGATGTCAACTATTTGTTGAAATGATGTGGGGTGTAAAGTATAGGAATATCACGAAGACTCTTGGGTTGAGAACATCAAATGCATCGAGTGAAGACACTATTGTGAAGAATCTAATGGATGCTTATGAGAGTGTGGGTAATACCTCATGCTCAAAGGATAGTAATGCCAACCGATGTGTCATTAAACCAGATTTGGTAAGTTGTCAAACAAAGAGAGATCATCTCATTAGAAATACGAGTGAACAAATGGGATTAAGTATAAAATTTTTATCAAGAGCCATTCAAAGGTGAAAAATAATTGAGGGCATTGATTCAAATGAACTATGGGCATTATCGGGGAGACTTTCACAAAAATATAAAGAAGTTTTTGAAGCATTGAGAACACTAATTGAAGATTATTGGAAGAATAACACAAGGCCATCTCTGAATCAAAGGGATGTGGTAAGAAGAAGAATCGGTTGTCAGAATCATGAGCCACATCCAAATCATTTTTTGGATATGAGTCAAACCCAATTTTTTCGTAAATTTGAAAATAATTATCCTCTAATTATTATTTCTCAAATATTTTTTGAAATGTTGAAACCTTTTTATATCAAAATAAATCACACACACACTAATTTTTTTTGTAAACTACATATAAAACTCTCTAACCATTATGATTTTTATCATTCTATATGTTTAGATTTCCATACTAACAATGTTTTGTAGGATTGTGGCATAGAAGCCCCACCAAAATCTCCAAGAGAGTTCTTATCAAAAAAATTATGTGAAATAGAGGATGGCCAAATATTCTACAAGACAACATGCTTGGATGGTTAATGTGAGCGTTACGGTGGCTTCGAGCGTATGCCAGTATGTCAACATATGGAAATCACATATGAGGTGGGACAAAAACTAGTAGAGTTTGAGAAGTATAAATCAGTGGCATATGCCACAAAAGATGGGTCTCAAGTAAAAAGGTGTGATTTGGTTATTGAGAATATTCCAGTGTACTAGTTTATGCCCATGTTTCATGACAATATACTATCTGAGTATGGAATGCATACCCATAGAGCTCGATGGTTGGACACACGATTCAAGATATGCAAGGACACCTTTCCAATTGGCAACATAGTATCAATGGTCGAATTTACACATAACTACACTCTACAACCATAGCATGAGGTGCAGCCACAATATTACAACTCCACACAAGTTTTGATATTTGTGCACATAGTATTCATTCATGCATCTGATAGTACAGATAACCAAAGGAAGGTATTGAGGGAGTACCACTTTTAAATTAGTGATTATTGCACACATTCTCCAGAGTTTGTGCAAGGTTGCTTCTAGATGTTCTACAATGGTTTGGTTCAGAGGGGTATAACATATGACCAACATATAATATGGTTGAATAACTATGCAGCACAGTTCAAGAACTCACACATGTTCTAATGGTTGTGTAGGATGCATTTCATTAAAGGTTTTCAACATATGTAGAAATTTTGTGAGGTCAAACATGGAAAGGGGGAGCATGATAGTGCAGGAGCATGCGTAAAAAGAGAATTAGCACAAGAAGAGTTAAAGTATTAAGATAACACAAAGTTGACAAATGCAAAATCAATTGTCGAGTGGTGTAATTCTTCGATGGGTCCAGGTAATGAAGGCATGCCTTAAGTTTGTATATTTTTTTGGTTGATAGATGATACTATCATTGCACCATATGAGGAATGTTGTACACTAACAAGATCGAGTGAGGTAACTATTTCCTTAGCTCAAATTCAGGTTCATGGAGTACCGATTCATGAAAGATGGCATGCTTTGTTCTTCATGTACAATGCAAGCTTGGAATGATTTTGAGTCAAGGGAGTGGGTTGACAAATGGTTGACAAGTTATCTTAGCCCACTTCACACGTATCACCCTCCGAAGACATTGGAACTGACACAGATAGAATCATCAGTTGAATTTGACCATGTATCAGATCTAGTTCAACTAGGTGATATATCTACTGCTTAGTTGCTGAAATTCCATATCGGTATCTTACTTTGTAGTGTATTCGTAATGTTGACTAATTTCAAGATATTTGTTGCACATATCAATGTAGGGAATGTTTATGCATTTATTATAGATGAAGACAATGAAGAGGTAACATACTATTACTTGTGTCATTGTGATGAGGCCAAAAATAAATTGGAGGCCCCAGTTATAGATGGAGAAAACATCCAATACCCTACAGGATCATTTGTGGTTATTAGAACGTGACTTAGAAGGTACCCACATTCGAGTGTTAAACATTGGTTGTTTCAAGACTTTTACATGCATCGTAAGACTCTTCATTACTCAAACCTTGTCATGGAATCCAATGTTTGTTTGACTAAATATGGGGGTAGACCTTTGATCAAGACATTTTGGAAGGTCCATGAGTCTGACCATGAGGCAATACTTGACACAATAAAGAGTAGAGCAGACCCGGATGGTTCCTTGGATTAATTTTTAAGTATATACACATTGTTTATTATTAATTTATACTTGTATGCACATTAATTTGTTTGATGCCAATGCTATCATATTCTTTTACTTTGAATATTTTTAAGTAATCTACTAAACAGTGATTGGTGTCCCCTTGCAAAAAATGCAAATATATGATCCATCCAAGAGAATGTCAGCTATAAAAGAAATGCAACATCCTTATTTTGATGATCTTGACAAATATCAATCATGATTTTAAGCCATTAGAAAAATGTGTGCAAACCTTGGTGAGGTAATTTCAATTTATTCATTTGAAGTTAACCTTATCATAAGCAACTATGATGTAGACATTATAAGATCATCTCAAATTTCAACTTACTCTATTCATGAGAGGTGTTGTGTGCAATAGGTATGTTCGAATTCCCAGTGAAGATGTATGACCAAAAGTGACTAAGTTGTGAGACCTGCATGCCTATTTGTAATTTCCTTCCATCTATTTTCATTTCCTTTCCATTTTGGATGCTCTTTCTTTTTCTCTTTTACTTTGCATATTTGTAAGTAAACTACTAAAAAATGATTGATCTCTCATTGCAAAAAATGTTGATCTATGAGCCATCAAAGAGAATCTTAGCCAAAAAAGCAATGCAAAATCATTATTTTGATGATCTTGACAAATCTCAATTCTGATTTCAAGACATTATAAAAGAGCATGTGAAGCTTAGCGAGGGAATCTCAAGTTACTCAATTGAAGTTAACCTCATAATGAGCACTTATGATATAGACATTTAAAGAGAATCTTGAATGTATGAGTGACATTGTAAAATATATGTGAGAATGAAGTACATAAGGCATTGTAATGAGATTTACTTGTAATGATATTTACTCAAATCATGTAATTTTGGAGTTAATGTTTGGTGCAATAGTACCTTGTTCTCTAAATGCCTGCAATAGGCAAATTTGCAAAATTTGAATTTTGAAATGTAAACAATGTGAAAGAGGTCATGTGAAGGTCATATGTAATGTATTCAAAGTATCAAAGAGGTCATTAGGTGATTAGAGAAGTGATATAAAGCATGTAATGTCAAGAAAAACAAAGATATTTGGTATTCTTGAATATTTGCAATCAATAAAGTCCCTATTTTAGTGATTTTATGAGTTTTTCAAGTTGTTCATTAACTTGTACAGCCTGTACAATAGTTAAAGGCCTTGAATATTTTTTTTAAGGTAGAATAGTGAAGTATCCTTTATTTCAATCTATTTAGGAGGGTATCCATTGAGTTTATCATTAGTTTGAACTGATTTTTCTCAACTCGATTTGTAAACCCTCAAGATTGAGGTTTTGAGAGTGTAGATAACCAATAATGACTACTCCACCGAATTTGATAGTTTAGATTAGTGGAGTAAGTTAGTCTTAGGATGTTTTAGGTGTGTGTGTGTTTATCTGTGTAGGGGATTTCAAGAAACAAAGGTGGATTTATAGGGTTTTATGATGAATTTGCAAGTGAAAAGTGTGGCTCCAAGTGGTGTTTTGAGGAAAAATTATCAAATGAATTCACAAAAAAATGATTGATCTAGATAGCTATTATTGAGTTACAATACATACTTCAAAATCAATAGTGGTTGTCTTGGTACATGTGCAAAAAAAATGACCTTCTTCATTGTCCTCATTAGGCTAATTAGGCCTAATTTACAAAGGAAAATACCTTTAAACATTCAACAACCCCCAGAACTTGTTGGGGTAGCAATTATTATGTATCCAAACCCTCAAATCCATATTTTTTCTCAGGAGAAACTCACTCCACCATGCCAAACCAAAACCCTTATTTTAAGCTAGTATAAAGAGGGTTTACTGAAAGGAATGGTTCCACACTTTACCATAACATTCCACCACCTCAAACCTTCTTAAAATTACCTACAAAAACTTAAAATACAAACACCCAACCTCTACATGCAATATTTTATCAAACCCTAGGGTTTAACCTCATTTTTCATGCCCTTTTCCATCAAAATCTACAGGGGAAGCAACAAAAACCCCATAAATTTTTTTCCCTTTCAGTTAGAAACTTCTCATCTAGTCCTACAAGATCATTTTTGGCCCCTCTATAAAAACCTCTCTCGGTTTTGGCTATCTTAGAGTGATTTTCCCGTGGCAGCAAATTTTCACTTGATGGAAAAGTGACAAATGTAAGTAGTGCAAAGTTGCAAAGTGGCACAACATTCATTCTACAACTCATGTGACCAAGCCGACTATTCCAACACATATGAATAGGTATTTTTATGCTATGCATGGTCTTCTTTTTCACCCAAACACATAGAATCACTTTCAGCTACATTCAACCAGATCGATCCATTAAGAGTCCAAAGTGTTAAATAGCTGGAAACTTTAGCATGTTGTTACTTGGATACCATGATGCTTAGAAACTTCTCGTATGATCCTACAGGATCACATTGGGCCCCTCTACAAAATTTCTCTCAGTTTTGGCTATCTCAAAGTGCTTTTCCTATGGCGGTAGATTTTCACTTGATGGAAAAAGTGTCAAATGCAAGCAGTGCAAATATGCAAAGTGGTGCAACTTTTGCTCTGCAACTCGTGTGACCAAGTATACTATTCCAACATGTTTGAATATGTATTTTTATGCTAGTAATTATCCTCTTTCACACCAAAACATGCGGAATCGCTCTGAGTAATGTTCAACGAAATCAATCCCTTAAGGGTCCAAAGTGCAAAATGGCTGCAAAATTTAGCATGCTATTACTCGGATACCGTGATTCTTAGAAACTTCTCATCTGATCCTATAGGATTGTGTTGGGCCCCTCTACAAAAATCTCTCTTAATTTTGGCTATCTCATAGTGGTTTTCCGGTGGCGGCATATTTTCACTTCATGAAAAAGTGTCAAATGCAAGCAGTGCAGAGTTGCAAAGTGGTGCAAATTTCACTCTACAACTCGTGTGACCAAGCAGACTATTCGAACATGTTCTAATAGGTATTTTTATGCTATGCATGGTCCTCTTTCCACCCAAATACACAGAATCGCTCTAAGGTACGTTGAACCAGATCGACCCCTTAAGGGTCCAAAGTGCAAAATAGCTGCAAACTCTAGCATGCTATTACTCGGATACCATAACGCTTAGAAACTTCTCGCCTGATCCTATAGAATTGCATTGGGACCCTCTACAAAAATCTCTCTCATTTTTGGCTATCTTGGAGTGGTTTTCCCCTGGCAGCGGATTTTCACTTGATGGAAAAAGTGTCCAATGCAGGTAGTGCAAAGTGGTTCAATTGTTATTCTGCAACTCGTGTGACCAAGAAAACTATTCCAATGCATCCAAATAGGTATGTTTATGCTATGCATGGTCATCTTTCATACTCAAACACGTGGAATCACTCTGAGCTATGTTCCGTCGGATCGATCCCTTTAGCGTCCAAACTACAAAAATTTTGCAAACTTCAGCATGGTGTTACTTAGATACCATGATGCTTAGAAACTTCTTGTCTAATCCTACAAGATCATGTTGGGCTCTTCTACAAAATCCTCTCTCAGTTTTGGCTATCTCATAGTGGTTTTCTCATGGCAGTGGATTTTCACTTGATGGAAAAAGTGTCAAATGCAAGCAATGAAAAGTTGCAAAGTGGTGCAACTTTCATTCTACAACTCTTGTGACCAAATGGATTGTTCCAACATGTTCGAATAGGTATTTTTATGCTAGGCATGGTCCTCTTTTGCACCCAAACATGTTGAATCACTTTGATCTACGTTCAACTGAATCGATCCCTTAAGGGTCCAAAGTGCAAAAGGGAAGAAAACTTTGACGGGATATTACTTGGAAACCATGATGCTTACGAACTCTTTCCCTGAGCCTACAGGATCATTTTGGGCCCCTCTATAGTAACCTCTCTCAGGTTTTTTTATCTCAGAGTCATTTTCCTGTGGTGTCTAGTTTTCACTTGATGGAAAAAGTGTCAAATGGAAGCAGTGTAAAGTTGCAAAGTGGTGCAACTTTCATTTTGCAATTTGTGTGACCAAACTAGTTGCTCCATCGCATGATGATAGGTAGGTTTATGCTAGGCATGGTCCTCTTTCGCACTCAAACATGCAAAATTGATCTGAGTTGCATTCAATCAGCTTGATCCCTTATGATGGCATGCAAAAGAATGGAAAAGTGAAACATACAAATGATGATTGAGAAGTCAAGGTATTCAACACAAAAAGAATATGATCATTGGTGCAGAGCACCTTGTTCCTCCATTTGATGAAGAAGGTCTGGTTCAGCGATTTTAGTCATTATAATGTCAAATTTGGCCATGATAGCCCATTATGTAATATTTCTTTTAGTTTTGAGTTAGTGTTGGGTCATTTGAGTCAATTATGTAAGTACAAATAATAAAATAGCATTTTTAAAGGCACTGGAAGAGATTACTAATGTTGTCGTCATTCAAAATTTAGAATTTAGGCCTTAAAAGCAAGGCTAGATGAGGTGAAAAGAAGAAATTGCTTGAGAATAAGTTAGAATAGGTTGGAAATAGGGTGAGTTTGTGGAGTTTGATGTGTTCAAATGGTCTGCAAGGATAAGGGAGTTCAAAGTATGTTATGGCATGATGCCCTAATTGGGAATAGAGGGGTTTTGAATGAAAAAGAGAGGTTTGGGGGAGTAAAAGTAGGTAAAGTCAAGGGGCGGCATAATTTGGTGGTCAATTAAGTTTGTGTAGGTATAATGAAGAGTTTTGGAAGAGGTTTTGAGGTTTTATGATGTATGGATATGGGGTTTTCAATAAACCCTCATGAAATTTGAGAAAAGTGGGGGTTTAGAGGATAGTGGGGTTAGAGGGCCAATCACACCCTAAAAATTGTGGATTTTTTGGATTTGTAGACTGGTAAATTCTTCCCAATGGTTCTTTACAATTTGAAGAGTGATTTAGAGCATGTTGCTTTGTTAAATAGACCTATTCGGGGTTCTAGCATAACATTGAGTTGATTTCTTATTTGTATTATAAATTATAACTTGCTTTATCCTGAGTCCATTTCATATACAAGAAATAATATTGCAAAAAGTTGACATATAAATATTTTGACGTGTTTATATGGTGACACATCTAAAACATATTGGAATCTTTTTATGAATCATTTCATCGAATAACAATTGAAAACGTGTTTTTTTTTTTAGATAAAGTTGTTTAGCATCAATCAATTAATACTCAAGACAAACCATGAAGGACAAAAATGACCAATGCTAGGGCTAACCAATTAATAATTATACACATGAATAAGTCAAGCATGTACATATGAATAAGGGAAACACATGTACTCAAAAACATGTAAGCCTCGAGAAGTATACACACGAATACATAGTATACACAAATTAATACAAATTATATGCACGAATACAAGATATACACATGAAAAAATGTAAGCCACAAATTATACATTGTAACACATGTAAGTCACAAAGTATACATGTAAGTTTTAAAGTATACACTTGAATACACATAACTCATATCTATTGAACCATCAATCTAGAATGCAAATATGGACACCATCGATAAAAGATATTTGTATTAACCAAATAGCCATGTAGGAATACATCAATATATGTTGATATAAGTATGAAATATATGTACAAAATAGCCATATAGGCTTACGATAATTCCATATAGGCATACAATGTCAAATATGTCCAATACAAAATATGTACAAAACTACCATGTAGGCATACAACAAAGGGCTTTGGAATCAAAAGTCATTGCTCTCCATGCTCTAGAAATAAATTATTTCCCTTTTCTTTTTGATTGGATGGTGATAGGTCTATCACTCATTTTTTCTGCGCTCGAGGAGTGCTCCTACTGCTCCTCCTAGTGCTTAGTTCATGGTGAAGTTTTAACTATTACAATAAGAAGTAAAGACATTAATATATAGAAATTACATTATAAGAAAATATATATTTGACAAAATAATCACTTATTGTCATCTCATGATCTCTCTCCATGAGGGAAATATACTCACACCCATGCTCAGGTGTGCTCAAGCCCTATATAAACCATACAAATAGAAATTAAACTACGTGAATCAATAATGGTTTGATTTTTCACTAACTAACATCTATAAAAAAGAATGTAAATTGAAATTTACTAATTTTCCTCATACCTCCCTTGTTAGAGGTATTGAGTATTGTATAGAACATGACACACCAATTTCCATTTCCCTCGTCACATTCGAAGGTGTTTCAGCTTGCAACATCTGAAAATAAAACAATAAATTATTCAACGTAATCAAGGATGTGCATATAAACTACACAAATCTATTAAGTAAAATTCATTATTAAACTCTTTATTCTATTACCTTCATGTAGGTTTGAGTAAATCCATTGTCACTAGGAAGAGTTCCCTCGAAACCTGCAATATTATCCTATTCAACATCCAAAATCGCATTTAAAATACCATTCATAAAACAATTCAATTAACATGTAATAGATTTATAATTTTTTACTAGCTACATACCCCAACAATAGGTGTACTATAGAAATAAGTAGGTGGGGGACCAGTGTATCCAATCTCAATAGTGTGACCCTACAATTTTATTAAAATCATAAAACATTTTTAGTTAATCTTTCATTTCAAAATCGAAATTTAATAAATTAAATTCAATGAACATGCTAACTTTTACCTGACTATCAATTCCATACAACTCATGCAAAATTTTAGCTACCCTCTCCATATCCATATTTGTAGATGGGTCTTGTGTAGCAGCCTACTAAGTGTCGGTGGGCTCATATGAACAAGTCACTCTGCAAGATTGACAAACATGGGTTCAAAATCCAACACTCAAAGACTCCCCTTGATGGTGCTACAGAATAGGGCTAGTATGATGGATGACACTCTCCATCAAAGTGTTGATGTCCTGCAATGTCTCTACGTTATCACTTTCCTTTGTGATAGAAGGCATAACAACATGCACACGAGGCGGCCTAGCGAGAGATCGTCTACCTTACCACGTAGGATCTGGCTGTGCACCAGGTCTATCTTGAGCTAACCCCCCACCTCTCCCCTGGAAATCCCTCATATCAAAATAATTTGGGATTTTGTTCAATATGAACTCACTGTATAGTTTCGTAAGGAGATATTGTGAGACTTCATAATTTTTGCACGGCGCGTAATTGAAGACCATGTACCACCTATCATAAAACTGGTTCCTAATCTATTTTTGGTGGCACCAATGAGTAAGAAACCTCTTTGAATTGAGGGTAATATTTTGATTTGTATGTGGGTCAGTGAATAATGACCACAAATCACCTTTTGTAATTTTTAAATCCTTTACATCTTTATATGATAGTTTATTCGGATAATAATCCCTATCCGCCTACCTCTTATCTTGCCATCCAATTTTTTTTTTCTACTTGAATCTATGTTTGTTAATATATCTTTCAATGAAATTTCTAGGGTCATTCTTTCTATAGTTGAACCATTTAGATCACTCAACCTACCGATTAAATCCTCAATTTTCTTTTTGTTGTTCCCAATTTCACTCATTAAATTTTTTTGAATGCCAAGAGGGGGTTGAGTGATTGGTGGAGGAGGTTGTTGTTGTCATTGATTTTTTTATTAAGGATTTGGTTGCTCTTCTTGTTCAAGATATGAGGGTTTGCAAGTTGATTTGCATCTCCTAAAAATTAAAACAAATATATATCAAATTCGACCTAAAACTAACAAATTCAACCTAAAACTAACAAATTCAAAACAAAAAGAAAACAATCCTTACCTCTCACACCTCCTCCTCCTCATGGCACCATAATTGCAAAGAAATAGCAATTGTTGGTGAATAATTTTGCAGATTGTCTCCTCCTAGAACACGAACACGAAAAATGGGGGTTTTGGCCGCAGGGAGAAGAAAAAACAGTCAAAATCAAAATGATAGAGTTTCACTTTTTTTTTTCTTTTAATATGCAATAACGCAAGCGCATTATGAATTTTCAAAATGATTTTTGAAAAGTGGCCACAAATTGGCTACCCATTTCCATGCACCTGCCTAATAGTTTGTTTACATTCCTAGAATCCTCTTGGCATCTCCATGATTCCCAAGTACACATACCCTAACTTGGAGTTGTTCATTTTTAGTATTAAGAAGCTTCATTTTACATATTTTAAGTTTTTTTCATATCACACTAAGTTTTCAAACATTATCTTTTCCAAGAATTTGCTTGGTGGTGAACAATTAAAATCAAAATGAACCCCCTTCCTAGGTCCTCCTAATTGTGAATTGACTCACTTTGAGAAGTTGATAGTCAATCCAATTAAGGTTCCTAGGACAATCCTTGAATGATTTAGTTGGTGAAAGAGTGATGTTCTATGTCTTAAATGCTAGCGAATCCCTTTTTCCACTAATCATTTTGGTCAACCTAAATTTGTTTGAGCATTCTTCCTTTTCTAATTTGGAGTCCTTTAAATTCCTAGATCTAGGTTGCATTCATTCTTGCATTGTCTTTTGCATTAGTGAAATTTCACCTAGGGTTTCATATCCTTAGTGAAATTTCATCTAGGGTTTCTCATATTTGCATTAGTGAAAGTGCATATAGGTTGCATTTTTCTTTCTTGCATCATCTTATCTCACTGGAAAACTTAAAAGTGAATTATTCATCCTCTTAATTATATTTAGGAACATTGTTATTACATTCAAAATTGAGAAAAATGCATTCAATTTGCATCCAATTTCTTGTCATCAGTTACTTTTTCTAGCCTTCATTTGCACAATTTTTTGTTTCTCAACATTAGGTCCTTGGGTAGGCAACCTGGGAACACTGTTATCAACCAAGAACTGTTTGATTTTTTGTAAAAAACCCTTACTGTGACTAAAGCGCCCTTGGTGGTGTCTTAGTACCTCTCTGGTTTTATGTTGTAGTACCCTATCTGAGTGATTTTTTATCTATTTCAGCTACTGAAACCTTCAAAATTTCATCCACAAGACAAAAATTCCTTTGATGGCATCTTAGTCCCTTTGGAATTTAAGGTTGTAGTTTTTTGGATTAAACAATGAATTTTTGTGCTTCTGTTTGTTGTTATTGGTTACTTGTTTCAATGGATTGACTTTCTATTTTATGCATTCTAGCTTAAAGTGGTTCAATTCATACATTGCTTAATTCCAAATTTGTATTTGCAACATTTCATTTTTTAGATCATTGGATAGTGTAATCAATAAATTACCTTATTTCAAATCTGAAAATTTCATTTCTTTGCATTGCACTTTCTTTACTTTTCCATAATAGTATGTTTTTTTTCAAGAGATGTGGCTTTTCCATAGTTAAAAATGACTTGCATAATTAAAACATCCCCTCTTATGAGTTCAATTTAGAATTTGATAATGAGGGCATCAAGAAACATGTTAATCACCAAACCATTGACACAATCCTTAATCTTGCATTACCCATTGGTGAGGATGGTAGTGTAGAAAATCATAACAATCATACTTGTTCTTCTCCTGATACCTCTCCTCTTAGTGATGAAGGTATCTTGGTGAAAGAATGTGCAAGCATTAAAAATATTTATTGTCCCTCTCCTCATACCCATTTTTAAGATATTAGAAAACAAGAAGACAAGATCATAGAAATATTTATAAACATCAACATTACCTAGTCTCTACTCATCCCTTCCTTGTGAATTTTTTTAGTGAAAATAGATGATATCATAGATAGCCATGACAATCAAAATTTCCCTTCTCCTAATATCCCTCCTCGATGCAAAGAGGATAGGCTAGTGTTAGAAGAAGCACCAATTAAAATTCATGAGAATATTGTTCCTCCCTTCCCCAATGCTCCTACCATTTGGAAATATCTATTTGGTTTTCCCTCTCTTGATGCCTCCCCTACTTGTGATGAAGATACTAAACAAAATCTAACCATGGAATGTGATGAACATCTTACACACTCTCTTATTATAAAAGATATAATAGTGGAAGAAAATGAAAAAATTAACCATAATAATTCCTTTGATGAAGATGATGAAGTCGCATTAGAATCCTCTTCACTAGGAGATCATGAAGATAACGATAATTCTTTTGAGGTTATGCAAATTAGATATTGTTAGAGTAATTGGGTATTTACTTTATTACGTAAAGTTCCCTTTTACCTCTTTTCACTTAAGCTAACATTAGGTGCATAATAATTAATTATTTTATTAATTATTATTGTGCAAGCCTAGGGTTTTCCTTTTTAGGGTTTTCATCTATATATGGTTGAAAACTATCTTTTGTATCATAATTCATTTTACATTTTTAGGTGAATACATTGCTCCACATTCTTGGGCATTTCCTTTGTTGCTTCTCTTTGTTTCTCCTTGTAACAGGTTATTTGCTTGCAAAGATCTTTTGGGCTTCTATGGTGTTGTATCTTCTCAACTCCAACATGGTATCAGAGCTTTAGATTTGCAGCTGCTTGTTCTTGTTTTGAGATTTTGCATTGGAAGCAAATCTAGGGTTCTAAGGTTTTTTTTGGGTGGATTCAGCATACTCCATTTTTTGGGTTCACTTTGGGCTCAAATGGACAGTGCCATTGGATTCGTAGCACCCAAAAACCCCTAAATCGACTGTCAAATTGTCAATTTTGGTTACAGTCAATTTGGAAGGCAAAATTTTTGTTTGCCCTAGGGCCGTACGGAGCAAAAAACGCACAAAAATCAGAAAAAAATTTTAAAAAAAAATCAATTTTTATTAGTTATTTTGCGCAGCTAGTATTCAACTGCCACACCACCAGATCTTCGCCCGACAGCCACCGCCCGACCACCACCACCGGTGGCTACCACCGGCCATGGCCAAGCGGCCACCACCACCCCTGTCGGCCCGCCACCCAGTCCGCTCAGCCCGAACGCCACTTGCGTGCCACCGGCCGCACCGCCTGCCACTAGCCACACCACCCGTGCGCCGCCACCTCCTACGTGCTCACCCCCGGTCCGCCATGTGCCCTAGGGCCACTGAATTTTAAGCCCTTGAGGGCTAATTTTTTCTCTCCAACCCCCTATTATGTCATTTTTGGTCAAATGGGTATAACTTGGGCATCCTAGCTCCGTTTTTCGAACAGGAAGATGCATTGGAAAGCTGAGAATGACATCAATCTGATGGTATAGAAATATTTTAAATTTTTTTACCAGTGTGGATATTTTTTACCAGTCAAAGTGAGGTCTTCTTTCTTCACTTCCGGGGTCATAGAAGATGCAAA